>OY720444.1:20815846-21032780 GCA_963082915.1 Dolichopus griseipennis | reverse complement strand
TTTTTTCTTATTTAACTTAGTTAATAATTAAATTTAAATATTAAAATTTATTTTTAATATAAATAATTAGTGAATTTGTATTTAATATTAGTGTAAATGTTAGTGTTAATATGTTGTGTAGTGTAATTTACAAAATAAAATTCAATATAGAAATATAAAAAATAGATTACGGTTAATTTTATTTTAGTGGCGTCGTTTTTATTAAACATGTCTTTGCAAGTTTAATATTAAAATTAATAAGAATTGAAAATTTCAGCAATATTGTAATGAAAAATTTTGGATCGTAAAGGTTAGTTATATTTTTCTGGTATTTAATAATTATATTATTTATTTAATTTATATTATTTATTAAATTATATTTAAAAATATTTGAAATTAATATTTGAAAAATACGATTTAAATTTTGGGGGTTTATTGGGTAAGTTTAATTGAATTCAAGTGTTATTAACACCGAGTTTTATTGAGGGTTTTAATTTATTTGAATAAAATGGGTTTAATTTTTAATTATTATAAATGGGGCGTTAAAATTTAACTTTATAAAAATTATAATAGTTTCAAGGTAAATTGGATTGAAACTGAAGATAATCAAGAATTAGAAATGAAGATACAAAGGTTAGTTATATTTTATAATTAATTATATTATAATTTTTGAATATATAAATGGCTTTATTAATATTCTGAATGTCACTCTTAAAAATGTAAAGAATAATTTTAAAAGATAAATTTTAAACATAAATTCTCTGTTTAAAAATAAATTCTCCGCTTGAATAAATTTCCGAATATGAAGAAGTTGCAGTTGAAATCAAAATAAGTTAATCGTAATCGTTAAGTACTAATATTGATATATTAAAAACTAAAACTTAATATTTTCAATTGTGTTTTGTTGTGTATAAAAAAAATTTAAATATTTATAATAAATTACGGTAAGTTATATATAATATTAATACTACTTTAATGGTTTTATTTAGTTAACTTAACTTATAAATTAATTACTATAGAATGATAATTAAATGCATGCTAAAAATCAAAAAGTTTTAAACTAGAATATTATAAGTTTTAATTTAAATTCATGTAATATCTTTTCTGACTAATCTAACTAACAAGTCAATCAGTACCAATATAATTGGAATTATAATCTAAATCCAAACTTGATTTAAAGTATATCATAAAAGTTTTTAACCTATATTATTTTACTTTTCGTTTAATTAATAAATGTCTAAGGAACCTTATTAAAAATATATAATAAACAAATAAAAAACTAATTAAACTTTAAACACCCTAAATAAAAATAAAGAAAAGTAAAAAGTTCGAATTACTTTAAATGAATTTATTACGAATTTACTTAAGATTTAAATAACGGAATTTTCCAGAAAAATATGTATAGCTTAACCCATAAATGAGCTACCATTCAAGGTCTAAATAAATTTTAAAGGTTAAAGATAGAAATTTACCAACATAATATACAACTCTTATTTAAATTTTAGCTCAAATCATAATTGTTCAATGTTTAAAAATTATAATCTCTTATTAATATTTGAATATTTTTAAAAACCTTACTTCTTTAAAAGACAACTATCTAAAACTACTAATGGGTCAACAAGTATTAGCTATTAAATTCAGTAAATTACTATATTTTTTTAATTTAAACCAAAAATATGAATATGAACAAAATTATGAAATTATCAATGGCGGTATCTTTTAAAAATGTGTTATTTAACTTCTTTTATATTAATATTTAATAGCCATCGTCATATTTCAGAATTAAATGACATTAATCACTTATTAATTATTGGATCTTATAACAACTCAATATATAAAAATCTAAAAGAAAGAAAAATTAGAACAACATTTTAAAAAAATACTCTTATTCTTCTATACTTTCTTTGCTTAGTCAAAAAATATCTAATATTTCTTTTCTTTTGTTTTTTAATTAATTAAACAAACAAATCAAAGTGTTAATTAATATTTGTTCTAATTTCTTATTTACTGATTTTAATCGAAGAATTTTAGTTATTATATTTCTAAAGAAATTAGCATTCAGTTTTAAATGGTCACTCTATAAGGTTGAGTTTTAATTTAAGTTAAAGAAAAGAAATAATTAAATTTTAAATAATTAAATTTTAAATTATACATTAAAAAAATTTTTTTTTAAAATGTATTTTATAAGAATATTATTAATTCAAATAGTATTTGAAATACAATTTGTATTTAATTCACCAACACGAAATGGATTAAACTGGAATACAAATAATAAAAATAACGGAAAACGTATGAATTTAGGTAAGTTTTTTAAAAAAAATTAAATCTGTTTTATAATTAATTTTATCTAACTTGTTTTGTAAACTAAAGTTTGGGGACTTAGAAGTTAAGAATATTTTAAGAAATATTGCATAGCTTTAGTTCATTATTAAAACCTAGAGTTTTAAACCCATTTTCGAATTGTTAATTTTTTTTTTAAATCAATTTAACTTGTCTTATACAAATATTTAATCTTTTAAATAATGGGGTTTAAGTTTCCAGTGAATTAAGATAATAAAGTAATTTATATAAGGAGCTGTAATTTCATTGTAAAGTTATATATCCAACTCGGAGGGTATGTAGCGTTATAAATTTAACTCGCAATGCATGTAGCCAACTAATGAGGGAAATTTCCGCACAAAGTTGCTTAAGATCTTCTTTATTATAAGAATTTCATTATGTACGTGGCTAAAATTTTATTACTTTATGCAACTTTTAAAATCTTATTAATAATACTACATATTATCCCAAGTGGAATATCGACTTTATTTCGTTAAATGGGCAAAAGAAAAGACTAGAATTAATTATAATATCTTTCACAGTGTAGGGTCAGAACACCCTAAAGGAACTAATAATTTAATAAAGGGAGTTATAACTCCCTAAAGGGACTTATGTCCCACGTAAATATATTAAAGTATTTATGTCCCAGTAAAATTTTAAAGGACTTATGTCCCACTAAGTGAGTCACTAAGAGTCACTAAGTGAGGGAATTTTGACCCTGTGAGTTTTGATCCTGCACCATCTTTCACAACCTACCTTAACACTTTTGAATAAAGCGGAATAAATTTAAAGCCTCAGATCTTTAAAAATTTATAAATTAAAGAACTATCATTATTAACTTTTGTATTAACTATCACCTTAACTAACAATATGAAATAAGACTCTGAAATTTTATTAAAAATTATAACTCTTACTAAATTTAAAAATATTTAATAATTTTAAATAAATTTCAAATAAATTTAATCATATTTTCTTTCGTTTAAATTCTTTTTTGTTTTTTCAACATTAGACCAACAGATTAAAAATAATAGTACTAAAGAAAATACATTGAATGAAATTATAGAAAATACAACATCTATGATATTGAATCATTTAGAAAATTATAATAATATTAAATCTTATGATGAAAATAATTTAACACCTCTGGAAAAACTTTACAAAGAACAACAAAGAAATTCTATTAAAAAATCCAAAAATCGTTCTTTCAGTTATTATTATTACAGTAGAATGGTATGGTATATTCCGTTATATTTCTTAGTATGGTTTGATTTCTACTGTTTATATTTAAATTTCAAATCAATTTCCCGACATAAGGTTAGTATTATTTTTCAATATTTTCGTTTCTTGAATTTTAAACTTTTTCTCTTTAAAATCGTTTTAATTCAATTAACATGTTTTCTTTTTTCTTTAAAGGTTTATAATCCAGAGGAACATGACAACGATTAAGAAAATATGTATTTGTTTAAATTTGATTTTGTGAATTTATTTAATATTAATTATTTTTAAAAACAATTATGAATTTAGAGAATTAAAAATACGTTTTTTTATGTATAAAAAAATATTTAAAATATGTTTTTTAATATTATTTTATGTTGAGAGTCTCATTTTCAATTTTTAAAATTTGTATAAGTCCGTCTTGTCTTTTTTATAAATTACCTTCTATAATCAATTAACTGTCGCCAAATTATTTAGATACTTATTCAGTAACCCAAGGCTATTGAAATTAAATATTTAGCCAAGGTTATTATATCATTGGTAGACTATTCAGTAGTATATAAAGAGTAATAAAGATCAATCTTGGTACTTTAAAACTTTATTTATTTATAAAAATTCTTATGGACCTTATTAGTCGTTCTTGAGTTATCGACTTTTTTAATAAAATCTTATATTTCTCCTCGGAAAACTACTACTTACCTTTCTACTACTTATTCCAAATTTTAGATATTTATTTCTCATAAGATATTTAGTTTTTAGCACATTTTCAAAAAATTTTGTAAAAATGTGCCTATATAGTTTTACTCTGTCTGTCCGTCCATAACTTCTTAACGGCTCAAGCTAGAAACTTGAAATTATGGGATATGTTAGATCCATTTAATTCCTAGAACCTAAAAAAATGGACGGGGGGAGAGTTAGGTTAGATCCTTGAGAAATTTGGCACCTTTCCCCATTGAAGGGCTATTGGGACTTGAAAATTAAAAATTTCCTGTTTTTATAAGTAAGCAGTAACTTAGTCACCAGCGTTTATATTTCCAAAATTAAACTTAGTAAGTAACCCAATTTAATTTTGAAAATGTGCCTTTACCGATTATCCTACTCTCTAATTCTTCTTTCTTGGAAAAATTCGAATTTATTACAAAAATATAAAAAACTTGACAAAACTTAATGGTCTTCATTGATTGGCATTAAAAATCCCCCAATTTATATTTGATATGCAATTATCTAATCACCCCAAAATAAACCTATAAATTCCAATTATTAAATACATAATTAATAATAGTATAAAAATATATTAAAATATTTTTCTATTAATATAAAATTTTATTTTTGCAATCCAAATACAATAAAAAAAAATTTTTTAAGTAAATATTTAACATAATAATATAATAATAATTTTATTTTTGAATTTAAATGTTTTAAATATTAAAAATGAAAAATAAAAAACAAAAACAAAAAATAAAAAAAAAAAAAACAAATTAAATCCAAAAATAAAATTTTTTTCCCCTTCCCAACATCCAAAAGTTGAAGCTTTTAGTAATTATATCTTTTTTGACTTCTTAAATCTTGTACATTACTTCTTTGACCCACTACATCATCATTTAAACGACGTAATTCTTCTTCTTTTGCTCTTTTTTCAGCAATTGCTTGTTCTTGTTGTTTTTTAAGTTTTTCAAGATCATGTTGCATTTTTTCAGCTTTAGATTCAACATCATCTTTTTGATATTTTAATTTATATAGTTCATCTTCTTTATCCCTTGAACTAGTACTCAATTTCTAAAATTAAAAAAAATTTATATTGATTTTTTAAGGCTAATTAATTTTATTGCATTCGTATACGCTATTTCCGTACTATTCCATATTTTATATCAAATAAAATATTACAAATAAATACGAATTATATAAATATATACTTACAGCCAATCTTTCTTGTAATTCACGTTTTTTTTCTAATAATAATTTTGCTTCCTCTGCAGCTTTATCTAAATATTTATGTTCTTTATCGACAATATCAACGAGCACTTCTTTTTCAGCATTTAAAAGTGATTGAACTTGTTCGGATTTTTTACGTAATTCTTCTTGTTCTCCTTTGGCTTCTTCTAAACGTTTTAAAGTTTCTTCAGCTTTTTTTTGTCGTTCACGTAGCATTTGAATATGACGTTTCGCTTGTTCATTTTCTTCAGCATCACGGATTTTTGCATTTGATTTACGGGCACTCATTATTTTTTATTTATTTAATTAATTTGTTTTTTTTTTTTATTTTTTTTAATTTTTTTCGAATTAATTAATTAATTTTAATACTCCGTAACAAATTATAAACTTTTTTTTAGAATTTACTTCTCGAAATTTTTTTTAAAGCACCCTTTCACTACAATGTTTCAATATAATCTAAAGAAAAGATTTTGTTATTATATTCAAAGTAAATTTTATCCCAGACAAAGTTTTTCTTTGAAAACGCAATTTATCTAAAGATATCCCAATTTTTTTTTTTGTTTTTTTTTTATTTTCCCACCCCAAAATTTCAATATTTTCATAAATTATATTGATTTATTTAATATTTAATAAGGAAAATAAATAGATACATTCAATATATATATATACATACTATATACTTAATAAAATTTTAAAAATATTCTTAAAATAAAAATATGTATATATATGTACATATATAAGTAGAAGTTATCGTAAGATTATTTTAATGGTATTTTCCGAGGAAAAATTCTTTTTTAAGATCGATATGTCATCATTAAAATTTTGGTTTTTTGACTTTTTTTTTTTTTTATTATTTTTATTAATAAATTTTCTTTATTAGATCTCATGGTTTGATTATTAATTGATTGCAATAAAATTGTTGGCATGTTTTATCGGCGAGATATTTTTTTTCAATGTTTTTGAAATTTTATTTTTTTTTTATTAAAATAACCGTGAAATTAAAATAATGTAAAAATTATATTTTTTATGGTTACTTTGTTCATTAAATAAAAAAAACGCAAAGTGGGTGTAATAAAAATTCTGTGTTATTTTGTTTAAAAGTAAATGAATATTAAAAATTAACCCATTGACGGCCATGTTTCAAAGAAAAAATTTCGTTATAATTTATATATTTTTCAAAACTTTTTTAATTGATTTTAGTTTGGTAGGGCCTGTTATTAATTCTACCTGAATAAGACTATAGAAGGTTTCCTTTAAAACGATTTAACAAGTTATTTGATAAATTATCTAAAGTTATGTTATAAGTTAAGTTTTAATTCCTCTTGTTTTGAAGAAAAAGAAATAATCGAAGATTCTAAGCTTTGATATCTTTTTACAGTTAAACTGTCTAAAAGACAACGAACTTACTACAAGGAACTAAATTTTCAGCAAACATTTCTAATATTACTTTCTCAACTTTAAATAAGATTTAAATTCCTAACTCTAGCCAGAAGTTGAAGGCATTTATCTAATTAAAAGAACGACCATTACCCTAAAATAGTATTAAACCTTTTTTTATTTAAATATCATCAAAACTTCTAACAGTTTGAGTAAAATGTTACCATTATTTGAATTAATTAGGACAAATGTAATTAGTAAAAAGGCAGCTATTATTAAGACAATACAAATAAATTTAATAATAATAATTAATTAGCAATTAAAATAATTCCATCATAATTTTACAATTAAAATTTTATTCCTATTTATTTTAGTTAAGCAATATAATCGCACATCTGAGAACCGTTCACCGTACAATAGTTCACCTTATAATCGTTCACCCTACAATGGTTCATCTAACAAACGTTCATCGTACGATCGTTCACCCTACAATCGTTCATCTAATAACCGTTCACCGTACGATCGTTCACCGTACAATCCTTTATCTAACAACCGTTCATCGTACGATCGTTCAGCCTACAATCGTTCACCCTATAATGGTTCACCTAACAACCGTTCACCGTACAATCGTTTACCTAACAACCGTTCATCGTACGATCGTTCACCCTACAATGGTTCACCTAACAACCGTTCACCCTACAATCGTTTACCTAACAACCGATCATCGTACGATCATTCCCCTTATAACACAACATATAATCGTGCATTTAATAACAGACGAAATAATGATATGTGGAAGCCAAATACACCTAACATATATTACAATAATAATAGACCAGTAAATTGGAATACTCAAAATAATCAAATGTCATTTTTCCAACGACCATATGACAGTTATTATCGGTATTATGATCGAAGACAACAACAAAATGATCGAAAACCATTAAAAAGGCCGTCATACATTAAACGAGTTGATTCAAAATCACCAACTGATACTAATGATAATATTCCAATAATAGATTTACCACCACAACCTCCAAAATTAAATGAAACATCAAATATGAATGTAGAAGGAACAACTTTAACTCCATACGAAAATGAAGATGATGATGAATATACACCACAAAGTCTTCGTTATGCATTTTTAACTGATACACTTTGGCATATACCTTTATATGGTTCATTAATATACACATTTTATCAAGTTTGGTTATTATACCTATATTTAATACGTAAAAAAGTTCAATTTCCAAATCATACTGTATCAAAAAGAAGTTTTGATTATATTATTGATTTTTGGAAAAATAATAATCTATTGACAAATTGTAATAATAATTTTGATTTTTTGAAAAATAATCTAATAAAAAGTTTTAATAATATTATTGCTTTTTGGGAAAATAACAATATAGTGCCAATGTTAGTATATTTTTTGCAAGATATTTCAAAAATTTTTCAAAGTTTATTAATTGAAAATAAAAAACGTAATTTTAAGTTTTTATGAATTTTTAATCTACAATGTATTAGTGAAATATATTTATTTGTTATAAATATGTAAGAAAGTTGGTTTTATTTAATCCGAAATTCTTTGAGAGCCTCACCGTAAGCCTCGTAAGGTAAATAAATATTTTCATGATTGGGAATAATTCAATTAAATCTAGATTTCACTTAATTTTTAAATCTTTAACGGATTCTATAGTTGAATTGTCGATTTAGTTAATCTCGTTTTCACAAAATTTCGTTTAAAAAAATCTCGTTTTTAGAAAACCTTTTTTTTGAAAAACCTTGTTTTAGAAAATAGTTTTTTTTTTTAATCTAGTTTTAGGAAATTTCTCTTTTTTTAATATTCTAGAAAAGGCTAATAATTCTGACGTAGTACCCAACCCTAAAATTTTTGAAATCGAGATTTTTCTAGATTTTCCAATGAAAAACGAGTTTTACTAAAAACATGATTTTCTAAAGGAAAGTTTCTAATTTCTTAACGTATTTGATTCTGACTTTCAATTTCGACAATTCAGCAACTTTTTTTTAGTATTCTGGAAAAGGCTGATCATTTTGTTGTCGCACCCAACCCTAAGATCTTTAAAAACAAGTTTTTATAAAATCGAGACTTTTAAAAAAAAACCAAATTTTATAAAAACGTGATTTTCGTAACGGAATTTTCTAACTTCTTCATTTATTCAATTTCGACTGAAGAACCCAAATCCAAATTTACCGTAAGAGTTTCAGAATTTTATTTCCCAATTAGTGGGTTTTTCAAGCTTTTTATCCCTTGCAATTTCAAATCTACATTAAGGTTAAGAAAATTTTTTGAAAGTATCTTAAGTCTTTGTTCAAAAACCCCTTTAGTAAATAAAAGAATATCTTAATTGAAAATATTTTAATTAATCCAAACTCTATTATATAACATTAAATACAAAAAGACTACTTTTTTTCAGCTTTTAAATTTAAAATTTAATTACATTTTTAAAAATATAAAAGATTACATATACATACCAATGCCTTTTGTTTCTCATGTGAAATATATTCATTACATTGAATTTCAAGAAATTTTAAAATTTCAATAAAAAAATGTTTGTACAGATTTTCAGATTTGAAAATTCTGAATATCAGTTCAGTAACCCTCAAAAATATTCTATTTTCCAATTTTTTTATTAAAGCAACTATTTGTATGACAGAGAGAAAAAGAAAGAGAGAGAAAGATAAAAAAAAATTATTTCCAAAAAAAAAAAACATAATATTTATAAAATAAATTCAATTCGTTGATTTTCTTCTTCTTTTAAACGTTATCATTGAATCTCATGTAAGAATATGTAGCAAGAAAAAAACAGCAAGAAATCAAAAAGTTAAAAACCATGGATAAATAAAAAGAACTTTACTTTAGTTTTTAATAAAATGAATTAAATTTTCAAAAAAAATAAGAAAATTGAATGCAGTTAGTTCTAAAAAGTATCGAGGAAAAAAAAAATTCTTTTCTCAACTTTACTTTTGGAATTAAATTAAATATGAACTAAAAACAAATATTTAAAAAAAAATATTTTTGAAAAAAAATTTTTTTTTTAAAGGACATATAAGGAAAATTCTTTTTTTTTACTAACTTTCATAGTTTTATAGACAAAAAAAAATGTTTGTATACAAATATAGTGCAAAAAAATAGGGTGCTCTTCCAATGATTGCTTATTAAAATCTCGTTTAATCAAAATCTCGTTTTATTCCAATATCATTGTTGGAAATCGCTTTTTTATACCTCTCATAACAAATTTTATAAAATTCATGTTTTATGAATTAGAATTATTTTAATTTAATAAAGCAGACACTATAAAGTAAAAGATTGAAGTGATTTTAGAGTTTTCTCGCGTTTTTTAAAAATCGCGTATTAGAATATCTTGCTTAGAAAATCTTAAATTTAGAAAAATCTCTTATTAACGATTTTAGAGTTGGATACAAATCAGAATTATCAGCATTTTCCAGAATATAAAAAAAGTACATTTTCTTCAACGCGATTTTTTAAAAACGACATTTTTTAAAAGAGATTTTCTGACACCAGATTTTGTGAAAACGGGATCTGCTAAACCCAAATTTCTACCCGAACTCAAACATAATATTATTTGAGATTCTTAATTAGGAAGAATTTTAATATATCTATATTAAAAATTGGGATACGCTCTTCTGCAAAACCAAAATTTCGTAAACTGTCTTATTTCAATACAAAAGTCCTACAATCTAGAAAATTAATTTTTGAGAAACCGAGATTTAAATAAGAGAATTATATTAAAATTGTGTAATTATATCGTAATAGTTAATATCGTAATATAACAATAATTGAATAATGCGTGGCGTACAAAACTAGCATTTGTGTATTAAAAATCTTATTCAATAGCTACAGTTGAATAATCAACGGCTTTGTTAATATAAGGATTAAAAAAACTGAAGCCTAGTCTAAATGGACTTGATTAATGCCCAATACTCCTTAAAGGATTGGAAAAGAACTAAAAACTCCTTAAAGGATTGGAGAAGGACTAAAAAAAAATCTTTAAGAAACAAACCTTTAATTCCTCAACAAAATATTTTAAAAAACGAGATTTTTAGAAACAATATTTGATTAAAACGAGATTTTAAGAAATAAAATTTTGAATTGCGAACATTTGAACCTCATCACGTCATAAAATTTTATGACTTCCTTAAAAAAAAACAAAAAAATATTTATTTTTTAAAATGTTTTCAAAAGTTTTAAATTAAATTTTCAATTCAGTCAAATTGTCTCCATACATGTACCTTATAAGTATAAATGCAATTGAATTATTAAAATTATATTTTTAAAAATGTTCAATAGAAAAATCTTTAATTTAATTAAATAAAAAATATAAATTATATAATGTTTTCTTAGGACATTTTAAGGTAAATTGATCTTTATTCATGATTCAAATATTTTTGTATAAATTCAATGAATATAACATATAAATTTTTTACAATACCTTAAATGTTAAATAGTCGTTAAGTCAAATTAATTAATTTCATGAAATATAATTCAATATTTAGCTGTTGCTATACTAGTATTGCATTGCTAATATTATCATTGAATAATATTATCAGAAATTGAAATAATATTAATATAAAAAAAATATTTTTTAAATCAAAATAAATTTTCTGGAAATAATTTTTTTTCCATTTTTTAACAATCAATTATTACTTCTACATTGCCTACAATCCTCCTGTATGTTATTCTGCATATCAAGGACAATATGTTAATAAATTTTAACCCACATGTAAAAAAATGTAAAAAAGAAAAATCATATTATAAATTTATCCCACACACTTAATTGGAAATTAACTTTAAAAATATGAATGTATAATTCAATACTTTCTAGAATATTAATTTGAAAAATATTATTGACTATTTTAAATACCTAACCTATTTTTAACCGAGATTGATAGAATAAAAATAATAATTTTGTTTCTGTAAAAAAAAACTTGCTGACAACAAATTAGTTAAAATTTATTTTTATCGGAAAATTTTAGTGGGAGCATTGTAATTTCATTTACATGGGTAAAACGAGTAAAGGTGTATAGTTGACTGCGTCAACTCTGAGATACCCGTACAAATCCATCCTAGTATTTAAAGTGCATTGAATAATCACTTTGCCTTTAAATAAAATATTTTGATATTTTTCGAAATTTTTAATTTTAATTTTGATAAATTTGAATAAATTCGTAGTTGACGTAGAGGTATTCTTAGGTGTACCTGTATAACTGAACTTCCCGTTCGAACTCAATTCAAAGTAAACTGACCTTAAAATAGTTTTAATAATATTTTGTATACATTTCATGACTCCAGAGTATTATTTTACTAAACTTACAATCTTATGGAAAAAACTTTTACAAAATTTTAGTTTTTTATTAAAATATACATGTATTTTACAAGAACTTTTTATAAATTAAATTGTAAGAGTTCTAGAATTGGAAATTTGGTGAAATAGGCCTCCATTTTAATGATTTTGAGTTTTCGAGAAATTCTTAATGGAGGGGTTTCAGAATACTTATTTATATTATATGATAAATTTTGACATAAAGAGCTCGGTATTCGGGAGTAATTTTAGAAGGTTAAAGTCTTTTAAACATAACATTTTTGAATGAACTAGTAACATAAAAAAGCATGTATGTAAAAGATACTTAATTTAAGATGAAACTCTATTAATTAGCAATACTCTCTGAAATGTATAAAAAAAATGTTTGTATACTGGGCTAACACAAAAAAATGTTAAACAAATAACAGTATCATATACATTATTTTAGGTTTGCAGCTTATTCAAAAGATGCTTGTGAAATAGGAAAATTTTTTATATAGCTAAGAATGCTACCAAATGTTTGGGTTTCTTGTCCGATTTTAATACATCATTTCTCTCCAACGGATCTGTCCAATATAAATTAAACCTATAAAAAATATAAATATATTTGACTTAATATAGTTCACAACTCTCACATTTAAACTGGGGCATCCCAAACATTTTTGAGTTAC
The DNA here is from genome assembly GCA_963082915.1 of Dolichopus griseipennis. Lineage (NCBI taxonomy): Eukaryota > Metazoa > Arthropoda > Insecta > Diptera > Dolichopodidae > Dolichopus > Dolichopus griseipennis. The sequence goes on along the minus strand of OY720444.1, from coordinate 21,019,945 downwards.
CTTGAGTATTACTAATTCCATATAACTCTTTTGGAAATATTGGAGCGATTTGCCTGTTTTCTAGATATCTTGTTGGTAATGGCATTTGAACTTTTGAACTGAAATCAATTATGGCTTCTCTTAAACATTTTAAACGTAACACCACTCTGCTGCAAGTGCTAATTTCTACACTGTGGAAACTCCACTATGATTTACAACTGATTATGGAAATTCATTTGTTGTGAGGTGACGACTGCTAATATGCGGAATATGCTTCCAACTCATGTATTCCCCTCCGTTAATAACGTTACATGCTCCTTTTTGTAAAAATTCAAAACGAATCTTTTTAGATGCGTCCCCTCCCATTTTTCTAAATAACTAAACCTGTATGTGTATAAATGAATCTGTTCCTAGCATATTTAGTTAGCGTGTAAAAAAAAAAAATTTATTTACAATACCTAAGAGGTAAAAATAAAAAAACTAATTATAACTTATACAATTAAAAATACTAATTTTTCCAAGGAAAGTACCTACTCCAAAATTATTTTAAAAAAACTTTCAACTCAAATTTAAAGAATTTCTATATAAAATTTATGTAAAATTATTAGACCTTAAATTTTCTTCCAGAGGCAATATATTTAAATTAAATACAAATTGTACTTATAAAATTGTCAAAATACAAATGCCATAATAAGCATCCCTTGCTAAGACAATTAAGAATGTAAAAAACAAAGTGACATTAATTTAATACCGCCAATTGTGGATTTCTATTTTGGAAAATTCATTTACAATAAAAAAAAAACCACCCAATTTATTATTAAATAATAAAAAAAAAAAAAAGCAATAAAAAAACAAAAATAAATAAAAAAATTCTATTTTCCAAATAATTCAAAACATTATTAACATAATTTCAGCCTATCATTTTCTTATTTTTATTTATTTTTATTTTCATTTGTTTTTTTATTTCTCCCGGATATTAATTCCGGATTTTTATTTTGCTTTTCTTGAAAACTCAAATTACTGTAACGTTTTGTTTCACAAAAAAACCAAAAACAAAAGCAAAAAAAAATATGTTGTCATTTCCATTATAAAAATGTTAATTTAATGCTTTCATCACAATTTTAAATCAAATTTTCTTTTTTCATTTTTCTTTTTCCTTTTAATTTCATTCATAATTTCAGAAAATATAATTTTATACAAATTTTTCTTTTACAGTTCAATTTCTTTTCTTATGTCCTTTTTTCTTTTTCTTATCCTTTTCTTTTGTCTTTTTCCATATCTGTTTCTGTCCCTTTTCTACAAATTAGAACAAAATGAAAATTAGATATATATTTTGTGTTTTTCTTCTTCATTTTGTGTTTACTTTGACTCATTTGGTTTTTTTTTTTTTTTTTTTTTTATTTCATTTCCATTTTCATTTTATTTCGCCTTTGTTACATTTTTATTTCAATTTCCATTTTCATTTGAATTTTTTTTTTGAATGTTTGATAAAAAGAAAAGGGGGAAAAAACGCGTACACCACAGGAATAATTGTCTTCCGGTTACAACAAAAAAAAAAAAAATAAGAAAAAAAAAATATGAAAAAAAAAGTAATAATAAAAAAAATCCATATACAAAAGTGTCATTTATAAACAATAAAAACAGGAAGCGCCTCATAATATGCAAAATAACCTTGAGATAAAAAAATATGAGAAAATTAAAGAAATAAAACAAAAAAATTGTTATCATAATAAAATTTTTAAATGGAGAAAATGTTGACAAAGACTACTAGCAAAATAAAAGAATTTAATTTAAAATAAAATAATGGTATATACGCATTTAATAGTAATAAAAGCGTTTTATATTTAACCATGAAATGCGCACCACATACTAATTTGGTTCTTGTATTTGTTATTTGGAATTTCTAATTATTTGTTTAAGTCTAAGTAGTAATTACGTATTTCAAAATTTTGCTAATATAATTTCAAGGTTTTATTCCTCGCTTAAAATATTTCAATATGCTATTCGGTCTCGACATTTTTACATAACTCTTCTAAAGAAGCTTCTAGAAAAGCTTCTTAACTGTTTTAAAAATATTTTTCTTTGCGACAATTTTTTAGAAACACTTTTCAAGAGTAAAATTCTGTAAAATAAGACTGTTCTTACACAAAAGAATGCCCTTATAATCTACAAATCCCAATTAACAATTTTCAAGAGTAAAACTATGTAAAATAAGACTCTTCTAACACAATAGATGGCTCTTATAATCTACAAATCCCAATTAACAATTTTCAAGAGTAAAACTATGTAAAATAAGACTCTTCTAACACAATAGATGGCCCTTATAATCTAATTTCTATTATAAGAATTAAAGTAGCTTCTATAGTCCTCCCATAAAATAGGAGTTTAACAATACTCGTAATAACATAACTCTCATTAGATCCCTTTTATCTTTATAACAATCCTTTATTTTTATAACAATCTCATAAGGATGTCACTGCAGCATTCTGTAAGTACTAGTATGAGAGTTATATTCTTTTAAATAAGTTCTAATAACACCATTTTAGAGCCTTATAAGTCCACTTTTATTACTTGGTATCTAATATGTAAACCCCAAACCAAGTTAAATTTTATAAGACTTTGGCAACACTGAAATAAACTTCCTTTTATATATAAAAGGCATAGAAACCTTAAAACAAAATTTCATTTGATTCTTACCATATTATTTTTGTATTTTTTTGTTGGTTTTTTTTTTTTTTTATTTTTTTTTTTTGACTTAATTGCCTTCCTAATAAAAAAGACTGCGGGTAATAAAATAACATATATATATATACACCTTACACCATTCAATTTATCAGTTAACTTATCACACGATGATGTCTATGATAATTAACCAGAAAAAAAAAACATTTATTTCGGTTTATTTTCGTTTTTTGTGTTTTCTCTTTTTTTTTTAAATAAGGAAAGTTTTAATAATTTTGGTACAATTTTCATATGGTTTAACTTTTAATGGCGTCAATAATTTTACAATTTATTAAATTGTTTTAGTCTAAACTTTGACTTAATGATATTTTATAATAAGTGTGTGTAAAATAATTATTTGGAATTTAAATATAATAAACAAATTTTTAATTTACGAAACGCAATTTAAAAAAAATTGACAATATTTTATAAGGGTTGTTTAAAAATACTTTTTCCCACTAGGGTACTGATATATTCTATCAAAGAAAAGTATGTGTATAAATGTTTAATTAAATAGTTTAATTGAACCTTTTTATTTTGGCTTTATGAGATATGGATCTTATCTTATGGATAAACTCTTATTTTTTAAAAACTGATAAAAAGAGAATACCCTAATTTTGAATCCAACTCAAAACCCTCGCAAATGTGAATCTTGCATATATATAAAATATTCTGTAAAATGCGAATAACTCTGATTTTGAATATTATCTCTTAAATAATCCCCTAATTCAGAATGTTGCACATATCTATATATATACAAGCGAAAGTTTGTTTGCTTGTTTGTTTATAATACACGATTTTGGGAAACGCAATTTTGAAGATTCTCAGGAAAAATTTTATTTTACTTTTCAGATACGTTGTATTATATCACGAATAAATTTCTGGAATGTTATTTTAAAAAATAAGATTAAAAATAATCAATAAGGTACAATAAGATCATAAATAATCTAAGTAGTATGATCAACTCTTTGACCAACGTCCAGTACAAAATTTTATTCCAAAGTTTAATTGTTTTATTTACAAATAGTTGCAAGCTACACTAGGCTACAAAATATAGCTACACTATACAAAACAATTAAAGATATTTTAAGTCAATTTTTTATACTCTACTCCCTTGTTTATTGTACTTAATAACTTTAAAACTAGAACTCAAAAACTTATCTTCCAATTATTTAAAACAATCAATGGAGTCTCATATTTCAATTCTATTAAACAGCAAACATCCACGAAATACTCAAAACTTCAAAGGTTTCAACTTTTAATTGATAATTTTAGTTATAAATAATTTTTAGCTCTAAAATAATATAAATAAAAATATTTAAATATTACAGCACTTTTCACAAAAATTTTATGATTAATCACAAAAAATTAATCAAAAATTCAAATATTTTCAAAAACCTTTACCAAGAAATGAATTCTGAAAAAAACCGCGTTTGCATAAATTTTTGTTTTCAAAATGAATTTTCAATTAAAAAAATTACAAATTCAAAAAAAAAAAACACTCATGTGTCCTTAAAAAATTGTTTTTTTTAAATTTTATATAAAAAAATATTTTACATTAATTTAAATTTAAATTAATTTTTACAAATAAATCACCAAATTTTATAATTATATTTATTTACAAATAAATTATAAATAAATATTAAATATAAATAAATTTCTTACATTAATAAGTTTTCAAATTTTCTTTTTAAATATATCTATTAAATTTCCTTCACCCTGAATTTTCATTAATTGAAAAACTCCTGAAAAAGAAATATACATTTAATAAAAATACACACAATTAAAACTATACTAAAAAAACACAAACATAAAAAAATAAATCTTAAGATTCTTAATCTTAATACTCAAACAAATACAAAAAAAAAAAGAAACAAAAAACCAACAAAACCATAATATAAAAATATGTATTCAATGTGTTGTGTCCTTTTAAAAAAAAAAATCACTTTGTTTTTCCTATATCAAAAACTCTATATATAGATTCATGGTCATTTAACTACTTTACCATATCTTCTTTTACTATCTGATGGTTTGATTTGTTTTTTTTAACTTTTTTGTTTTGATTTTTTTTTAGTTTTTCTTTTTCCACATACGTAATTTTTTATAATATTATGGAGTAGTGTTAAAAATTTTCATTACTCTTTAATAATATACCTATACAAAAAACCGTAAAAAAAGGACATTCTATAACATCAGAAACCTTAAAAAATTTCTATTTAATATATATATAATAAAAAAAGTAAATAAAAAATTACATTCGAAATTACATGTTTTAAAAAATATTTTTATACCGTTATTACATTTTCAAATATAAAATAACTTTTAATTTTCCTTTTTATTCGAATATTAAAAATGCGCATGTCCTTTATTTCAAAGTTTCTCTTAATTCATTTACTGTAAAGAGTAAAAACCACTCAAGAGAAAATTATATATAGAATATTTATAATTACAGTTAAGGTAAAAATATTTTAATTTCAAAAATTATGTATTAAAATTTAGAAAAAAAATCACTCAAGAGAACCTTTCGTAAATTGATAAGTTAAATTAAAAATACTTAATTTTCGAAATTTATAAAAATTTCTGGCTCATATAAAAAGGGATATAGTCTTTAGGGAATTGAAAGTAATGATTGAGTTTTTTTTTTTTTTTAATAATTTTTCTTTTTAGAAACAAAAACCATCAACTCGAATTTTTATTTAATATAAATTCTATAATTCTCTTGAATTTATTTTCAGTTATTAAACGGATAGCACGAAAAGTACATTCAAATAAAATCATATTGAATTTTAACGGAAGAAAATTCTTAATAAATTTTCATAATAAAATTCATAAAAAAAAAATATAATAAAATAAAATAAAAATAAAAAAAAAATATTAGAAAAAACGAAAGAAATTGGATATTCTTTCATTTTCTGAAGGAAAATAAGTTTGGAAAAATAAAAACAAAAAACAAAATAAATAAATAAAAATGTACGAAATTTGGTGTTAAATCGCGCGCGTATAATACGAATAGTACGAGTTTTACTTTGTAATATATATATATATATTACACTATATATGGAAGTGTATAAATATATACCTATATATTAACATATACGTAAATTCAAATAAAAATAAAAAAAAAAAAATAAAAAGATAAAAGTAAAAATTTTTTGAATTTTAATAAGAAGGTTAAAGTGATTTTCACGAAAATTTTCTTTATTTGTTGTTGTTGTTGTTTTTTTTTTATTTTAGTTTTTAGTTTTACATATATTTTAGTTTTTTTCTGTTTGTTTTTTTTTATGTATATAATGTCATGTTTAAAGTGTGTTTATGAACTTTTTTAAAACCAATTTTTAAAGACTGTTAAAATTTTTTTAACAAGATCCTGTTTATAAATTTATGTTAAACTAATTAATATTTAAATATTTAGTTTTATTTTGTATTTTTTGGTGTAATATTTCTATCGAAAATTATAAAATAAAGAAAAATTGGATATTTGAAGGATACAAAAAACAGGATATTTTTAGTTTATTTAATATTTAACTAATTATTTTGAACTTTTTATAAAAACGACTATTTAAAACAATAGGAAGGATACGTTAATAGTATAAAATTTATTATTACAGGTATCATGAATGTCGCGTCACTGTATCTTCACAATTTATTTAATTTACATTTTTTTTTTTATTTTGGATAAGTCCTTCATTTATTTATACAAGTTATATTGAATTTTATGATGTTATCTTTTTATTATTTTTTATATGATTTTTAATGTTATATCATACATATATTTTTTTATTTTATATATATGTATATATGTATAAACGATTTACAATATATATATATAAATTGTATCCTTTTCTTACCTACCTCACTTACAATTATATTGTTTAGATATCATTGTGTTATATTTAAAAAAAGGAAATAAAAATAACTATGTTATATATAATATATAATTATATATTATATATATATATAATAAATATGCGCCAAATAACATGCGGATTTAATGTTTATTATAGATTTTATTCTGTTTTTTGTTTTTATTTCATTTTCGTTTTCTTTATCAGTTCATTATACCGTTATAGATTTAATAATAAAAATTTTACCGTTAATAAAAAAAAACATAAATAAGACCAAAAATAAAAAAAAAAACCAGTGATAAAAAAATAAAAAAAAAACAAATTATATATAAATAAATAATAAATATTTAATATTATTAGAAAAAGAAAATAAAAGAATACAGGCATTTCATGTTATAAGAAATTGTAACAGTCTGAGCGCTTAACGGGTTTATAGCATTAGAAAGAGAAGTAATATGATCTTCATATTAAAATAAATCTTTTAAATTTTGGAAAGATTATAACTACGGTAAACTTTGATAATGAAAAGTTTTGTTAATTTTCTTTAAAATTACTTGAAGAAAGGGGTTTGGAATGCACTCAGTATAAACGTTTGAGTGCAAAATTGCAAATAAGCTTCCAGGTAAAAAATCAGTCGAATAGGTAATTAGCTTAAAATAACAACAACAGCTTCATAAATCCTTTAATAGAACAAGTTTTTCCTTCACACACTTCAGAAATTGAAGTAAAGAAAGAGTGATCCCCATTCTATTATACTATTTAAAATTAATGAGTCTTTTAAGCTAAAACTTCTTAAAAATAAGTTTAAATTTTCAATGCAATTGAGTTGAATATCATATGTATATAACTATATATATAAAAAAAATATTTTCTTTCATCTTTCCTTTAATTTCTTTCTTTCATTGACTTTCTCTCATTCAGATTACAATCTATAAAATCTTAACCTCCCAATAATACTTAAAAAATATTTATATATATATAGATATTCATACAAAAGCTTTTCCAATAATTTTAAAACAAATTTTAATTCAATATATAGCATTTTATAATTAAATGAAACCTTTTTCTAATATATGAAACCTTTGCACAGGACGGGTCATTTTATTGCAAAAAGTTTTTATTATTTTTTAAAAAAGGTTTCATTTAATTTGAAAATGCTACATAAACTTTATAAAATTCTAAATTTTAATTCTATAACATTTATTCAACCGGATAAGCTCTTATCAATTCACATAATTGATTATTCAAAAAGGATTTACCTCTATCCTAAAATTATAAAAATATTAAAAAAAAAAAGGTTTTTAAATCTTTCGAACCAATATCAGTTTTTTTTATCATGACTTTACTGTATATATTCTTTCCACATAATTTACAATCCATAATTATGTTAAATTTGAACTTGAAATAATAAAATACTAATATAATATGTATAATATAATAAACACACAATTTTTTTTTTATTTCATTCAATATTTTCATTTTTCACTCCTTCACTTCTCGCTCTATCTAAAAAAATTTTATTCCCAACTCTATCAAAACAATTTTCCTAACATTGATATATTGATTTCTTTTTCCTTAACGTTTTTTCTTATTTTGTTTTTTTTTTTTTTCTTTTTTTATTCATCAATTCTGTTTTTTATTTATTATGATTTTAATATTGTTTAGTTGGCATTGGCATACTTCACATTATAAAAATACAAAATACTAATACAAAAATAAATATAAAAAAAATTAAATAAATGAAATAATATTTTAATGTTGTATCCTTGTAAAATTTATATTATCCTTTGGAAAAATGAAAAAATAGAAAAAAAAACAGTAATCCATCAATGCATGCATTTTCAGAAGAATATCAGTTATAAAATCTGATTTTCATTCATTTTCATTATTTTTGTTGTTTTTTGTATTTTACCACTTATTTTATATTTTATTATATTAATATTATTATATGTATATACATATATATATATATATATATATATATATATATTTAATATAACATTGGATAATAATAATCCATTTTATTTTATAGTGTTAATGTGTGTTAATGCGTGTGAAATATTTTGATTTCTAAACAAATATGCAAAAATGTTAAGATAAAATTATGAAAAATATGAAATGATAAAAAGAAAAGAAAAACCAACAATAAAAATAAATTAAAATTAAAATATTTTAGAAAATATATAAATTAAAAAAAAAAGTAATCTTTTAAAATAAAGCTATAAAATATTTATTTAAAATTATAATTCATAATTATATGATTAAAATGATATTAAAAATCTAAATGTATTTTCATAATCTGGTGAAAATTAATATGAATTAAATATAAATGTATCTATCTGATGGATTTCCATTTAAAAAAGGAAAATTCTTAAAATTAAAATAATATATTAATACTATTAAAAGTTATATTTTAAATGAAAAGTGAATAATTAATATTGTATTAAATTCATATTAATTTGAAAAGTATAAGTAAACACAACTCTATATTTTCTTTTATTTGGAATTTTCCATGTTCATCTATAATATCATCTGAATAAAATATAGCTTAAATAGTTATTATAGTATAACCAATACATAGGTAAACATAAGGGATTATAGATTTGAATATTATTTCCAAAAAAAACTCTAAAATAGATTGTATATCAGAAAACTTCTAATAATTAAATAAAAATCTATTAACTCTAAAAATATAATATATATAGAATCTATATTGTAGTCATAGATTAAACATTTAAAATTTATATTGAACTACGAATAATCAATCAATTAATTAACAAATATAAAAACAATCTAAAAAAAAAAAAACTAAACCAACTTCAATTAACAATAAAAATTATTTTGAAAAATTCAAATTAAAAATAAAAACCAAAAATAATTTCAATTATAAAAAATCTATAAATTAATAAATAAACAACATATTAATAAAAAAAAAAAAAAATCAATGATTATTTATAAATTGATTCACCTTGATATTAAACTATAAATTGATTAAATGTAAAACCATATAATAAACATTAAATATATAAAATTAAATAAATATTTAAATCAAATTTAAATCAATTAATTTGTGTCAATTAAAAAAATTTTATTAGCGCCAAACGAATTTTTTTTTTTCAGTTTTGGTTTTTCTTTTAAATATAAACGTATTATAAAAATTATAACAAAATTTTATTTTTGCTATTTAAACAATAGCATTGGTTAAAAATTTTTATTCTATTTTATTTTATACAAAATATTAAATACATTTAAAATAGCACCCGATAAAACTAAAGTATAAAAGACAATTTTTTTTTTTAATTTAATTTTTTAATATTAAAATAAATCAATTTTGCAACATTTTAATTTTTTCAATCAATTAATTAAAATTAAATATAATCAATTTTTATTTGTCCTGTATCTTTTACCAAACAATATTTTGAATTAAAAAAATCAATACATTTTATCATTTTTTATATTGAAAATATAAAAATACAAAATAAAAAAACATTAAATTAATAATAAACAAATAAACACACATGTCAAATTAAAAAACAAACAATTCGAAAGAAAATATAAATAAAAAAAAAAAAAATACATAAATTATAAAAATTTTTTATTTGTATAAATTATGCAAAATCATAATTTATTTTAAAAAACAAATAAATAAATATATAAAAAAAAAATTTAAATTCAATATTCCAAAATAAAAAATAAAAAAAAAACACCCAATAAAATATATAATTTAATATATATATAATACATATACAAAATCAAGGATTCAAGGATTTCCTTTTTTTTTTGCATTCTTTTGTATTATAAATGGATATAAACTTTTTAACCAAACATAAAATAAAAATTAAATATCATACAACTAGGATCAAATGTAACACCAAATAATAATAAAATAAAATAAAAATAATAATAACAAAAAAAAAAAGTCAAAATAAAAAAATTTGACTCCAAAAAAGAAGGAAATAGGAAAATAAACGAAGATAATACAATACTACAAAGTAAATAAAAATAAACAAAAAGGAATAAAATAATTCAAATCGAACAAAATAAAATACTTTTCTATTTTATTTTTTATCTCTCTTTCTAACCCCCACCCACATCTTTAAAAGGGCGCTCCATAACAATTGAAGCTCTGAATTATAAATTAAGGGTTAAAAACGGAATATTAGAAAAAAAAAAACAACCATTGTAATGAAATTTGCAATGTTTTTACTTTTCAGATATTTGTAAGTACATAAATATTTTAACAATATAACTTTTTATATACATTATATACATATTTATATATAAATAAATTTTTATATAGGTAAATATGTATAAGAATTTGAGAAAATCTGTAAGGAATAAATTTGGTTTTCTCCTTGTTTAATATTTTACAAGTTTGTATGTAAATTGTATGTACATTGAATTTTTAATTATTTTAAATTTCAATGGTGTTTTCCCTTGATTTTGTTTTTCTTTTTTTTTTATAGTGGTTAAAATAAAAAATTTTGATTTTTTTTTTTAAACACGTTAAAAATTTATACATACATATATATATATATATATACAAATATATATGTATTTTCTAATTTGTTTTACTTTTCTTGTGGTACTTAAATGGATTTTTAATTTGTTTTAAGTATTTTTTTATATTTATATGTTTAACACTTTTTAGATATACATATTTGTGTTTTATAAATTATGTTATATACAGTCGATTCTAAATATGTGAAATATTTGAATTTGAATTTAACTTTAAACAACTTTGACTGAAGTTACACTTGAATAATATTTAAGTTTTAACAAACTTTTCAAATTGTTGTCAAAAAATTAAAGTCAGGAGTTCTGTTTAAATGATTTTGATTATATGCAACAGAAGATTCACATTTAACAAGAGAGCAGTTCTATCTAAAATTCAAAGACAATTTATTCACCTAGATAAATAGTCCTCAGTTCAATTTAACTCAATTCTACTGCATTGCATATATATATGCATACAAATTTATCATTTAATATTATTACAAAAAGTTGCAAAAAAAAAAAAAAATAATAAAAGTGTTTTACATAAAAAATCATCAAAATTACTAAATTTAAATTAAAGTTAAGGAATTTTTACAGTATTGCAATTACTGTATTTTCAATTAAAATTTCATTCTATATATAGTTGATAAAATTTATGCGTTTTTTCCATTCCATTTCATTTATTCTCTTATATTGCTCAGTTCCATTTCATACATTTACATAATTATTGTCCTTGTTTTTTTTTTTTTTTTTTCATATTTTTCTGTCTCTTTTATATTTTTCTTTCTTAAAAAATATTTTTGTAAATTTTTGTAAAAAATATATATTCTTGAAATATTCATTTTCTTATAATTTTATTGTTGTTGTTTTTTTTTTTGAATATTTGTTCTATAAAACTTTTCTCGTCTTCTAAAATTTCGTATAAATTTTTTTTATAGTCAGTTATTAATTTGTGTTAAGAACTGATTTCGAATACTGAATTTGTAATTAAATCCAATAATAAAGTGCAATGAAATTGTATTTTGGAATATAACCTAAAAATATAGGTGGGAACGGACCTTTGTATTAAACATTTAAAAGTTTACTTCAAATTAGAAAACTCTTAAAAAGTAATCAGTACTATTATTTGGATTACCTATTTACTCTTGCATTGCGGATCCTTAGCTTCAAGCAGACCTGTATAATGTCAGTACGAGTACAATTGCCAGTACCATTACCATTACCTGATACTCATTACTTTGTGTATATAATGTAAGTACTAGTACAATTATCAGTACTATTACCATTATCTGATACTCATTACTTTGTCTAGTATCAGAATTACTTTGATTCTACTATTCCACCGATTTTATAAATGAAAATATTTGTAAAATACTTAAATACTTGGAAAATAATTGAATCCTAGATACTTAAGCAGTTCTTGGTACTTAATTACTCGAAATTACTTAATTATTAAAACATAATTACAAAAGTAATTAAACTATAAAATATAATTACTTTCTTGCAATTACAATGTATTTTTACTTGATGCTTTTACTTATTACTTAAATTTGTTAATACCGAAAACTAAGTAGTACAAGTACTTGAAAAAGTAATTAGTATCAGTTAATGTTACTTGTAATTGCGCTTAAGTACTATTTTACTCAGTACTATATAGGATTCAAGTAATAGGTTTCAAATAAACATTTTTTAACATTAAAATATATTCTTAGCCTTTATCTAAAGTGAATCAACAACCTACCAATTTCCACTAAACGATTTACATTCCTTTTTATCACCATATCTCTGTGCCTTTCCATATTATAATTTAACTGCATTATAAATAAAAAATGTATAAAAATGAAACCCGATAATATTGAATTTTAATTATTGAATAATAATGAATTTAAGTCAAAAAAAAAAAATCACTTTTTTAGTCCTACTAAAATCTTACATCAACAGAGTGTGGGGGAATAAATTAAAACCTCTTTCCCTGTTTCCATTTTAATTTAATTAAATACGAAGGCTTAACAGTTCAATGAACGTTATGAAAAAATCAAATATGCAAATAAAGAATCAATGTTGCGGTTATCTTTTCCCTTTCAAAAAAAAAAGCAGAAAATTAACATAAAATACAAACAAATTTTTATTGTACTACTGATCTGATTTTTTTTTTAACTAAAGTGATTTCAGGTACTGTCTAATATATTATAGGGAATATATAAATATATTTAGTAGGTGTGATAATATATATTATGGAATTCCTGGTAAAGCTTATTCATGTCACATTATATATTAAAAAGTACCGCATAACAATGTGAACTTACAAAATAAAGGGTGAAAAATGGAAGAATCTATAGGAAAACGTAGAGTTGAGAACATCATTGTTATATAAATTTATTGTTGTATATTTTTATATACACTTAATAGATATCACAATAACAATATTAAGGTTATCCTAAAAATATGCAATTTTTTTTGGAAGTTTTAGGAAAATACCTTTCTTTTTCAAAATTTATTTATTTAATAGTTTATTTTAGTAGGACAATATAGATTTTTAATATTCAAACCTATACCCAGGTTATGATCAAATTATAGGCTTACAAGCTTTTAACTGAAACCTTCTACAAAATAGATATTAAATGCAAATTATTTTTGTAATACGTGTTTCACTTACTAAAACAATGTCTTTATTATGTTTTTAAATTTAAAGAAAATTATTTTCAAGGAAGTCAATGTTCTTTTTACTTGACAAATCCTTGACACAAATACCTATTTAAATTTTATTAAAAATTCTATGATTATAATCTTTTCCTTAAAACTTTTCTTTTATTTCTTATTCTATCAACCACGTAATTTTAATTTTTTTAAATTTAATACTAAACATTTTTTTGCTTTTTTTTAATTGTAAAAGTATATATATATATATATATATGTTAAATTAATTAAAAAGTTAAATTAAATGAGATTTTCATTGCACAAAAATATTTCCTGTTCAAATTGTAAAAATGCATTTAGACCACATAGATTTTAATTTTATAGATAACTTTGTGTCTTAAATATAAAAGTTAAATATAAAGAAATCAAAGTGTTGTCATCAAAAAATTTTGGAATAAATTTTGAAATAAATTTAAATTGAAATTTTATTTAGTTAAACCTTCAGTTAAAGAATTACATTAAAATATAATACAAGAGAATACTTTTATTTTGCAAAAGAATTACTCAAAATTGTACTTAAAAATTGATTTAATGGGTTCATTTGGTGTAGTTGCAATAATTTCTATTTAATGTGTATGTAAAAACAAATTCAAAGTTCTTTTTTTAATACTTGATAGATATTTTAGATCGTTGTAGGGATATCTCGAATCTTACTCAATTGTAGGACAATATAGATTTATCTAACTCAATTGAAAAAGCCATACTTAAAAAGTAATTTATTCAAGTTGATCATAAAATTTTAAAAATATAAATTTATTTTTAATAACACTTTTGAGCCATCCTCGGATGTCGTTCCTATGCCTTTGTTAAATTTTCTTAATTTAAATATTTGCATTAGAAATAATTTAAAAATATTCTTAATTATATCGCATTATATTATTTTTTAGAAGATAAAAATCTAAATTAAATTAACCGTTTCTTTCTAAAAGGATGTATTTAAAGGACATATTATGTCATTTGAAATATTTTAATAATACATTCTTTGGTTCAGAAAAGATATGAACATTGGTCCAGGATAAACTTGGGTATTTATCTTAATAATTGCAAAACTGGACATTAAATAAAGACAAATCTGAAAAATGTCCAGTTTTCTTCCGGCACATTATCCAAATTTATTTTTCACATTAATCCGGAAGTTTTTCAGACTTTTTCGCCCCAAGTTCTGTTTTAAATTCTTTGATTCTAGAATATGTTTTGTAAATTAAATGACTTATGAAGGAGTTTAAAATTGGTTTCACAATTAGCCAGGATTTCGATGATTTATTAGGCATAGATTTGAGAGTGGGAACCCCTAATTATTTGAGATGTTTTGTTGTTGACATATTATTTATAAAAAAGAATTAAGAAAAGTTTTAAGTTGTATACAAAATCAGGACTCCAATATCTGTTTTGTAAATTCCAATATTTGAGGAAGGCACCCCACATATGTATTAAAAAACTGACATATTATGTATGGATTTTATGGAAAACAATTAAGAAGAGTATATTTGGATAAAATTGTATACAAAATCAGGACTCTAATATTAATTTTGTAAAGATTTGAGGAAGGCGCCCCACATATGTATTAAAAAACTGACATATTATGTAAGAACTTTATTTTCTGGTATTTTTTATCGGACCTATTTTTTGCAGATCAAAGTTATATCCTGTATAATATTCCTGTACATCTTCTTTAATCATTACTTTACTATAAATTATTACTTTTTCTATAAAATTGTGACAAAATTTTTGTCGTACACTGTAACTTAATTTAGAACAGAATAAAATTAAGATAAAACACAAGAGTAAAAAAGAAAATAAACTATTTTACAAAATATTTTTATAAAATTTTAAACTTTTAAACTTTAAAATCTCTTTTTTTTTTTCTTCCATATAAATTCCTATAGTTTTATCCTACTTTGTTTTATATTTAAATTCCTTTTTTTTTTTTGATTTTTCGTTTTTTTTTTCTTAATTTTCCACTAAACCAATTTTTGAATACAATTTAATTAAGAAGGATAATAAAAAGTTTTCCATTTATTATTAAAGTCCTTGTTGGAGATTGTTCCAGGACATAAGTTCATAAATTTTTTTTTTCTGTATAAAATTTAAAAAAAAAAAACTTTTTTTCAAAAAGTTAATAGATATAGATAAACTTTTTTTTTTTTTTTGTATTAAAATTAAAGAACTAAAAACAAAAGAAAAACTATTAAATTTTTTTTTATTTTTATTAAATAATGCATAATGAATTAATAAATATGAAAATAATATTAAAGTTTAATGAACTGTATAAAGTAACTATACTATAAATTTATTTTTATAAAAAAATTTGTTTTATCCAGAGGTTAAAATAAAAAAAAATTAAAAACTAAAGGAAATAAGAAACTTTTTTATTATTCTTTATATTATTTTTTTTATTTCTTAAATCATCAGAGAGTTTGGTAAAAAAAAAATTCCAGTAAATTGATTTTAATTAATTAGTATCTTAAGTTACTTTGTAGTAAAATGTAAAAAAAAAAATTTAATTCAGTTGGGGTTTAGAACTTCCGATTTTAAATTAAAAAAAAAATAAAAACAGAATTTTCCTCTTCAGAGATCCTTTCTAATAGGACATTTAACACTTGTAAATAGATTAAAAGGTTTGTTTGTATACACTTGTTTAAATAAAATACATATCATATAAGTTACAATAGCTAATACATAAAATTCCATTTAATATAATTAACATAATTGTAACGATTCTTAAAAATTCAATGAAAATTTGTATTTAACCTCTAATATCCTTTTTTTTGAATATTTGAACCATTCTATAAAATAAATTTTATAATTAACAACATTAAAATATAATTATATCTTCAAAATATTTATTATATTTAAAAAAATATTATTTAATGGGCACTTTAAAAATTTTTTTTTCAAAAAAGCTTTTTAGCCCTTGAATACTATCTAGATATGAAAATTAAGGCTCATTAAATTTATTTTTACAAGTAGATATTAATTTGTAAAAAAAAATTACAAAATATCTAACATTAAGTTTATTTTAAAAAATGTTTTCTAATAAGAATAATATTATTTAAAAAGAAATTATTTATTTTTGAAAAGTCCTTAAGGAAAAATTACTTTATCCTTGAAGTTCTTTAATGAAACGAAAATTTAAAAATATATAAAATGTCCTTCAAAATACTTAAACTTGAAACTTGAATATTAACAAATAGCCATAAATTATATTTTTGTCTGTTATTTATCTCTATGTTTAAAAAAAAGAAACACATTAAGGGTCCTTGAATATAAAATTGAAAGAATTTGTTTTTTTTTAAATCCATTTGGGATTATTATACCAACAAAAAATTGAATCTTTTTAATATAGTTAGTACCTAAGAGTTTTATAAAGTAACTTTATTATGGATATGTTTTTTAGTCAAAATTTTTGGCAAATCTGCATTATAAAATAAAATCATGGTTAAATAAAACTTGGGTATTTTAATCAAAGTAAAATTTGAAATCCAGTCATTTTTAATAAAATATTACATAATTTTTAAAAGAAAATCTAGGACTTGGGTATGTTTACGGTAGAAAGGTTCATCCGAAAAGAAAGGTTCAATTTCATTAGAAAGAAGACTGCATAATCTAAAGTTATTAATAATTTAATTATTTTATTTATTCATTTATTTATGAACAGTCTCCTATCACATACAATGTGATAAGTGAGTGATTGAGCCTTTCTTTTTCAAGTGTGGCAGGTATATATTTTATATTATGATATGATATGAACTGTTATTGATATAAATTATAAATTTTATTTTTTTTATTCGATATGATCCGATCAGGGTTTAAACCAGAGGCCCTTCGATTGAAATGCCGACGTCCTAATTACTACGCTGAATTTTACTATACTTTATTATTATGGAGCTAAATATTACGCACTTATTAGCTTCCTTTAAAAACAAATTTTATAAAATCAGATTTACTGCCCTTCCATTCTAAGGAATTACCTTAATTATGACATTGGTGTGATGACTAACTGCTTGATGGCAAAGAAAGCGCGGGCTTCGATTCTAATAACTATTGGAATAATTCTTTTATGAAATTGAATTGAACCCCTTAATTAAAAAAGACTAAACTTACGACTTTCAATTCCTTTAGATTGCTTATAAAATACAATTCCCTACCACAACTAATGTGTTTATCAAGTGGGTAAGCATTCCCTTTCCAGTTTCAGGTTTCTTTTATTTAGTTTTACTTTTTATGCTATAAATTATATTTGTTTATGAACTTTGATATGACCAGGGTTTTGAATCCCTGACCTTTCGATTTAAAGGATGACGTTCCAACCATTATACACCATCAGTCAAATATTTTTTTGAAAATAAATTAAAATGAAAGCACGCTCATATATTTATTATTTATTTTTATAAATTTTCTGAATTAGAAAGGATTATTTAATTTAAATTATAATAAGGTTTTCATTAATTTTTCAAAGATTTTAAGGACACCAGCATATTAATAAAATCGTTTTAAAAAAACAATTAAAAGGATATTTGGGAAAAAGATACAGGAGACGAATAGATTTTAAGATATAAGAAATTGCATGGTTAGGTTTAGTAGTATCCTTTCTGTAATTCATAGTGAATAAAGCTCACATTTTATTCAAGACTAAAATAAGGAACCAACTTTATATTAATAACAATAATCATTAGGTGTCTACAAGCGAATAATTAAATTGGAAAAAAAAACTTTAAATAGTTGAATACCAAATAATTCAATCATTAAATTTCCAAAAGTTCAAAATTTTTTCTCTTTAAACTTAAATTTTGTAAAATGTTGATGCATTCGAATAATATTAAAAAAAAATTAAGATTTTAACAACACAAGATTATTATTAGCTACATACCTAACTTTATCTTGAAATTTTGATATCTAAAAATAATTTCATACAGAATTCATTTTAAGTAGGATATTAAACACAAAGTATTGCAAGCCTCAATAATAAAATTAGTTTTATTCAACTTTTTAAAAAAAAAAAAGTATCTTGAAAATATTTAACAACTTTCTTCAACAAATAAAATAAAAAAATACTTTAAAGTTTTTTTTTATTATTTTGTTTGTATTAAATTTTTAACTCCTATTGTATAAATAAATAGATTACTGCCTGCTGGTCAAGGATTTTTGCACTTTAACATAAAAAAAAAAAAATTTATAACTTCTAAACTTTTGACCTTTTTTGGTAAATCTTTAGTTATTTGATTTTATTCTATTTTTTTTTTTAAATAAATATAACCACATTCAAATATCTTTTTTTTATTTTTTTTTTTTTATACTTAAAAAAAAATAACTACTTTAGAATTTTACGTATTTTTTTGCATTTTTCCATTTTTATCCATAGTATAAAATTTCAATAGTGTAAAAATAAGCATCCTGGTTATATTTTTAAGTTCTATTGAAATCTAAAAAGTATTAAAAAGTACGTTAGAAGGCAAACGATTTTCATTTTTTTTTAATATTATGTTTTGCCATCCAATAGAATTTCGAAAATTTTAAAGATTTAAGAAAAAAAATAAAATTGCATTAAAATTTAATTCTATTGCACATTTTCTTCTTCATCTTATCTTTTTTTTTTTTTTATTTCCTGAATTAAATTATGGAAGAAAGAAAATTATATTATATATATATATATATGTATATATATTTTCTGTGTTCTGGTACATGTTTTATGTTATTCCTCCCACTTAAATGAAATTGGATTATATATTTTTATGTAGAAGATTCTACTTTAGAAAAATAATAAGATAAAGCTATCATGAGTTGTAAAACCTATTTTTTTTTTTTTTTTTTGAAAAAACTTTATGCAATTTTATTTTGAAAACTTTTTATTTTATAATATGATATATATTATATTGAATGACACAGAGAATAAATATATATTTTTATATTATTTTTCCACAGAATATACATATGTACAATTTTTTAAAAATATTATTTATTAATATTATTTATTAATTTTTTTGTTTTTTTTTTGTAATATTATTGAACAAGTGAATGTACCATATTATCTACTCGTTTTAGATTACACTAGAAAATTTCAGATGAAATGAAGGGCATTTGATTATTATAACTAACAAAATAATATATTAATATTAACCCTTAAGTGGTAACAATGATTTTTACACCGAAATATATGATATGATCAGTACTTTTAATAAAATAATGAAGTTTATTTATTTATAACACTTATATAGTCGTCTTACATCACTTATGACTTTTTCTATTGCTTAGATTAACAAAAAGTCATAAGTGATGACGTCATTTGACACATTTATTGGAGATTTTTAAAAATTTCTGATAAAAGTTTTTAATTTATATTTTAAAGTAAAAGGGAATTTGAGTTTTTATACAATTCAAATTATACGATTTCAAAATGTACGTTAACTTTTAAAAACAACTTTTTCAAGTTACAAGTATGTTTTAATTTAAAAAGTGTTCAGAAATTATTTAAAAATTTAAAACCGGAGTTTATTCATCAATATCATAAAATTATTTCAACATATAATTCGGAAATAAAATTCACTATAGTAACTAAATTATACTGAGGGGTTTTAAAAACATAGTTTCAAAGTCATAAACTTAATTTAATTTTTTTAGATACAAAATCAATTTAATGTTTTTAATATCGAATTTTAAAAAAAAAAAACTTTAGAAAGTAATATTTTTTAGATTTAGTGAAATAAAATGGTAAAAACGAATTTTATACATTGAATATTACATATATACATAGAATTAAGTCGATCCTGCTATTTCTTCCTATGAATTTAAACATATTAATAATATAGTTTTTCACTAAAAATTTTTTTTAAATATTGAATGCCTAAAAAATATTGTAGAAAAAAAATCGTAAAAAGTATTAAATAAAAATATTACTGAACTGCATTTGCTTTCAATGTAAAATAAATAAAAAAAATTTAAAATTTTGTTTTACAAAAAAAAAGCCCTAAAATAAATTAATATCTTTCAAAATTTATTAAATTTATATATGTATATATATATAAAAAATTTTAAAGTTTGAATTCAAAGTAATTTTAATAAATAAATGCATTCATCATTCTCTATTCATTCCCAAATATGGAATATCCATTTTAGTAGTAGTGTTTTTCATTCAGTTAAAAACTTTTTTTACGACACATTAAAAAAATTAAGATTAGTGTTTCAATTAAATATTTTCAAAATTTCATTCAACTTGACACAATTTTGACTTTCTTTCTTTTTTTTTTGGAAAATATTTGTTTACTGTGCTTTTATAAATTGTTTGTTTAAATTTTGGGGGCGATAAAATAATTTCGAAAAAAACAAACACATTAATATAGACATAAAATTGAATATATAGTATTTATTCCTATTAAATATTAGAAATTTTCAAGTTGATCTTGTAAAACTGGGTTAAGGTGACTTTTATAACAAAAAAATAAAAGAATTTAAAAAATATTGGGTTTGTAAAGCACTTAAGTCAAAATATATTTTCTAAAAATAATAATATTTTAATAATTCATAAAAATATATATTGAAATTTCCCCCAATTACGTTGCAGACGAATGAATAGTAAAGTACAATTGAAAAAAAATTATTAATTCTTTTAATTGTTTTTGTTTTAAATTCAATTTATAAGATAAAAATGATTATATAAGAGATACATTTGTAAGATAAGAAAATTTAATAGTATTCTTGAGTTTTATTTTTTTTTTTTAATTATAATTTATACTATCCCATTCCATGTCAATGTCAGCTATTCTATTTATACAGATTGTATTAACAGAATGGGTGGCCTTGAGAAACTCAATATACAACTGAATACTTAAAAGTTGCGACACCAATATGGTTTAACTCCAATGCAATTGATATAATTAATTCTAGTATTGAAATTGTAAAAAAAAAAAAGGTTTTGAAATAGTTAAAATCATTTTTTATGTGCTAACTATTCAACTGTTAAGTTTAAAAGCATATGTATACCATAGGTACTTCTTGGAACAGCTGGATTATATTATAATCTTATTAGAACATCTTTATGAATTTCACATACGTTTAAATTTGTAGAATAGCATGTAGAAACGTCTTAGATAATCAATATATCAATATATCAATATATACTTTTGATAAATTTCTTTTTGTTATAGTAATAATTTTATATTTAAATTATTAGGTCTTTCAGTGTCTGTGAGTTATATTAAAATATTAATCAAGTTAATTTATTGTATTTGTTTATATTGTGTTATATTTGTGTGAAACCATTCGATTTTAAACCAATGGCAAATGGTACCTGAGTCGAGTGACAAATCAAATAGTAGATTTTTTTTACTTTTACTGGAATTTAAACCCGGGCATTTTGAATGAAAGATCGGTACGCTTACAATTTAACAGAACACATAATAACATATATCTCATTCGTAACATCAATTTCATGTTAGGTTTATATTTTATTTCTTCTAAACAACTTATTTATATTTTAAAAAGTTACTAATTATTAAGTCTAAATGATCGATAAAATAATTATTAAAATTAAGCTTTGCGAATTAAGTTTGTAGTTGTCTCAAAATTTTTAAAATGCGCCCCATAAAAATTTTTGTAACTACAATTAATGGTGTAAATAATCACCAATTTGAACTATTAGTTTAAAATAACTGTAATTACATAAATATAATATCAACCACGTAAACTAACTTAAACTGCCCCTTTCAAAGGGTTTTAACTGAAGTTGACTTATTGCAAAATTAAACCCAAACATTCCACAGGATGAAGCTTTTAATTCAATAATGTATTAAAGTAAATTTTTAAAAAACGCTTTTTCTATCGTCGTGCCAATATGGGTTAATAAATTTTTCGTCAGCTAATAGAGTCAGCACCATTCTTGAACAGTAAGACGTATACAATATTTAAATTCAATCTGTCAAACCATTTCTAATTTAGAACGAAGTAACAAAAACTTTTTAAAAAGTTGTTGTACCGCAATAGATTAACGGAATTGGGTAAACAAATTTTTGAAACTTGACTTTGGTTTAAAACTGGTTTTTCGCAAAACTAGACGTAATTCTTTTCAAAAATTTTTTTTTTCCAATCGTCACGCCGATTTAAGTTTGCAAACTCCAAGTCTGTTAATAAAGTTACCTCCACTGCAACAAAATCCAACAGGTATTCAAAATTTTAAATCAAATCAGTCAAACCATTTTCAATTTAAATTTGAAATAACAACAGACAAAAAGTTAAAAGTTTTCAATAGAATTTCTGTGCTAAAACGAAACACATGTACAACTAAATTGAACTTAACCGTTTAAGACCTTATTAAACAAAGTCTACCGTATTTAATACTTTAAATTAATCTAAAAGCCACTTTAAATTAAACCAAACATGAAAACAAAAAACATATAAATATAACAACATTCAAATAGGTTAATACTTCTACATTTAACCCCATTTCAAAAAAAAACATATTTTCAACCATTTTACATCAATTTATATATTTTTTAATTTACCTGAAAATGTTTTCATAATAAAATAAAATACAAAAACGAAAAAAAAGAAAATCTTTAAATATTTTCTTAGAAATTCAACATAATAAATTTCATATTATAACAGTTATTCACAATAGTCCATAAACAAAAAAAAACAAAAAACATTAACATAATATAATTGGTATTCTAACGAGCATAATTACCATACTCAATTCATTCAACAACATATTCAAAATAAAGAATACAATAATCTTTCAAGGACCTTATTAAGAAAATTAAAAAAAGCAAAAAAAAAAACAAAAACAAAATCTTTTATTTTTTTTTTTGTTTTTTTTTTGCGTAACAATAAACAAACACAAGAACAATTTTCTCACAATAATCACATTAAATGGTTTTTGTTTCTTAATTCACTATATATACATACATATTGTCAAACAATGTGTATACGAATATAATGTAGGTGTATATTATGGATATACGGAGGAGGGGGGTGAAATAAAGTCGATTCGACCTTATTACCATAAACAATGGACATAAAGTCGAATTAGTAATTCTATCTGATTTCCAAAAAAATGTCCTTAAAATAAAATGAATGAAACAAAGTCGAATCGACTGGGATTTGGACTTTATGTCGATTTTAAAAAAGTCGACTCCCAAAAAATCGATTTGTTAATTTTATGGTTTCAATAATCTGTTTATTTCCTATATTTCAAATATCTGTACAATAAAAATAATTAGGAAGGATTTTAAAGTCGGATTCAAAATCAGGATTAAACACTTTTTCCAGAATATTTATAAATATGTATATGTAAGATTCAGAATTAGGACGGATTTCGATTCAAAATCAGAGAATTCCCTTATTATTTAGAATCTTACATACACATACATATAAATATTCTGGAAAAAGCGTATAACCTAGATTTTAAATCCAATTTTAAAATTCCACCTAATTCATAATCTCAAATATACATATATATAAATATTCTGGAAAAAGCGAACAGGTACTCTTATTTTGGATCCAACTCTAAATTTATTGTTCGACATTGAAATTCGACATAAGCTGTAATCGGAAATGTCGCACTAATGTAAACTGCATTTGCAGTTTAATCGAAAAAGTATTTTGATTTAAGTCTCGTAGTTTTTAATGTCACACTTCGATTACTACTTTTGCAGTATAATCGATTATTTAGTAAGACAAAAATCACCTAAATGGAAATGTAATTTTTACATCAACTGCATGTTTTGAAATTGCAAATTAGTCAAAAAAATTTTATACGTGCACAAAATGGATACCGAAATGTAAATAAAAAATTTTAATTAGATTTAATTTTAATTAAATTTTCAAAACATTAAAACTTTATGTTGCTGTGATGACTTCGAAGAACACTGCAGCACTGATTTTGTGAAGCTTTTGATAAGCGTTAGATTGGAATTCGAACCAGCGTTTCAAGATGGTAAAAAAGCCAAAGCAACAGTGTGGAAAAAAGTACATAAAGAAATAATTACGCAAAATGTCGAATTTCCATTTTCAGTAGATGAATGCAAAAATTTTGTTTTAAATTTTATTTAAATTTTTTTCAATTTTTATTTTGATAATCGTCAAATGATAAACGTCACATGATATTTACTGCAAAAGTCTAAAAGTAATGCGACAAAAACATTTTTGTCGTGTTTGTCAAAATACATGTAGTAGATGATCAACTGCTTTTGCATTTAATCTTAGTGTGACATTTCCGATTACAGCTATATTTTTATTTCAACTTTTTTTTTCGACTTTGTTTTTTGGAAATTTTTTTTTTGAAATAAGATAAAATTTATAATTCGACTTTATTTCCATTGTTTTTGGTAATAAAGTTGATTCGACTTTATTTCACCTCCCCGGATATACCTATATGTATATTTACAAAAAAATGATATATTTGTATGAAATGTCAGTGAATATGTAAATCCTGGTTAAATTTTTGTTGAATCATTTCATATTTATTTAGGATGCAATATACAGACCATGTATATATCCTATATCACCACCTATATATATTATACATATTTACATTAATAATGAGTTTATTTTACTTCTTAAATATACATACAAATACATATACATAATACATAAATTATGTATAAATGTATATATTATAATTTTCATCGTCATGCATACCTATCAGTATCAAATATTTGTTTTAGATGTGTATATGATGTAAAGTAAATGTTGATAAATTATATCAGACTCACAGAGTATAATTTCTTGTTAATAATCTTTAAATCAACATGTTTTTGTAAAAAAAAAAAATCCTTTAATAATACAAATATTATATTTATTATTAAACCAACAATTAAATTTGGATTTAAATTTTGTTTATCTAGTTTAAATGTTTTTCCATCACCTTTAATACTTTAATCACCCAGTAAACCACCACATGAAAATGATAAAGATATTTTCAAACTCAATATTGGATTAATTATTCTCTATTTAAATAATTAAGTATATACTCTAACACATTATTATTTTTACTCATACCTATTACATATTCATTCTCATTATAAACTCATTCTCATTTTATACTCATTATTTTAAACTCCAACTCATTAATATTCGTCAAATACTTTTATATTAAATTTAAATCACCAGAAAATTTCTTTACCTTGAAAATACCTTTAAATTATTTTAAAATACCATAGTGTTATTTTAAAAGCATTAAATATATTTTTAAAAAAAGTTTATAATTTAAAAAGGATTAGAAGGATAATGAACTAAACTATAGATATGGTAATTAATTACTTTACTACACTCTCATATAAATATGTTGGATTACAAATTTTATGTTTTTATTAAAAACTTTTAATTTAAGTTGAATGAAATAATTAGCTTCGAAGAGCTTTAAATGGTTTCTAAATAAAATTCAAGATAAGTTTAAATTATAAAATCTAATTGAATCTTTTTGACATTGAATACTGAAATTAACTTTTCTATAATTAGGACCTTATTGCATCATCACTAATCAGTAATCACTAATGAAATAATCATTTTTTTGATAACTAATTGTTTTTTACTATAATCATTCTTCATATGTTTGTTGTCAAAAATGGATTGGGTCTAAAATCTCGGTTTAGTAAATCTCGTTTTCACAAAATCTCGTTTTAGAAAATCTCGTTTAGAAATCCCGTTTTCACAAAATTTCGTTTTAGAAAATCTCGTTTAGAAAATCTAGTTTTTAGAAAATCTCGTTTTACAAAATCTTGTTTTAAGAAAATCCTTTTTTTTTTAATTTTGGGAAAAGCTGATAATTCTGGTTTTGTATCCAACTCAAAAATCCTTAAAAACCAGATTTTCCAATTAAAAAAGAGATTTTCTTAAAAAGCGAGATTTTTCAATAAAAACGAAATTTTCTATAAACGAGATTTAAAAAAAAGATTTATTAAACCGAGATAACGCTCCCCTCAAACATGGTACGAAACACAACCCATCGAATATTCTATTTTTCCACGGATAACTTATAAAACTCTTAAATTTTTTTTTTTTAACTAGGGACATGGACAGTTTCGAAAGTCATCTATTAGAGCTATGCGTAATTCCTACAGGCAGTGGTTGACCTGAACACTACAAAACTGCAATTCTTATTTATAAAAAACCTTAGAATGAGACTTGTATTACAAATGTACCTATAGCTTGATTTCAAGGATATGGAGGTGTGGAAGGATTATTGGAATTTTTAGAAATTTCATATAATTCATAATGTACAACATTATAGAATAAAATCAGCTCCTCAGTATACTAATGTGTAAATCTTTCATTGACAATTGTTTTAACCTTGATATTCTTTTGTAGTCCCATTATCAAATCACATCACTCAAATTTTGAATTTCAGTAACACAATTATAAAGTTAATGAATAAATTGATTCTGCGAAGGATCCACTTATCAAACTAAAATTATCGAGCTCATAATAAATAAACAAAATTTTCTTCCAAAATTTCGTTAAAAAACCAATTCCAACATTTTTAACTTTTTGATATTTTACGGACACTTGAATTAAAATATTATAAAAATTAGCAAAATATTTAAAAATAAAAACCTATACAAAAGTGGTTTAATTAATTAAAAACATGAAAATAAAATAAAATTTTTTTATATTCCCAACACTACATATACAGCCGCCCATAATTATTTCATCATTATTATTCAAAAACAAAAATAAAAAGTGGTTGGAAAATTTTTTTAAATAAAAAAAAAATTTCAAATAATACAAAATTCGCGAGGAATATTTTATCAAGGACATTGGAAAATTATTTTCTCATCAATCACGCCCTTAAGATTTTATTTTATTTTTTATTTTTCTTTTTATTTTTATTTTTTTTCCAATTCAAGTACTTTGATAATTAGTGTATCTTTTTCTCAATAACGAACCCATGCAAAACCTCAATAATAATCCTAAGAAAATTGTTTTTTTTTTTTTTTTTGAAAAGAACACCAAACATAAGTATACACTTTTAATTTTTTGTTTGTTTTTTTTTTATGATCTTTTTTCCAGACTTTTTTCTGCATATTATAAAAGGCAGGCACTCAAAAAAATGAGAAGGCGAAAAATAAAATCAATGAATTTTTCTTCAATTCAATTTTTAAGAAAAATTTTTTTTTTTAATTTTCTTTGGAAAAATTCTTTTAAAAAAATTTTTATTGATATCTTTTTAATTTATTTTTTTTTTTTTTTTTATTTATTTTTTATTATAAAGATCAGCTTATATAAAAAAATGTAAAAAATTTGAAGTAAAAATAAGAGAAATGTTAAAATAAAAAATGAAAATCAGACTTCGATGTTGTAATAATATTTTATATCCTACTCATAACAAAATGATGAATAAGGAAAAAAAACTTTTTAATATTTTATTTTTTTTAATAAGTTCTTAAAATCACTGAGTATTCACAATGGAAGTGATAACAAGAGAAAGTTACTCTTCTACTTTCTTTTCTGTGTAATGATATTGTTCATTTATTTTATTTTAATTGATTTTATTTTTGCAAGTAGGTGCATAAATAGCAATCCTTCTGTCATTGAATATATTGAAATTAAAATTGCACAAAAGATGCTTTAGTTATACCAAATATAAAAGTAATTGTAGTCGTGTTCAATTTAGATAATTTTAATATATATTTTTCAACCCCAGAAAAATTTGGAGTTCCTGGAGCTAATGGGATACCCGGTAGAGTCACATTACTATATTTTAAGGATATTTGAGGTTGCCGGTTTTGATTTCAAAAATATGTATTCTTTATGGTGGACTTTGTCCTTTAAGGACGAAATGGTATTTAAACATCAACGAATCCTTGATGTTTAAATGCCTTTGAGCAAAAAGAAGGGATTTTTCCAAAAATATAAAAATTACGGGTGGTTTTTACCATCATGTATAATTATAGGGGTGATAAAATCTTTAGATAGATTCAAAAGATTGTTTATTTTTTAAAAAAAATTTTAAACTTTGAACTACAATTTCTCCATAATTTGTAATATATAATTGGTAATATATATCGAGGTTAAATAAACGTTAAAATATTCTCCAGACCTTTAAATCTTACTTGATTAAAATTCCATTTTTCAATTCCAAAATTCAAAAGCATTACAGCAACAAAGATTTTTTCAAATGTCGTTTTCGTCCTTATGGAAAGCTAAAAATGGCAATGTATTCTTGAAATATTGTCATTTGGCCCTACGCCATAGGGTACACTATTCATTTGCTTACACATGAAATATAACACATGAAATAGTGGCCAATTAATAAAAATATTATATAAATTTTTATTATATAAAATTCAAACCTTGATTGTCTATCATTCTTAAAAAAAAATTTTAACTGAACCCTTTTTAATAAAAAAACACTCCATTCATATAGTCAGGACCAATTTTTAGAAACACATGGAAGAAATAATCTTCACAAATTGTCAGCCTATTGGGGCTTATAAAATTCTGAAGTTATCAGTAATGCATAATGATTTTTCAGATAAATTTTTGAGTAAAAACTTAATTTTATATTTTAAACATGGACGTCCTATTAAATTTCTTTATTAATTTTAGTATATTGTAAATTCAATTTTCTTTTTGACGAATTTACTAATTTTTTTTATTTTGCTGTATTGTAGAAGCTTAAATCTAAGTAGGAAACGGACATTTTCTTTTTTTCCTAAGTCTATCTAGTCATAGGACTTGACAACAGAGAAAATTCAAAGGATTCAACGGCCAAAAGACTCTAGAGAAAGAATCGAATTTTCAAAAACCTCTTCTTTATTATTTATGTAAGGTAGAGTTTTAATGTAAATGGAGATGGTAACTACCGTTTCTTAAGCGTCTTAATGGGTTGTAAAATTGTTCTAGTCAAGAAACTGTAGAAAAAAAATTCAGTTTTCAACAGCCCTGTATACTATTGACGTGTGCTAGTATCTTTCTTTCGTAATGAAATTGATTCTTTAACGTGATTTTCAATTTCCGCAGCTACAAATTATGGTAAAGTTACGAACACCATCTTTTTATCGTCTTCTTACTTTTTATTTTTTTATTTTTAAATTTTCTACAATTTTACTACTCAGATTTACCATTAAATTATCAAATAGAAAAAAAAAATTTATTTTCAATGAAAGCACTCTGTACCTATAACACTTACCTCATTTGATTTTTCCGCTGCTTTTCTCATCATTTTTCTTTATTTATTTTTTCGTTATCTAAAAATCTTAAGTATACCATTAAAAATAAATATTTTTTTTTCTTTTTTTTTAATATGAACCAATTAATAATTTAAGCCATAAAAAATGTAATAAGAAAAATAAAAAATAAAAAAAAAAATAAAACAAACTTCTAAACTTCCTTATTTTAAAATATACTAACATAAAAATATACTTAAATAATAATATGTAGGTAGGTAAACACTTAAAGATATTTTTGGAGGGTTTGTGTTTTTTTAACTAAAAAAGTTAGAAAATATTGTAAAAAAAAATCGATTTTTAATAAATTTTAAAAAAAGATATTTAAAAGAAGTTGCTCCGAATGTTTATATAGCAATAATACTTTTTCATTAAATATATTTATCTTTTTGAATACAATTTTCGGAATGTAATCTATATCAATTAAAATTTTGAAAAAGTAAGATATAAGCTAATAAAGAGGTGTCTGCAGATCTCATTGAAGATTATATTTCTTGGAAAAATCATAAACAAATTGTCACACAAGAAAAACATAGGAATTACAATTTAATCCTTTGAAAATTATAACATTTTTTTACATTTAGATAATTTTCATTTATATTATACTAAGGTATAATATTGATTACAAATAAGGTATATAATATAATACTAAGGTATAATATTGATTACAGATATACCTAAATTTTTAATAGATCTCATTTAATATTTAATTTTATTTAAATATATCTATAAAGACTCCTTCGAAATTTATTAAAAAGGATTTCTCATATATTATTTACCACATATAAAAATTGATCCTAAAAGTATGCAATTTCGTGTTATTCATGTTCTCGATATTAAATCGATTACAAACTCTTCTATGAAGGTTTTTTAAAATTTTATTGGAGCATTTAAAAGTAAATATACAAATTTAAAATTGAAATAAAAAAGTATACTTACTTTTAAATTCCTTAATATTTAAAGATGTAAAATTTAAACATGCCTGAACCTTTCTTCTTGTAAGAAAAAGTGAAAACTTAAAAATTCAGAAAAACTTAGTTAACTTTAATTTTGTAGCAGATCCATTGATATCAAGTGTAAAGTCTTACCTATATAAAAGAAAATATATAGATTAAAACCTTAAGATACAGTTAAATTATATTTATTATATACATTACGCTATAAAGTAAAATTTAGATTTAAACTATGGTGTACATTACAAAACACAATTTATTTCTTCCGGCAACTTAAATATTAATAAAATTGATGTAATACCAAAATTTAAACACCCTTACAAAAGTGGTACAGTGAGATGCTACTTTTCCTCTGTCAATATTTTACACTAAACATATTGCAATATTATATACTCTTTTCACATGATTTTGTTCCTATTAAATTAAATTTTATTTTTTTTTAAATCAATTTGGTCTTTTTATAAAAATCCCATCGAATATTGGAGCCCAGAAATCCAAGTGATATAATTTGAAAAGCCTATAAAATAAGTCCCAGAAGCTGGTTTTTGGCGACTTTTTTTTAGTTTCAGGTTAAAATTCGAAGCATTTTAATTTTTCATACTGAATTTGCATTCTACTATAAAATCGATTAGTGTCTGTTTTCCAATATGTTGATCCAACTGCTGAATTCCAAGTAATGGGGCTGATTATAAAACGACCCACTTAATTTGAAATTTTAGGACTCAGGTCCTAAAGGCAAACTCCTTTGAAAATTATGAATTTTCATTTGAAAACGGACCAAGTTCACATGAAAAGAGTAAATATAAATATAAGTTTACATATATAAGAGAAAATCAGGAGTATATCATATAACTGTTAAAATTTGTTGTTTTTTAACCCAATAAATTTTTATTACTCAAAAAACAAAAAAAAAAAACACAAAAACCATTGTTTTTATTTTACTTTAAAAACTGTGAAAAAAAAAATTTCAAAATCAAAAAACTTATAAATAATAACAAGCGATTTATCAGAGATTAATAACTTTGAGGAAAATTCATAATGATTTATGATGAAATGAAAAAAGAAAAAAGAAAAAAAAGACAACAAAAAAACAAAAAAAAAGGAAAATTCCTGATTTTCCTTCTTCCCTATATTTAAAAATTTTTTTTTTTTTATTTATAATTAATAAAATGATGATGAAAGACATCATCATTTTCATTTTTTTGTTATAAACTTTTTTTTACCATCATTCTTGTTTGGTTGAATGTTTTAAAAAAAGGGCTTATAATAATTTTGTGAAAAGTTTTGCACTTCGAGTTAACTTAAAATAAACATAAACATAAAAACATATAATCAAATTAAAATTTGATAAAAAAAAACTTTCAAATAATTTTCAAAAAAAAATAAACGATTATTTAAGTTTCATTTTTATTCAAAAATTTTCGTAAAACTTTATAAATTTAATTATAAAACTGTCTTTTTGTATCTGATGAACTAATCTTTAAGGTTCCACGAATTCATCAGAACCAAAAAAAAACGAACATAATTTGAAAAATATAAAATTCAAAAAAAAATTTTCCATAATTTAAATGTTAAATTAAAGAAATTCCAATAAAAGTTTTTTATCAAAATATTTTATTATATCTTTATTTTGTATTAAAGGTATATTCAACTTCAATTTGTATTTGACTATACTTTCCCTTTAAACTTTTATTTATTTTTTTGGCCCTACTCTTTCACATTTCAGACAGTAGAAATTCAACTTAAAAAAAAAATCAATTTGTTGTTATTTTTTTCCTTTCTAAATAAAAAAATTTTAAAAATGTTAAATATTGACTTGTATTTCAATTTGATTTCAAAGAAATATTTTGAATTCTTGTGAAGTTTAAAAAGTCAAGAAAAAAACAAAAATAAACAGAAAATTAAAATAATTTTCTTTTTAACAACTTAAGATTTATTTAAAAAAAAATAACTTAAGATTTTTATTTATGAAAAATAATATAAGTAATAAATATCTTAAATTATTTGAATTTGGTATAAAAAGTTTCGAAAGAATAAATAAAAGATTAACATATTTAAAATTTTCATAATGGTGGAATAACTTTAATTTTAATGGAACTAAGAATATTTCAAAATAATTTCAGAGATCACGAACTTGAATTGAACAATTCTGGAACTTATCAATACTTATAGAAATCTCAAAACTTTTTTCTACTGTTAAAGATTATTTTAGATTAAAACTTAATAATGCTATGAAATAAACTAATGAATTCACTAAAGTCTTTATAATAGGACTAGGTCTCTGGATATTTTGATTCCTTAATTGAATTTAATTTTCTTAGGAATTTTGGCTTGGCCGTGTTTTTTATTGCAAATATTTACTCTTAAAGTTCTTTTTAGAGGATATTACCTCCTCTCTTTAATCTTAAATATACTAATTTAACTTGCAATTCCTTCTGACACAACCGTTTTGATTACAAGCCATGCAATAATAAATTATGCTAAATTTCTATTGCAATTCCTTCTGTTATAACCGTTTTGACTACAAGCCATGCAATAATGAATTATACTAAATCTACTTATACTAAATTTCCATTGCAATTCCTTCTGTCACAACCTTTTTCAATACAAGCCATGGAATAATAAATTATACTAAATTTACTTATATTATATTTCCATTGCAATTCCTTCTGGCACTACCTTTTTAATTACAAGCCATGCAATAATAAATTATGCTAAATTTACTTATACTAAAATTCCATTGTAATTTCTTCTGCCACAACCTTTTTAATTACAAGCCATGGAATAATAAATTAAATATCTGATTTTTTAATTGATTTTGAATAGTTTGGATGGTAGTCAATGGCTTGAATAAAAAACAATATGAACCCTACTTGTAATCCAATATAGGTTAGAATTATATATTGTTAAAACAACAGAATTCAGAATAGCTAATGCTTGCTTTACAACAACCAAAAAAAAACACTAAAACCCAAAATTATATCACATTTCAGCTTAAATAACCCCCAAACGTTGTTTTTTTTTAATTATACCAAAAAAAAAAAAAGAGATCCTTACCATTTTTAAACAGTCCTGCTGAATTTTTACTATACAAATTTTTTGTTACTCCATAAGTTATTTTTTTTTAAACACTATATTTGTAAAAAGGACCTTCATTTCATGGTATTCAATTTTCTTTATTTATTATTTTCTCTATATTTTACTGTTGGTAATTAACAACTAAAAAAAAATTTTATCGAAATATATTTTTATTTTATTCTGTCATGAATGTCCTAAACTAATCCGCAGTATTTTTTATGGTTTCGTTTTTTTTATTAAAAAAAATTAAAAAAATAAAAAAACTAATAGCAATAAGTACTATTAGTCATATGTTGCTCATTTTTTACATAAAAAACAAAGCCATAAAATACAAATGTTTTTTATTTATTTCTAAATTAAAAAAAAAAATAAGAAAAACAAAATAAAAAACGAAAAAGGATTAGAAAAATCAATTAAAAAAACATTTTCACAGTTTTCCAAAAAAAAATTTAAGCTTGGCAAAAAAATTTTTAGTTACAACTACTTTTTTTTAACTATATCCATTAAATTTAAAATGAGTACATTTTTAAATAAAAAAAAGTGCTGACTAAAAATTTAATTACTTTATTTAAAAATTTAGTATTTTATACAATTTAATTAAATTTTAAATTAAATTATAATTGTTAAAGTTAAATTTTTAATCTGACTTAAAAATTTAGGTAATTGAGTAAAAACTTTTCCCAAAATTTAGATAAATCCAATTTTTGTAAGTTATTAATTAAAAATCTAAATAAATGGTGATTGCTTATTTAATTTAGTGTCGAATAAATAACGATTTTGTAATAATTATTAAATTGATTGTAATAATTATTAAATTGATATTATAAGCGGGAATTATATAATAAAATAAAATTCAACTAAAGAATTTTTACAGTTTCATTTTATGATACTTTGTATCTTGATTAGTAAAATAATCAAATTTTAACAGTAATAAAAATTTAAGCAATAATATTACAAAATTTGTTTCTCCTGACTTTACTACCTCCCATGAATAGAAAGACAAAGATCACACTTTACAGAACACTCTTTGTACCATTTCCGAAATATGGTGTAGAATCATGGACCATAGCCAACTACAACGAAAATCTGATAGGTTGTTTTGAAACGAAGATTCTACGTAATATTTTTGGTTCAATTACGTTAATGGTGTTTGGAGACAGCGACACAATCGCGAGATGTATGAGCTGCATGACGATACTGATCTCCTAATTTGGATTAAAGTCCAATGATTACGATGGTTAGGTCACGTAGTAAGGATGAACGAAGATGCTCCAGCAAGAGTGGTTTTTAACTCCAATACCGAAGGTAGACGTAGAAGAGATCGACCGCATCTTCGATGGAAGACGGTGTTCAGTCGGACGTAAAAATGCTAAATATTATTGGAAGTTGGAGAGAAACTGCGCAAGACAGAAGCCAATGTAGAAAGGCTTTGGAGTAGGCTCAAAAATAATAATTTGTTGTGCCGATAAAGTAAATTTAATCTTAAAAGTATTAAGTAAATTTAGATTAAATTTCTCAATTTCTTTTAATTAAATTAATACGTTCTATAGCTGCAAGTAAGGCCTTAAAATTGAATTCTAACTTTTTTCCTCCACTCCAACAGCCACAGTTTCCCGCTATCAGAGAACTTAGATTAAATTTAAAGTTGAAGTTTAAAGTTAAACTTAAAGTTTTTTTAAATTAACAAAAAAGTGATTGTAAATAAATTTTTATAGAAAAATTTTTTGCAGAGTTTAATTTTTTTTTTGGAAAATTGTGAAAATGTTTTTTTAATTGATTTTTCTAATCCTTTTTTGTATTTGCATTTTATTTTGTTTTTCATATTTTTTTAAATTTAGAAATAAATAATTTCCTTTAAGCACATAACTTAATTCTTTGATTACAATCAAGGCTATAATATTGAGATATAAATTATTGACCTTCCTTCTATATAATTACAATTACAGGCGATTAATTATTTGATTAAATAAAATTTGGCAAATTCTTTTAAATAAATTTTATAACTATTTGAGTTTAGGATCTGGACCATTCCTCAAATGGACCAAATTTGGATGTATACCATTCAAACGACAGGACTGATTAATATCTTTTTTATTTTCTATTTTATAATATTAATTTATATAAATTAAGAAAATTTTCAATAAAGGATCTATCCTTTTTTTTTTTCAGATCAAAAATCAAACTAATTAAAAATTAATTTAAATAACATATCAATATATGAAAAAATCTTTTTAAATCAATCAAAAGAAAATTTATCTTAATTCATTCAAATTACGAAAAAATATTTTTTATTTAAAATTTTTATATATCATATATCTTTTTCAAATTTATCTGAGATTTCAATTATAATAAATTTATATTTTCTCACTCAATAATTTTTCATCCAACCCAAACAATTTTATTCATTCATTTGTACATCCTTTTCCTTAGAAAAAAGCAAAATCCTTAAATTAAGATGTTGAATATAATTTTTCAATAAATCATAAAAATAAAAAAAAAAACAATCTTTTACTTTTCTTTTCAAAATTATAACCTATAAAAAAAAAGTTTTTTTTTTTTTTTTTAAATCAAAATCTAAAAAAAAAATTTAAAATGATTTTATCATTAAATGAAAATCTTTTTATCTAAAATCTATATAATATATAATATTATCTTTTTTTTAATATATATAATCTTTATAATCTTTATATATTTACATACATATATAATAACATATATATAATTTTAATAAAAAAAAAAAAAATAAAATGTAAAGAAAATGTCAAAAGAATTTTAAAATATATATATATATATATGGAAATTACAATTTTCTAAGTAGTACAGTGAAAATTTAAATTGCCTCAAGTGTCTAATATGATCATAAATCTTTTTTCCATTTTAAAAATTTTTTCCAAAGTTATGTATCTAAGTTATATTTTAAAGTTATATACCAAAAGTTATATACCTAAGTTATATTCTAAAGTTATATACCTAGTGCCATGATTTTCCAACTTTTCATTTTGTTGGTTAAATGGGCATATATCCTTCTGTCTTTTCTCTTATTATTTTTCAATTCATAGTATCGGAGATAAGCTTTTATACTATATACTACAATTTTTTAAAAAAACTCACTTACGTTCCAAGTTTGGACCCGAAGTTTTCTTAGAACTCTAACAGTCTCATCTTAAGAATATGATTATAAAAAGATGACATAATGAATCCTAAATGAATATCAACATTTCTTCTATTTATTTTAAAAATTTTTAAAAATGAATAAAAGTTAAGTTTTAAAATTCAATCCAAGAGAACTGGACCCTATTGCACCAGTAACTTATCAATAATCAAATAATCATTTTTTTTGAAAAATTTTAGTTGCACCATATTTAACATCAAATCAATTAATGCAAATTAGTAAAAAGCCATAACTTATCATAAACTTATTATTTAATTAACTATAAGTGGGTGATACACTAGAACTCTCATACAAATTTAAATATTATACAAATGTTCCTTCAAATTCCTTTATACATCACTAAAAAATGGATATGTAGGCTTGGCTATTATGGGATTTAGGATTAGAAGAAAAATAAGTTTGGAAGAGGAGAGTTGGGTGGTAGGTTAGAAAAGAACTCATTTAGGGTTCTTTTTAAAACGTTGCAAATTATATAAAGGTCTATTTCTATCAGAGGGGAACACATTGGATGGAAGCATGATCCATATTCTAGCAGTTCTCACAATAAATGAGTTTATATAACCAGTTTTGAGCCACCTAGGGATTGTTGTATATATATTTTATGATTGTATATATTACTACTGTTGTATATTTTATGAATTACATTCAGAAATAACTTATCTATTTACAAAATTACTTATCTTAATTTAAAATTAATACGTTAGATTCTCTTGGAAGAAAGACTTGACAAACTTTCAAAGGAAATCTAAGGCCTTCTTTTAATTATTATAATTTCAAAAATTTCCAGACAAAATGAAGTTTAAATATCAAAACCTTGTGATTATTAAAACAAATTATCAAAATTAGAAACATTTGAAGCTTAATCCAAACGAAGAATACGAAATATTACTAATGTTTTATTTATCCAAATCCAAATTATTGAGTATAAGTAATCGTTTATCAAGTCACACTAGAAAAATAGAATAAACAATTTATTAAACTATTAACCATCTAAACGTATTTAAAAATACTGAAATAAAATTCCATCCTGTCCAAGAATTCTATGGTAATTTAATCCTGTAACAGGAAAATCATTTATCAAATTTAGCAAAAAAAAAAAAGAATATCTAATCTTAATTGATTTGGTAAAGTAAAATTGACTAATTACTAACTACAAAAAAAAAATAAATCAAAAAAAAACCTCAAATAACCTTATATTTTATAATACATTAAAATTATTATATTAAGATATTTTACGAATATATAACGATTCATATACATATACATATTTGTAAATGTATCATTTATATATAATAATTATATGATATACACATATATGATAAATTAAAAAGTTTTTCTTTTTTCAATATATGTATATATATATATATATATATATATAAATATACATATATAAATATATATATCATTTATTTTTACATAAAACCAACTTTTTTTTTTTAATTATTTAATTTAGTCCTTTAAATCCTTTTATAAACATTTGTGTATAGATACATATATGTTTTAAAAGATTTATCTAAGAAAATTCTATATGTATGTGTATCTGGAAAATCATTGATTAATTTTTTGAAAATTTTTTATTATTTTTTTTTTTTTAAATAAATATTATGCCTTGGAATTATTATTGTATTTTTGTAATTCCTGTTTATTGAAAATCTTTTTTCTTTATTCCTTTAAATAAATGAATATACGAGTATATATTTATATATATATATATATATATATATTAATATTTAAGAGTATTTATTTTCTGATGCATTGTCAATAAATAAAGTTCAATATATAGAAAAAAAATACTACAAAAGTCAAAGGATATGGAAAAATAACAATTATAATGGTCCTGAAATCAAAATATATATACATATATATATATATATATATATATATATATATATATATATATATATATACATGTAACTTAAAAAAAAATATGATAAACACATGTGTATGTATGTATTGTACCTTTTATATTTTAAATTTGAGCAATATAATTTATTTATGAAAATATGTGCAAATGAAATTATTCATTCTAGAATTTCGATAGAAAAACGATTTCCTATTTTTTTTGTTTTTGTTATTTTTATTTTTTTAATTGTTTTTGGTTTATATTATTTGCATATAAAAGGGTAAAACAAACCTAAAACATTTTGGGTATTTGTTACCAAAAAAAAAAAAAAAAATTTAACACAAAATTATTTAATATGTAAGAGAAAGTATTGAAAAACAATCAATTTCGAAGAATTTTATTTTGCATAATTTTAGGTATTGTAAAATATAGCAATTATATCAATTAACATTCTATAAATTTGAAGACATTGATAGGGGGCAATCATTTTATAATTTCTACTAAAAAACGGTTAAAATATAGTAAGGTACAGTTGAGGGTTCTCAATTAAGTCTTACACAAAAAGCTGTCAGATGAGGAGAACGAAATCCTTACGAAAATTTATCAGAAGACAAATAGGATATTTGTCCATAATAGAAAAATTAATCCCGACTAATTCAGAATTTCACATATTGCATACTAAAACTCAACCGCTAAAATCACTTCCAATTGATTATCTAAAGTATTCATTATTAAAAATATTGGTATATGGAAATTCTTTAAATTTGAAACCAACTCTAAAAGCCTTCCTATTTCATAATCTCACATAAGAGTTCAAAACCATAAGCGGCCAAAATTCTGAAAAAAATAGTATACTTTTTTTTAGATAAATCACATAAGATTCGGTTGCCCCTGAGGATTTTTTTTTTGGGATATGTCTTACTTATTTTAGTACCAAAGTGGCTTTTTTTTTTATTTTTTTTTTGGTTTAAGCCACTTTGGTTCTGAGCCCCTCATATATAAATACACTGAAAAAAGCTTAAAACTCTGATTTTGAATCCAACTTTAAATTCCATCGTATTTAAAAATTTCATTCTCAAAAAAAGACGAGATTCTAAAAAATGACATTATGATAAAACTATATTTTAAGATACGAGCATTCATAGTGCTCCCAAGTTATTCATAAGGGATGCTTCATCTGAGTAGTTTACTAACTAAAAACCATCACCTTTTTTAAACTAAACTGCTAAATTGAGCATTTAATACAGATTTACTGTTTAGTGATAGAGATTAAAAAGGAAGTCTAAGGAATGGTTATTAGAAATTATAGATTACGTATATAAGATATAATTAAATTTCGAGAAGGGCGCAATTGTATATATAAATTACAAGCTTTAATGAACATATCATAAAGTATAGGTTTCCAAATCCAAAATATAAATTTTATAAATATTGAAAAGAAATTTCCTAACAATTGATAATCTAGAGCTTTCCATAATCTGAGAGGTTAGAGGTGAGAACACTTCTTAAATTTAAAATATAAACTAAGTTTAATATTAAAAAGTTTTCAATTCATTGTCCTGTTCCCTAAATTGTATAAAAGAATAACTTCATATCATCAATAAAATTTTCCAGTTAAAATAGAAATAAAATAAATTAAAGATTTATGTTTTTTTTTTTTTTTTGAAAATAGAAAATTAGTTTTTGGTGTTTTTTATAAATTACAGCAACAAAATATCTAAACCATATTAGTATTCGATACATTATTTGTGTCGATTTTTTTGTTTTTAAAATTTCAAGGATAATATTTCAAGGATTTTTTAAAAAAGATATTTTACATAAAAGAATATTTTTGTTTTTTTTTTATTTTAAGTAAAAACAAGTTTTTCAAATTTTTACCTTTGGAAAAATTTAATTTTATTTTCCTTTTTTTTTGTAAAATTTTTTAATTGATTTTTATTTTTTTAAAAAAATTGTTTCTGGTTTTGTACTTCCAAATATTTTTTATATTGCAACTATAAATTTAAATTCTTAAAATTGAATTTTCTTTTTAAAAAGTTTTTAGTATCTAGAAAAATATTTTTCAATTATTTTTAAACATTTAGACCTTTTAGAGCTGGAGAAGATTTTAAATATTTTTTACACAGTAGTTAAACTTTAGTCAAACGAATTCTTTTATACTTCTATGTGAATAGATATGTGGCTTGACTACGAGATAAAGGAATTGTCAGAGAAATAGGATAGAAGTGAAGAGTTGGAAAGTAGGTGGGAAACGAACTTGTACTAGTTCTTTTTAAAACGTTGAAAATTGTTTAATTATATTTCTATTAAACTAGGGGGACTTGTTCCATAACTGGGAGAGCAGTTTTCACAGTTAATGAGTTTCCATAGCCAGTTTAGTACCACTTAGGAATTTCCACTGTTTAGAAATGGGCACTTGAGTCCTCTAATTAGTCATATATTGTGAATATATTATGATATATATATGATAAAAAAATATTGTGAAAATTTATAATATAAAAGGATCTATGATCTTTTGCTGAACAAAAAATCCGAATGCAAAAGCCCCAAATGAAAAAATCTAGGAACAAAAGTCCCGAAAATATCAAAATTCCGAATTATGAAACCTTATTCAGGTTGTGTACGAAGTTCAAAAAAAAACATTCAATTAAATATACATATTTAATAAAAGACAAATATAAATACTCTAGAAAAAGCAACATTCCTGATTTTACATGGAACTCTGAAATTCTTCCTAACTTCTTTTTATAAATAATAAGCTAACAACAACCAATTTAAAATAATGGGGGCTGCCGCATCCGGGGTTTTTTTTTTCAATAAAGCGTCATATTAATATATATATATGTATAATGATAACTCTTGTATAAGATAATAGCACAAAGATTACATAGTAGTCTGGTTTAACTAGACTTGGTGAATGTCGTATACCCTTATGTTAAAGGAGTAGAAAAAGAAAAAAAACTGGAGGTCTAACTGGTATACTATACTTGCACTATCATGTTTATATATATGAGTTTTAAAAGTGATTTTCTAATTCTAAAATTAATTCAAAAATAAAAAATTTCAATTAGAGTTTATTTTTTTTTTTCACAAAATATTTAAAAAAAATGCTATAGTTCAACTTTTGAAGAACTCAATTTATTTTTCAGTTATATACAGAGATGTTATAAATAAAATAAAATCGAACTTAATAAACATTTGTACTTAAAATAAACAACCTAAAAAACAAGAATTTTATAAAACTATTAATAAAACTTTTTTTTTTTTATTTTCTTTTAGTAGGTATTTACTATTAAACTATTTAATGTTTTGTTTTTTTTTTTACAAAATCTCTACTTTACAAATCCATAATTGTAACAGGTACGCCTTAACTATATGCAATCATTATAAATTAATATTGCATATACGTATGTATATTAAAAAGTTTTTTTTTTTTATTATTTTTTTTAAGTTGATGACCCTTTTGGAACTTTGATCTTTAAATGGAGAGCACTTTTAATATTAATATATACAGATTACATATCTACTCTATATATAGCACATGTTCTATTTATATGAAATCTGTATTGAGTTTTCGTTTTTTTTTTTTTATTTTTGTTAAAAAGTTTATTGAAAAATAGTAAAAGGAAAATTTATTTTTTTCAATACGTTGTTTTTCCTTTACATATACAAACATTTGCTTTTATTTAATGTTTACTAACATGTTTTATTTTTTCGTTAACTTGCGAACAACAAATCATACAAACAAATAATAAACTTGTATTCGATCGATTTTAAATGAAATTTACTATTAAAGGGTTTTTTTTTATTTTTATTGAAGTACCTGATATATTAATAAGTAGAATATACTTATATTTTGATTAAAACGCAAGTAATATTATTAATAAATATAGAGAGAAATTCATGATAAACGGAGATTATATACAGTATTGAACAAAATATTTTGAACATAATAATAGGGTTATAGGATTCGACAAATTTATTATAAAAATATAAAATTCAAATGCAAAGTTTTAGATACTTTCCAAAATAAATTTAATAATATCTTACATAAGAGATTCTTATTAACTAACTAATTAACTAATAACCCTTCTTACTAATACCGAAGTTTCCTATTACTAAACTTAACAATATATTTTATATAATTAATCTATTTTCCATTAAATGAAGTAAAAATAACTGTAAAGGATGTTGCATACTTTTAGGACCAACTTTTATTTAAAAAATTAAAGAGTCTATTAAAGATATAATTGGATAAGTTGAGTCATTAATATAAAATCTTACATAGAAATTCTTAATAACTAACTAATTAACTAATAACCCTTTTTCCTAATAGCTAAATTCCTTTTTACTAAACTCAACAATCTCTTTTGAATAAATAAACAATTTTCCATTAAATGAAGTAATAATAATTGTAAAGAATATTGCATACTTTTAGGATCAACTTTTATTTAAGAAATTATAGTACCAATTATTAAAGATGTAATGGGATAAGTTGAGTCATTAATACTAAGTAAAATTTACACATATAAATAAAAAGTCTTTAATCAATTTTTTACCCTTTCATTGGATAAAATTTAATTACATTTTTTAACCCTTTATTTAATGTATAAAACTTGTCTGTACTTTTTAATTTATTTACTGACATCAAATAAAATTTAAAGTCTTTGTCTGAGGGTGGTTGAAAAATAGGTACGTAAGTTATTAATTGATGAAGCACGATCATAAGTTATGCTAAAATGTTTTTCACAGGTCTAGTTATTCCTGATTCTCTAAATAGTCCTTAGCTCTACTACTTTTATATTGCTAATTTCAATTTTTCCATCATTGAATACATTTAACTTGACACATAATATATTTATTAAAATACACTCACAGCAAGATTAACAAAACAATTTTCATAGTATTACAGTTAAAAAATTTTCAAATAACTAATTTAATTGAACCTATTCTACAGAAACTGTTTACAGTACCTATTCTATTTTTAAAAATTTTTCATTTTTATCAAATATTTTTCTAAGAACGAAACTACCTTTGAAATTGAAATATTAATTCAGCTTCCAGTACATTGCATTGCAGTATATTTGTTCAATATTGTAATCAAATAGCCATTATATTGTTATGTGTGTGTACTCTAAATGACGTATGAATGATATTTACAAAAACAAATAACACAACAATCAAATAACAAAATATAAAGCGATCAATCAACCACACATCATTCACTTACGATTTTAACCATAAAATTTAGGTTTTATTTCTTCTTTTCATATTTAATATCGTACATACATTTTTTTTTTTCAAATCAGCATTTTCAAAAAATTTTCCAATACATT
Source organism: Dolichopus griseipennis (assembly GCA_963082915.1). Lineage (NCBI taxonomy): Eukaryota > Metazoa > Arthropoda > Insecta > Diptera > Dolichopodidae > Dolichopus > Dolichopus griseipennis. The sequence continues at coordinate 20,975,664 of OY720444.1, read as the reverse complement.
TCTATACAAAAACTAGATATCTAAAAAAAAAAACTCAATTTAAAGTACTTGGAAAACTTAGTTTCTAAAGAATGAAAATTTTTGTAATCCAATAAAAATTTTAAATCGAATATTGTATATAGGTATTCAATAATATAAAAAAATATGTATATTGAATGATTTAAATGAATGCATAAAATGGATGAAAATATGATAATAATACATTTAAAAGGTATTAGCTTTAAAGCATTACTCAAAGTTAATAATTATACTATTGAACACTTGAAATTGCAAATAATATTTGGTATTAGTATATTTGTTTCATTCAATAGGTTTTGAAGGGTTTAATAAAATTGTTTTAGAATTTAAACTACTCACAAAGAAAAGTCCAAAATAGAGCAGTCACCAAAATGAATTATTTTAAGGTTAGAAATAGTTTAATAGTCAGTAAGGAGTCAATTCAGTACTCATTTAAGTAATTAGTTAGTGTAGAGTTTAGTACCATTCTTTCTACACATGTACACATATAATGTACCATATAATTATTATGTAACATAAATTAATCATTTTAAAGCTAAAAGTAGTTAAATAGTGAATAATCAGTAAGTAGTCATTTAAGTACTCATTTAAGTAGTCATTTAAGTAATCATTTAGTGTAGAGTTTAGTATCATTCTTTCTACACATGTACTTATAATAATGTACCATATAATTAATATATAACATAAATTAATCATTTTAAAGCTAAAAGTAGTTTAATAGTAAATAGTTAGTAAGTAGTCATTTAAGTAGTCATTTATGTAATCGTTTCAGTAATCATGTAAGTAATAATTGTTTAGTACCATCCTTTCTACGCATGTACTAAAATGTACCATATATTTATTATTTAATATTAATTAATAATTATTCCAAAAAAAAAATATACCTCTTATAGTTGTAATGAACAACTATTACTAATTTTTCCAATTTATAATATGTAATAATGTAAAATTTTGTAGTAAGTGGAGTTTATAAAATAGAAATATTATAGATACATATTTATATGTATTGGATGTTCTAGAATATAATCTACTTAAAGTTTTGTTTTTTTTTTTTTTTTTACAATTATACATAACTTCTATTGTATATTCAAACATACATTTATTATGTGTTTAATAAATACATATATATATATTTCTGCGGTTACCATTTATACTATAAGAATATATGCATAACTATATAATTATTAAGTACAATTATTATTGTGACCGCAATTAGTTATTCAATATAGCAAAAAAAGTTGAAGTTTATGATGTAAACAATAGGAATAATTTATATATATATACTATATAGACTTATATATAAAATAAGTACTTATAATAAATACACAATTTCATACATATGTACCGACATATATCTTTTTTCAGAAAATTTTTGTTATTAAATTTTTAGAAAAGAGGAAATGATGAACTTAAAAAAAAAAACTACTTAAATAAAAATCGATATTGAAACTTAATAGATAGGAAGTAGTTTCATATTTATAATAAGTATATACAATAAATTATTAAAAAAATTTTAATGAAATATATTTAAACATTTATAATTTTGTTATTTTTAAAGAGTATTTAGTATTGAAATGAAATGAAAATTCAATGAAAATCATTGAATAAAACTAGTATGGAAAATTTTTTAAATTAACAAATTACAATTTTTTCATAATTTAAAAAATTGGATAGGAGTTTTTTGTAAGTAGTTTGTATGTATGAATGTTGTATGATAATGATGTAAAACAAAATTATTATTTAATATTTATTACACCTTTTAAAGATATAAATTTCGTTTAATTATAGCTATTAATGAACCTATTAATTATTTAATGTGATTATCTTATATAACTACTATATACTTATATGTTAATTATGTGTAAATGTTAATTATCTTAAGTTACTTTTTTTTTATTCTCATTATATTTTCCTTTTAAAGTTAAAGTTATAATTTAAATATAAATTAAATTACATATGACCTAATTTTAAAATTATATATGTAATTCTAATACTATGTGATAATCTATTTGTAGACACATTATTAACTTTTTTTGGAATATCGTAGTTATCAAGATTATCATGATTATTATATATTTAATCATATGAAGTTGATTTATATGAAATTATAATGAAAATTGAAAAGTCATTATAGTAGAATAGTAGAATTTTCAATTTAGTTTTCATTTCAATTGTATAATCAACACTTATTTGAGGTAAGCAACTAATAATTTATAATATAGTTTTAAAATACTACTAATTTCTATAGCTCCTAGTGGAGCAAAGAGCCTTAACAAAATCCTTCCATTCAGTACGGTTCTGTGCGATCATTTTTATTTCACCCCATGTTTTTCTTGATTTGGTAATTTCGGCGTGAATTGTTCTTTTCCACGAGTTTTTCGGACGCCCGCGTTTTCTTGCACCTTGCGGGTTCCAATCAAGCGCTTGCCTGCAGATTTCGGACTGATCTTTTCTGAGTGTATGACCAATCCATTTCCATTTTCTTGTCAAAATCTCCTCTGCTATAGGTACTTGATTGCATCTGGCATGTAATTCCTCGTTCCTAATTCTGTTTGGCCACCATATTTTCAGTATTAGACGGAGACATGTGTTAACGAAGCTTTGAATTTTGCTGGTAAGTTCCTCCGTTACTAACCACGTTTCGCAACCGTATAACAGAACAGATTTGACGTTTGAATTAAATATTTTAATTTTTGTTTCCTTAGAGATGATTGCAGACTTCCAGGTTTTTCGGAGTTGTGCAAACACTTGTTTAGCTTTATTTATTCTAGCGGTCATATCTGCTTTTGCTCCTCCCTCAGGCGTTATTACGCTACCAAGGTAACAAAAGTTGGTAACATTAGATATTTCTTCATCATATAACATCAAATTGTTTACATTAGGTGAGTTTACTTTCATTGCTTTTGTTTTCTTTACATTGACTTTTAGTCCGCGCAGTTCAGACTCTTGTGCCAAATCGTTCAATTTTTCCTGCAGATCGATATTTCTAGTTGATAGTAGGCATATATCGTCCGCATAGTCAAGATCTTCTAGATGTTCCCCGAAATTCCAAAATATGCCTCTGTTTAAATCGTCAATGGCAGCACTTAGTATGTCATCGAGCACAATTAAAAATAGAATTGGTGACAGCAGGCAACCCTGTCTGACTCCACAATCAATATTTATCGGCTCAGATAGTTGACCTTGATGTAGAATCCTGCATTTAAATCCTTCGTACTGTGCTCGGATAAGCCGTATCAACTTCATTGGCACTCCTCTAATTTTAAGCGAGTCCCATATATATTCTTGATGTATAGTATCAAATGCAGACTTGAAGTCTACGAAAACTAGTTTTAATGTGGATTGCCATTCATTCACCTGTTCTATGATTATTCGAAGTGTATTGATTTGATCCACGCATGATCTATTAGGCCGAAATCCAGATTGCTGTTTTCGGATTGTTTCATCTAGTTTAGTGTTGATTCTGTTCAACAGTATTTTTGAGAGAACTTTCGATGGAATAGATAGTAGTGTTATCCCTCTATAGTTATCACAGATAGACAGGTTACCTTTTTTAGGTAATTTTATCAAAATTCCTTCAAGCCAGTCTTTAGGTACCGACTCTGTTTGCCATATTTTTTGAAAAATTGGATGTAGCATACGTGCTGTTAGATTTGGGTCTGCCTTTAACATTTCTGCGGTAATTTGATCAAAACCTGGTGATTTATTGGATTTCATCGTTTTCACTGCAGTTTTTATTTCTTCAATATTGGGGGGGTATGTATTTAAATTGGATCCCCTTTGTGCTGCTGTTAATATTTCATTATTATTTTCAGAGAATGCCAGTTGACTGTGAGATTTGTAGCACTCACTGAAGTGTTCATGCCATCTTTGCAACTGTTCTTTTCGATTTGTGATACTAATTCCATTTTTACTTAGTATTGGACGGTTATTACTTAATTTAGCTCCTGATAGTTTACGATTGGTATCGTATAGTAGCTTAATATTATTTGTTGCAGCTGCTTTTTCGGCTTGGTTAGCTAGTTCGTTTACCCAATTTCGCTTGTCTCTTCTGCAGGACTTTTTCACTTCAGTGTTATATTTACTATAGATTTTAACAGCATTTTCTTTTTGTTTCCGTGTTTTGGCGTTGTTTTTAATATGCTTTGCATTTTTTCTTTCTTCTATTAATTTCCAGGTAACTTCCGATAACCATTCTTTTTTCTCTTTTGGTCTATGACCTAGGATTTTTTCACTTGTTGTTAACATTATTGATTTAAAAGCATTCCAGTTTTCTTCGATAGTCATTTGTTGTGGGTTATTAGTTTCGTCGTAGCATTTGTTTAATTCTGATGTGAAAGCACTATTCACTGCTGGATCTTTTAATTTTCCTAAGTCAAACTTCTTTTGTATAGTTTTGGCTTTTTGTACAATTCCAGCTATTTTGATACGAATTTTGGCTACTACAAGGTGATGGTCAGATCCAATGTCTGCACCTCTTTTAGCTCGTACATCTAATAGACTACTTCTCCAAAGTTTATTGATACATATATGATCTATTTGATTTTCAGTTTTATTATCGGGGGACACCCAGGTGGCCTTGTGACATGGTTTATGAATAAAGAGTGTCCCACCAATGACGAGTTCTGACGTCATACATGTTTCGATCAAATATTCTCCATTTTCGTTCATAGATCCGATTCCGTGTTTACCCATAACATTTTCCAGCCCTTTATTGTCTGCTCCTACTTTGGCGTTGAAATCACCCATAAGAATAACTATATTTTTCTTCTTGATTTCAGACAACGTTGTTGATAGTTGATGGTAAAAATCCTCTTTAGCTTCTTTACTGGAAACTTCGGTTGGGGCATATACTTGTACCATAACGATGTTCCTAGCTCTACCTTGTAGTTTGATGTATATAACTCTTTCACTTACAGGTTTCCATTCAATTAGTGCTTTGGAAGCCTTCTTGTTAAGTAGAAATCCAACTCCATCTCGGTGAATATCGTTTTCTGCGCGACCGGAATACAAAAATATTTCGCCACTGGCCAGTTGGTGTTCGCCTGAGCCATTCCATCTGCATTCGCTCATACCCAGAATATCCAATTTAAATTTATTTAACTCTCGGGCTGCTTGATGTAGTTTCCCCGTTTCAAAAAGTGTTCGCACATTCCAAGTACCAATTTTTGTACTGTACTTCATACCAAATAAAGGTGTTTTTGCTTTGGTTTCATTTATAGATGAAATATTGTTGAAATTACATGAATTCTGCACCTCCAAATCCGATGTGCATGCCGCTTGTGCGGGAGGGTTCTCAGTGTTTCTCTGATTACCTCTTGGAGACTTGTTTCCTTTCGTTTTTAAAACCATGTTTATTCATCAATCTTTCGGTTTGTAGCGTTCCATCGATTGGTTATAAGCCAAAAGTTGGGTCTGGCAGGTGCTACTTTCCTTTCGGGATGACCAGACTCATCGCTAGAGTGAAGGCCGCTCCTAACATGGAGTACAGTCGCCTTTGGCAGCCGCTTCTTTGAAGTACAGACGCTGCGGTATTTATTTGGTTCTTCCGCCTGCTACGCCGTTGGAATATTTAGGTATTCTCTTCCGCCGCATCAACCGTTGACCGCTTTTCACGTGTAACCCTCGCCAGGAGCCCTCACAAGGTGCTATCAGCCGGGCCAGCTGAACCTAGGTTTTTTAACGAGGTTGGTACTCCTCCCCCTCCTCCTTTCTCATCCGGGCTTGGGACCGGCATTGGCGGAGTTTAATAGTTTAATAGTTTTAAATAGTTTAATAGTTTTAAAATAATAAACCTTAAATAGGTTTAAGGATTCATAGTTTTGAAAAATTTCACTGCGTTCTGAAAAGTAAATTTTGCTAAGTGTTTGAGTTTTGGAATTCGAATTGTAAAGTTGTTCCTATGTTAAGAAAACTTGATCCAGCCATTTAAAGGCGATTTTTTATTAAAACTAAAACCTAAAACTATCACCTAAACAATTGGACATCATAATGCATAATCAAAAACAGATTCAGGAGCCACATGTCTTCAGGCTATATTTTTACTCTTCCCCACTCAGTACACCCTTACTATTACCCTTTTAAACTGTGTGATTAAGTGTACATTATAATATTCTCCCGATTGCTTAACCCAGTGAAAATATTTTTGATTAATTAAACACAATTCCTCAAAACCAAAATCAACAATGGTTTTTCAATTTAATTTAGCTACCAATCACCATTTAAATTTAATTAATAACTTATTTTTTTTTAAATATCATTTGACTACCAAATCGCCATTTAATTTTAATTAATATAGCTAATATCTTCAATTAGAAACCATATTATAAATGAAATAAAAAATCAAAATTAGCACATTAGCATATAAATATGTATGTATGTATATATATTATACTGTTCCAAATAAAATTTCTCCATGGACCAAAGAAACAAATGTTGAAAATAACAATAGAGGTCATAAATCTTATGAAAAAAAATGGTCCAATACCATTTAGTAAAAAAAATACACAAACAAACCATCATTTTATGTTCTAAAACATTTTCAAAAGATTTTATGTGCCTATTTAGTTTCACTCTGTCCGTCTGTCCGTATGTTTACAAACATCTTTTACAACGTTTGAAATAGAGAAAAGAAATTTTAACCACGGATAGTTATTTCAAAAAAAATAATTTTGTAAAAGATTTTTTTTTAGTAGCCCCACTCGTTACGAAGCTACAGCCCCCGAATGTCGAAAACGGCCTATATTTATATTGTTATAACAACAGTTCTGTTAAGTGTATTTTCAATTTGGTTCAAAAGGCAGCTGTTTTTTAAGCTTTTTTAATTTTTAAGTGTTGTCATACGGTACTAAAATTTAGCATTATGCTAAACTCAATTTTTGGAAAATATTTGGTCTCACATATCTTCTAAACTGTTCAAGCTAGAGACTTGAAATTTTGAGAGCTAACAAAATATTTAGAGCTGTAAGGGCTCGAAAATTGAAATTTTGCTACACCTGTCCAATTTTTTTTTTATTAATAGACAAATAGTCCCCCATTGAGGGACTATTAAGACTTAAAAATTAAAAATTTCCTGTTTTTATAAGTAAGCAGTAACTTAATCACCAACGTAAGCATTTCCTAAATTAAACGTAAGCAATGCAGCTTCAAAATTATATTTCGATCAAATTCTCAGTATGAAACACTATATAATTTTGAAAATGTGCTTTTTTAAAAACCCTTGGTAATTTTCATCACTTCTTTCAAAACAATTTAATTTGTTATTATTATTTATTATGTCTGCATAAATTACCTTTACAATATATACCATAATATAATCAATTGTAATTTATTTCATCATTCAGCAAATCTCGCACAATACAAAATAAATTGCTAATAATTTAATTTGGAAATTCAAAATAAAAAAACGAAGCCCAGCTAAAAAATATACAAATTTTTTGCAATTAATGTTTTATTTTTTAGTTTTGTTTTTTTTTTTTAGAAAATCTAAAAAAAATAAAAGAAATTAAAAATCATTCAGATATTTCTTTAAATGGAAATATCTCATACCTCAAGTTTATTTATTCTTATTTATATTTTTTCTCTTCATTCTATTTTTGCTTTCGTCCAATTCAATTTAAACAATTAGAATGTAACAAAAAAATAAAAAATAAAATAAATTTATACAGACGGTCAAAATTTCATTAATTAAATTCAATTATGGAAAAACTTTTTTATTTTTAGGGAACCTACATTTTTTTAACATTCTTTTTTTTTTACCTTTTTGTAGGAGTTTTGAAACATTTTTCAAAATCATTTTTTAACAAAAACTAATTATTTTTAATACATTTTTTAATTTTTTTTTCAAATAATTTGTCTACTAATATCACTTTCTCTGACTTTAGGGGTATATATAGTCCCGTCTGTGTTTTTCCATTTATTTGTCTATCGTTTGTCAGTCATGTCATCCGCTTTCAGCATTTCATCATGGAAAGATCCTCAATCTCAAATGCTTTATTGAATATCTCTGGGTTCGTACTTACATTTACTTCCATTCGTCTCTGCTTTTTACCAACCGCTATATTTGAAATACATTAGCGGTAAATATTGTTTTTGTACCAAAAATTGGAACATGATTCAATAACGAACTTTACATAAAACAATTAAGCGCTAGATGAATTTATATATTTATAATTATTAAACGTTATTGTGCTTTGATAAAAAATATTACATATGTAAGTAAAAAATGTTTAAGAAAAAGTTTAACATTACGCTTTTCCTGCAATAGCGGTTTACAATATATTGATGTTAATTTCAACTCGTTCGTCTGTTTTAACTTTCAGCCATAGATATATTTTAATTAAATTAATTATTTTGTGATATAGTTTGTCTTATGAGTCCTTACTCGTCACGCAGCTTATAGTACCTTCGAAGTGAGAAATAGTTCCATAATTAAAAATAAAAGAGCCCAGGTTTTTTTAAATGAAAAATATCGAACGTCTGCATGTCTCCTAAGATTAATACGATAAACTAATACAATTCATTTTATTAGGAATAGAAATTATTAGGTAGTTTGATTGTAAGTTTTTAAGATTAGAAATTATATTCAGAAAAAGTCACTAGCTCAAAACTCACATTATTCTTTAAATTTTAAAATAAGATTTTTTTTTGATAAGATATAAAATCTATAGCCCTTAAATATTTTCCCTTTCAACTTTTTATTTTAAAATCTTAACTAACCATTCATAACCACTTTTTTTTTTTAATTTAAATTAAAAACTAAAATACTTTGAAAATAAAATAAATAAATATTCATTATAATTATATACTGGTACTTTTCAAGGTTCCTTTTAGTACTGGAAATATGTCAAGATTTGGATCAAAACTTCAAAAATATACTCAAAGACATTATCCAAAATTTATTCCCATACTCTATTAATCTTTGTTTTTCTTTTAATGTTTTTGATGAATTCAGAAAATAAAATTAGAGCAACCTTTCAATTTATTTTCTTTAAAAAAAATGGAAATTTAGGTCTGAGTAATGAATGACCTTCAATTAACAAAATGTAAAAGAAATAATTTCTAATTAATTCTAAATTAAAGTTTTAATATTGATTTAATATTATATCTTTGCGTTAATGAATTTTTTAAAAATTTTATTTTAGGGATTTTTTTTTAACCTTTTTTTAAGAGTAAATATTGTTTGATTTTTAACCTTGAAATTTTAACATTAATATTTAATTTTTCTAACCTTCCAGGAAGCAGATATTATTAGATATATTGCTTTTCAGTATTTTTTTTTTTAATTCATTAGTTTTTTTTGGTATACTAATTTAATACAGATTTGTTGACCTATTTTAATTTACTTTTGTACTAATTTTATTTAAAATATTCTTTAATTTAAATTGAAATTTTAGAACAGTTGTAGGATATAAAAGCAGTACAATTATAAATTTTATTAATTACTTAAGTACTTAATTGTCAGTACTTAACCCATCACTAATTGTAAAAATTAGAATTTTAAAAAGTTAATGGAAAAATTAGCCATTCTGAATATGATTTTATGAAATCAACCAAATCAAATCAAAAATATGAACTTATACCTAAATCACTTATAAAAATTATACATATTGAATAATTTAAATTGGTTAAAAGAAGAAGGGATTAGTAAATCTTTTAAAACGTAAGATAATTAAGGGAGCGTTCCTTAATCTCGGTTTAGTAAATTTTTTTTTTTAAATCTCGTTTTTAGAAAATTTCGTTTTAGAAAATCTCGGTTTTTATTGAAAAATCTCGCTTTTCAAGAAAATCACTTTTTTAATTGAAAAATCTGCTTTTTAAGGATTTTTTAGTTGGATTCAAAACCAGAATTACAGCTTTTTCCAGAATATAAAAAAAGAGATTTTCTTAAAACGAGGTTTTCTAAAGGCGATTTTGTAAAACCAGATTTTGTGAAAACGAGATTTACTAAACCAAGATTTCAGACGCAACCCGATAATTAGACATAAATATATCTTAACAATTACTAAAGGAATATAAATACAAAAATAATGTAATTATATTTAAGCGTATAATATATGTAATAATAATCTTAATATTAATTTTAATTTTAAATAACAAAATTCAATAGTTATTAAGTTAATTTAAAAAAAACACAAATTGTAACACCTACTTAAATAGAAGATTAATAATTTGATTATTTTAATTATTATTTATACCTTAATAACCTCAATTCAGCAATTAACACCACATACAAATGTATTTTTACACTTTTATAGTATAAAATAAATTGTTTCTGTATATGTAATTTGATAATTATTCAGTACTGAAAAAGTACTAAATTAATACTGAAGTTCCGTAAAATAAATGAAATTTTAATTATATATTTACACATTGACAACCTGAATTCAGCAATTAAGACCACATACAAATGTATTTTTACACTTTTATAGAATAAAATTAATTATCTTCGTATAGGTAATTTTAAATGCGTATTATTCAGTACTGAAAAAGTAATTAATTAGTACTAAAGTTCAATAAAATGAATGAAATTGAAATATAGTACAGTGAAAAATTTCTTCCATTCACCACTCAAAAGGTGCTGAAACAGTACTGGAAGAGTGCTGAAAAAAAGTAGAAGAACTTTAAACATATATTGGAGCAAAAATGATAAATTTTTTCGCACTATTCCTTTTAATTTCAGTAGAAAAGAAGTACTTCCAGTCATTAGTGCAGAAGTATTCTAGGTTATCAGGGTATAAGAACTATCACATTAAAAATAATTGGGGTATCAGCACTACATTTAAAATAACGAAATCCTTTGTACATGTTATTTTTTTTAAATTCCTATAATATACCTTTTAGCAATCAATAATTCATCATAATAATATATCAACATGTAATTATTATACACTATTAAATAAATATATATTTAAAAAAAAAACAACCGATCTTTTTTCTTCATTTTTAACATTTTCAAATCAAACCTTCAACTTTCATTTAATTATATACCAATATACATATTAAATAATTTAATCAAAAAAAATAAAAACTTTCAATATGTCAATGAAAACAATCATTCTGTCCCCTCTTTTTTTATTAATATGTAATTATAAGTTTCTTTCTTATTATTTCATCAATATAATCGATATTATGATTAAATATGAATAATAATAATAATAATGATAATAATAATGAATAATAATAATAATGATAATAATAATGAATAATAAAAATGTTAATAACAAAATAATAATCATAATATATAATTGTAATTATACATTTTTTAAAATAAATAAGTTTTTATTTTATAATTCACCATTAAATATCATTTTACTAAAACTTTTTTATTGTTTTTATTATTTTTAGTTATAAAAATTAAAAAAAAATATTATTTATTATTATCTTTATTATAAAACGCCTCTTTTACTATATAGTATTATAATAATTTATTATAATATTGTTTTTAACAATAAGTCATTATAAAAGTATTTTATTATAATGTCATATATGTTATGTACATGTCTTCATTTCAATCAACTTAACACTTTGACATTCAAATTTTATAATAATAAGGGTATAAGTATAAATAATGAAATGTATATATAATATTGGATATTATATCAGATACAATGAACTTTTATAGTTCAAAAAACTATGTTTTTTTTTTATTTCTTAAAATCAACTAGTTAACCTGATTATAGGTAATTATTTGCTATGAATTAATAATTGGCAAATCATGATAATTTATTATGAAATATAATAATTATAAAAGCATACTTTTTACAGAATTTCAAAATTATTCTCCTCCTGTATTCGTCCCTGAAAGTTCTGTATTTTCTTTGTTAATAAAAGGGGACTATGAACATATACATTAAGCATATAACTATCAATATCAAGCAATATTGTAATTGGATTATTGAATGTTATATTGGATCCAATTGATGAACTAGTGGTTAGGACGTCAGCCTTTCAAACGTAGGATCTCTGGTTCTAAACCTGGTCAGATCATATCTAATATAAAAATATAATTTATTAAATAATAAAGTTTATATTATTAATATTATTATATTTAAATATTATTATACTCATTTATAAGATTGTATGTGGAAGGGGACTGTTCATAAATAAATAATAATAAATATTATTCTAATTAAAAACTATTTCTAGGCTCTAAACAGGATGCTATAAACATCTACAGTACTAAGAAATCACTATCCAAAATAGAAATCATTTTTATGCTAATTATTAGAAATAAATTTAATTTTTATTAATTGTATTCTGCCTTAGGTATAGATACTAGCAAATATCCAAAGCGCGTTTCTGCGCCTCTCAATGGATTTTTGTTTTTTACATATCATGCAAATGTTAATTCAAGAATTTATTAAAGTCTTTTTAACGATATTTTTAAGCTAATAAACGGCCTTATTACAAACATCGGTATCGGCCGATAAACGATTCTTTATCGTAAAAATATTTGTTTTATATTACAAACATCGGAAATTTTTATGTTTTTTCGTAATAGAAAAAGCTTTTTTTTTTATCGGTTTCTTTATATTGTAGTCGTGAAAACAATATTATGACATTGATAAATTGTCGGTTTTTTATTATTTTTAAGTCGGGTTCAAATTTCTTACCGATAAAAAAAATTTAACAAGAATTTTTTTTTTTAAATTAAAAAAAAAGAGAAAATGTAAGTAAATTTTAAAGATAAATTAAAAAAAAATGTAATTAATAAATTATAAATTTTTTAAGGAGTAAAATTGTAAGTAATAAGAGACAAATCGCTAGAATGGTTGAATTGTTGGAAGAAGATCTTAATCTTGCAAGAAATATATGTACCAAGGTTGTAAGTACTAAAAAATGGCAGCGTATAGCCCTATCTCTAATTTGCCTTCTTATAATAAATCTTCCAACATAATCAATTTCTTCTTCATCATCAAAATAAAAAAATTGGTTCGACATTTTTTTTTTAAATAAAAATACAATTTTTCAATTTAAAATTAAAAAAATTACTTTTTATTCAAAACACTTTTAAAACAAACAAACTTCAACTTTGAAATACAAAAAATATAAAAAAAAAAATAAGTGAAAAAGCTTTATAGCTTTTATTTTTATCGTTTGTAATAATTTTATCGGTTATCGGTTCGTAATATACAACTTACGGATTTCCGATAAATATGTTCAGTCGGAAATCGGTCGATACCGATGTTTGTAATAAGGCCGTATTAAAAAAAACAAAATACTTTAAAAAGATACTGTGCCGCAATAGGTTAACAGAATTCGAAAGTTATTTTGAGACTTTCTTCGCAAATTTGGAAGTAATTTGCTTCCGAAATTTGTTTTGCCGATATAAGTAAAATAATTCCAAGTCCATTAAAAGTGTCAACTCCATTGTCAAAAGATAGGTCAATCGGTCAAATTTTATTTATTTTAGAATAAAAAGTTTAAATACTTACACCAAAGAGAGACTTTGTCTGAGTTCTTTAGAAGAAGAACCGTCTCAACAATAGATTAAACAATTTCTAACAATTATTTTGGTAATATAGTTTTAGTTTTTAGACACTTTTAACTTTATCGAATAGTTCGTTCTAAGTAGAGTTCCTCGAATTTATTGTACAGCACAGTAATTTAGTATAGTACTGTACATTTAACTTTAATTAATTTATTAACAGATAGAATGATAGAATATTAAGAAAAATAGTTTGGTATAATTAAAAAAATTTGTTTTTGAAATAAAAATCTTAATTATTAAAAGGGCTCATCTTAATTATTAAAAGGACGTGTTACTTTATCGAATTTTGAGAATTGTTGAATTTCCTGTCTAAAACTCGTTTAGTCGAGGATTTAAATATCAGAGTAGTGGTTAGGAATTTAAAAAAAACTAATGTTTATATAAACTAAAAATCATTTTTCTATTTCTTAATTTTCAAATGATAATATAATCACTTTATTTTTTTTTTAAGCGCTAACTGTTTAACTGTTAGGCTAATAAGCCTGTCTAAACCATAGGTGCTTGTTGGAACACGGGATCATATTTTATAGCGGTAACTGAGTCGAGTCGAACACCAGAAAAGTTTCCTCACTTTCAGTGGGATTCGAACCCGGGCCTTTCGCATGAAAGGTCGGCACTTAACCACTGTGCGACCCTGCCGTTTTATTTCTATAATTGTTTAACCTTTTTACAACTATTTAAATTAAAACGATGAAATTTAATTAAAACTTTTTGCAATGACTGTAATTAACCTAAAAAATATTACCCAAAATATTCTTTTTTCATTTAATATAAAATAATCAAATTAATATGATAATAAATAATATAATATAATTAGTAAATACCAATTATATTAAAAAATTTTCGGAATAGATTTTTTTTATTATTACAATATAATACAAAACTACTTATTAAAATTAAAGGATCTATTATTAAAATTATACATAGATAAAAAAAACAACAAAAATAGTTTTACTTTTAAGGATATTATAGAATAATATTTGTGTACATACATTTTACATACATAACAAAATATTACGTATATTCCTAATATAGGATAAAATTTTAGTATTCTAGAATTATATAACAAATATTTTTACAATAAATTGTATATCTATTGTATAATTATAATAAGTGTTCCTTAATTGAATATTTAATATTTATTAATTAATTCCTTTAATTAATTTAATATTCTTTTATATTTTCATTTAATATTTTTCATTTTCTTTTTTCAATTTCATTTAATGCACTATACAGAATAGAAAATAATCGACCAAATTTAATTATAATATCAATATCAATGATGTATTGTATTAAAACAACTGTAGAATGTTGGAAATTTGATGCACGTTTTGTTGCTGATTCCGGTCGTAATAGTAATACAAATAGTGGTGGTGGAGGTGGTGGAAATGGTGGAGGTGGTAATACTAATAATGGTGCAGGAAGTCATACAAATAATAGTAATAATGCTGGTGGTCCGACTGGAGCAGGAAGTGGTTCCGGTAATAATGGTAGTGGTGGTGGTGGTGGTGGAGGAAATTCTAACAATAATAATCATAATAATAGTTATCCAAATAATAATTCAGCAAATAAAATAATACCATTTCATCCAAATTATCAAGATATATTATTTCCATGTGAATTAAATTCAATGTGCCAATGTGCCAGTTTACCAAATGATACATCAACATTAGTTGAAATTAATTGTAATGCTGTTGCACTATATAAATTTCCTGGTAAATTGAAATTAAATTTTTGAAAAAATATTTTATGATTCGATAAAATTTTATCGAAAATTAATAATTAAATTCGAATAAATATATATATATATATATATTTTTCATTTTGTATTTTAATATTTTATAGAATTTATACAAAGTTCAATTAGATATATAGAAATAACAAAATCATATCTACAAAATGTAGATGAAGAAACATTTCAAGGTTTAAGGCTTGATACATTAAAATTAAATGAAAATAAATTACAAGATTTTGCAGAAAGAAGTTTTAGGTAATTAATCAAAGGTTTTTATAATTAATATATTTAGTAATTGTTTTTTTTTTTTCAGTACTATGACACATACTCTACTAACGTTAGATCTTACAGGAAATCAATTACAGCATATACAGCTTCAAGCTTTAAATAGTTTACATGTTTTATCAAGGCTTGTTGCGCAAAGGTAAATTTTCTATAATTAATTACTGAATGTATTTTAAAAAGTTTATTTCCACTAACTGTCGTAAATCCACCCATGTTTTAGAAACAAACAACCATTATGAAATTTTATAATTTATAAGATATTTTTCTTTAAATTGGTATCTAATAAATTATCTTTACTATTTTTTCTTATCTTATTATAGAAATTATATAACAACATTAGATGGTAATTGGGGTAGCTTATGTGACAGTTTACGTAGTCTTCATTTATCTGGAAATCAAATATATGAGCTCAGTACATCAAATCATGATGAATTAATAAAACGTAATATAACATTTCCATCTTTAGCATCATTACGTGCATCATCTGTATCATCATCAGCATTATTATTACAAGCTGCTGATTCAATATTACCATCAAATAATGGTCATATAACAGGAATTGGATCATCATCATTATCATCATCAACAGCTTTATTAACATCATCATCATTAATAAATTCAAATCAAATTATTCGACCATTTTCAAAACTTCGAAAATTAATTTGGTTAGATTTAAGTAATAATCGTATATTTCATATATCTGAATCATATTTACCACGTACATTATTAACAATTGATTTAACAAAAAATTTATTAATAACATTTCCATTACATTTATTTTCACATTTACGTGATTTACGAATTATATCATTACGTGATAATTTAATTCGTAAAATTTATAATAATGGTAATAATAATGGTATTATTAGTTTTACAAATACAAATAAAAATTCACAATTAATACGTATACATTTAGAAAAATTAGATTTAGGTATGAATTTAATTGAAGAATTACGAACAGATTGGTTTCAAAATGCCCAAACTGATGTTCGAATAAAAGCGTTAAATTTAGAAAAAAATTATATTAAATTAATACCATCATCTGCATTTACTGGTATTGGTATAATACATTTAGTATTAGCATTTAATGAAATTGAACGTATACATATTGATGCATTTGATGGTATATTAAATACAATAGAATATTTGGATTTAGAACGTAATCGTTTACAGAGTGTACCAGGAGCTATAAAAAAATTAAATAAATTAAAATATTTATATTTAACAGCAAATCATATAGCACATTTATCTAATTTACCAGAAATACCATACAATTTAAAAGTATTAAGTATAAGTGGTAATAATTTTACAACAATACCAATTGATATATTACGTAATTATACAGAATTATCATATTTAAATATTGGTTATAATATGATTGCAGATATACCAGAATTAACATTTCAAAATTGGGGTAATCATTTACAAACAATATTATTACGTAATAATAAAATAACATCATTACAATATAATGCATTCGCTGGTTTAGATTCAATTAAAGAAATAAGTTTAAGTTTTAATGATATTGTATATACAAATCCATATGTATTTGAAAATGTTTCAAAAACATTAAAAATCTTAGAATTATCATTTGCAATGTATCGTGATGAATTTCCAATGGAAGCATTATCACCATTAACTGAATTAATGTGGTTAGGTTTAGATAATAATAATTTAAAAATAATTAAAAATGAATCATTATCAACAATGCATGAATTAACATATATTAATTTGAGTTTTAATCAAATATGTCAAATATTAAATGGTTTATTTATTGGTGATATACATAAACATTTAATTGAAATTGATATATCATATAATTTAATTGATAATATAACATCGAAAACATTTGACAATCTAGAAAAATTACAAATATTAAATTTACAATCGAATAAAATAAATTTAATTGAACGTCATAGTTTTTTTAATTTACAATATATAAGATATATTGATTTATCATATAATAATATACAAAATATATCTGAATCAGCATTTGCATTTTTACCATCATTAACTGAATTAGATTTAACATATAATAAATTAAAAAAATTTTCATTAAATATATTTCATTATGTAACAAATTCAACAAATTTATTAAAATTAAATATAAGTCATAATGAAATATATGATTTTAATGATATATTAACATCATATTTATTTATTACTGAAATTGATTTAAGTTATAATTATATAATGAATACAAATTGTTTTGCAACATTAGGTAATGTTATTAAAATTATTAATTTAAAAAATAATTATATTAAAATATTAGGTAATCATGCATTTGGTGATTTAAAATATTTAGAAAAATTAATATTATCTGAAAATAATATAACATCATTAAGACGTCGTAGCTTTCAAGGTTTAAATAATTTACAACAATTAGATTTAAATTCAAATAATATTGAACAATTACAAGCAGAACAATTTTCAAATTTAAAAAAATTAAGAATATTAAATTTAAATAATAATCGTTTACGTGCTTTATCTCGTGATGTATTTATGAATACACGTTTAGAATATTTAGATATTAGTTATAATCAATTATCTGTATGGCCAGTATCAGCATTCTCTGATATTGGTTTTACATTACGTAGTATACAATTTTGTGAAAATAATTTAGAATATTTAGATTCAAATATGTTTATTAATTCACAGTTCCTTTTTGATTTAAATTTATCACGTAATAAAATTACAGTACTTCCAGATAATACATTTATGTTCCTTAATAATTTAACAAATTTAGATTTAAGTTATAATCCATTAGTAACAAGTAATTTAAGACAAGTTTTTTTACATACATTACGTATAAAAAATTTAAATTTACAAGGTGTTAATTTATTTGAATTACCCGAATTAGAATTACCATATTTAACAACATTAGATATTAGTAATAATCATTTACAAGAATTAAAATTTAAATTAAATGATTTATATTATTTAAGAAAAATTAATATATCATATAATAATGTTGTAAATATAAGTAATATTGTTGAACAATTACCAATAAATTCAATAAAAATTTTAGATATATCATATAATCCAATTAGACGTATTACAATACATGATATGATAATATTACGTAATTTAGATGAATTAAATATGTTAGATATTAAAATAATAAATCCACAAATATTTACAAAATTACGTATATTAAAAAAATTATCAATAACATCATCACAATTATTTGGTGATATTATATCAAAAATACCAAGTTTACAAGAATTATATGTTAATATTAATGATAATATAATTGATAATGATTTATTTATAAAATTAATAAATAATACAAAATTAAATTTAATTGAAATTAATGGTAGAAATGTTCATACAATACAAAATCAAGCATTTGAAGGTTTATCACGTACACATAATTTAATATTACGTTTACGTAATACAGAAATATCTGATTTACCACCAAGTATATTTTATTCACTAAGATCTGTATCACATTTAACAATTGATATATCAGATAATAAAATAACAGCATTAGCAGCTGATAGCTTTTATCCAAATATTAGCTATTGGGATAGTGTTGGTACACGTAGCATTATTGGTGGCTTAGATACAGCTAATAATCCATTAGAATGTGAATGTGGTCTTGTATGGTTTGGCCATTGGCTCAGAAGATGGTTAAGAGAATCAGCACAAATAAAAATTGTTGGTAATAATGAACTGAGACATATGGTACAGGTAAATAATTTAATTTTTTTTTTTTAAATATTTATTAATATCAATTTCTTTTCAATTTCAGAGAGCTCGATCAAATTTCTGTATAGACCAAACAACTAGTAAAAAAATACCAATATTAGAAATATTCCCAGAAGATTTAATGTGTCATGCCAGTGCATTAAGTAGTTCAAGTCGTAAAGCCGAAATTAATTTAATATTAATATTAATTATAATATTGACTGATTTATTAATAGTTTTTAATTATTTTCAACAATTAATTATTGTAAATAATATTTATTTATTTTAAATATTTTATAGGAGCAAAAAATATAAAAAAAAAACTATAGTTAAAGCACACTAATATAATTAGATTTGAAATAGTTATACATATAAATTAAATAGGAAATGCACTTAAATAATAGTTAAATTTATTAGGCAACAGTTATTTAAAAAGTAAAATTAATTATTTTAAGTAAGAAAAAATGTTATAAGTATATAAAAAAAAAAAATAAGAAATGTTAATAAACTAAAAATTCAATTATAAAATTTAGAAAAAAATTGTAAAATAAATAAAAAACCATATTAATAACATGTAGAACAAAAATATTAAAAAATTATCAAAAAACTATAAATTATAATAAGTAAAAAACCATACAATTATAAATAAAATATAGAAAAACAAAAACATAGCACATAAAAACTGATACACACTTTTACTTATTTAATAAAAAAAAAAATAGCAATGAAAATATAAAAAAAAAAACACTGAACATTATCTATAATTAGTAATTAATTTATATTATATTAATAAATGCTATTAATAAAATTTATTTATAGATAAATTGACTACAAAAATAAAATTATAAAATAGCACGGCCATAAAATTTTGTACTTTTCTTTATTAAAATTAGTATCAAAAAAATATCTATGAATTTAATTAATATAATTAAAAATGTATATTGTAAATAATTGTAATTTGTTAATTTTTTTTTAAAAATTTTGTAAATATTTTAAATAAAACAACTTTGTTTTTAGAATTTAATATTACTTTGCAATTTTTTAAATTAAGATTAATTAGAATTATGAATTACTATAAAAAAAATTTATTATTTGTAAATGTACATATTATTTATAATTATTTTTGAAATATACCTTTATAAATTTATTTAAATTATTAATTAATAAATATGAATTATAATGACATTTTTTTGTATATAAATCCAATTATAAATATTTTACTGTTTATATTTACTTTCAACTTAATTTTTCATTAAAAAATTTTAATATAATTAAAAACAATATACAATGTATTAAAAATAATTTTCTAAATTATATTTAATAATTTTACAGAGCACCAAATAATCACATTATAAAATAAATAGTATTTTTAAAAAAACCATTTGCTTTAACATAAATATATCCCAATATCCAGTTTTATACGAAATTTTTTAAAAAAAAAACATAATTAAAAAAACAAAAACCAATAAAATATTAAATAATTTTATTTAAAATGGTACAAACTTTTTTATTTTATTTCACAGTATTTTGTATTATAAGTAATTTTAACATAATTAATTTAAGTATCTTTAATTTCATTTTTAAATTATATAAGAGTTTACACAAATCTTTTAGAATCTAATTTTAGATATTTTAAAATTTATGTATAAAATATATATGAAATTTTTTTTTAAATGAATAAATTGCAAATTAAACTTGAATAAAATCTGTAATATAAACACTAAACCTAAAAGTATGCAATTAAAAAAATGCACTTTGTATATAAATGTATAACACAATATTTATAATTAGAAATTAATTAAAAGTTAATAATATATATAATAAAAAGTTTAAATTTTAATTTATAAAAAAAAAAAAAAATGTATCTTTTAAAACTGTATAAATAAAAAAAAAACATTATAGACAATCGTGATATTCAGTGTAGTATGTGATTTAGTAAATAAGTTTAAAAATAATATAGTATATATATATATATATAAATTATTATATTAACTAATTATAAATTAATATTAAAAGGATATATAGTAAAAATAAACTACTATACATATTTAATTCAATTTTAAGAATAAATAAATATAAGCAATGAACTCCTATTATGTAAAACATAATTATATATATATACAAATATTAAAGCAAATAGTTAATTAAAAGAAAATAAACAAAATTTTCGTTAACTATTTATTTTGAAATATAAATGTATTTAGGTTTATTAAATATTTTTTGAGTTTTAAATGATTCTATATATAACTAAAGATAGTTTCGATATATTTTTTAATATTATGAAAGTATTATTTAGTTATTATTAGGTTTTAATAAATTTAGTTTCGAATCAATTGTTTAAAATATAATTCAGTCCTGTTATGTGATATGTTTTTAGGACATTCAGTTTTTCATCTACCAGTTGAAAAGATCAATACATTTAACAAAAAGTTTACCGTGTATAAATCAAAACTGTGTTCAATAAAATGAAGTAAATAGATGTTTATATACGACTATTATATGAGTAAAAATTTGATAAAAATAGAGTCTATATGGCGTTAATTACTAAATCAGTAAATACAAATATAAATCTGACCAATAGCTCAATGGTAAAGTGACGGCTTTTCAATCGAAAAGTCTCGGGCTCAAATCCTGGTCGGATCATATTTAATAAAAAAATAAAATACACATTAAAAATAATTTAATAAGAAGTCCAAATGTCAAATAGGCAAAAAATTAATATTATCAGGCAATATTTACTATTGTCTGGTGCTACAAATAAATAAATAAATAAATACAAATACAGTTCTTTTTTTGTGTCATCCATTTCATTTTAATCAGAATTATAAGAAATAAATTAATACGATTTGAACTTTGTCTATTGAATATAATTTAACCTAAATAGTTATTTTCTACCAAAATAGTTATTAAAACGGGGAACTCCTAAAACAAACAGCAATCTAAATTAAAAAATAAGTTCTAATATTTTTTTTTTTTTTAAATACATTTATATTTTCAAAATAAATTCAGAAAAAATAAAGAAAAAAACTATAAAAATAGAATTTACTAACTCATATTATAGAAATATTTAAGCAAATAATTTACTTAAATTCATATAATATAATTACATAAACATTCTACTAATACAATAACAAATTTTTTTATTTTATTATTATTAAAAAAACAAATCATCATAAAAATTATTTTAATTTGATTTTTCGTACATAATTAATTTCATTTAAAAAAAAATATTAGTAATAATAATAACAATAGTTATATAATAGTTTAACAATCATTAATATAAGAAATTGAATGAAATAAACAAAAATGATTGTGAAAATTGAATTGCAAATTAATTTAAGAATAACTAAAATGAAAAAAACTATACTTAAAAAAATAAAAACTCTTTAATGTAGAAAACTCATATTAAAGAAAATTCTTAAAAAGAATAATATTAATTTAAAATATAGAAAATTTTATTAAAAAATGGTTGTTTTTCTAATTAATTATTTATTTATTTTAAATTATGTTTAATTAAAATTTGTATATTTCAAATACTTACTCAATTTCGTTTTTAAATTGTACTCAACAAAAGTACTCAAAATAATCTTTATTTTGTCTCTTGATTGGAGTAATTTGATTCTGAGTAAAATTCTTTTACAAATTCCCATGAGTCTTATTTGACAGATTTTTTCACTCTATCTCTTGTAAGGAGTAATTAACATTTGACACTTTTTCTCTTTTACAAATTCTCATGGGAGTTTGAATTTTTTTTAATTTAAATTTTATTAGTTGAGTTTTGACAGATTCATTAATAATATGATCGTCATTGCTATCAGACATTAATACGGAGTATGATGCGTAATCCAATGTTTGATTTAATTAAAATTAATCGAAATATAATTAAAATTAATCAAATTAAATTGTTTATTTTTTCTAATTTAAATTTAATTTAAATTAAACTTGTGTGTGTCTGATATTTTATGAAAATGTTTATGCACATCATAGTTTTGAATTGAATGCTAGTGAAAATTAAAGTTTTTCTTTAATTTCAAAGCAATTTAAAACAATTTTTAAGCCTTTTAAAATTAACTATTAATTTTCTTCTATGAAATCTTAATTTAATTGTTAAACAATATTTAAATATTCAATACTTACAAATATTAAAAACCAAAGTATACCCCTTAATATCTCTAATTATATAATAACACTTAATTTAAATTTTTTTTAATTTTATTCACTTGGCTAATGTGATATTTCGGCAAGTTTTAATAATTCATTCATACTAGTAATGTTTATTATGTTGTGTTTTTCGAAGTACCAAATTTTGAATTTTAATAAATTAAGGTGAATTAACTGTTGGATCTTTTTATAATTTCTCAAAGAAACACAAACTCTAAAGCGAGAGTAAAACCCAGATTTTAATATAATACCATAATTCAGGTGATTCCCCTATAACTAGGCAGAAGTTTTTTAGTGCTGTATTCAGAAGTGCGAGTTCAGGAGTGCTGTATTTTATAAGGTAAGTCATTTATGTAAATAAAATTTAATTCAGAGGGCATTGGTTCTTAAAGGAATATAACCAGTGTTTTATAATAGACTTTTAACTTAATTAAAATTTATCATGCACTGTTATTAAAATAAAAGAAAAATATTTTAAATAAAAACAAATTAATTTTTTTTTTTTTAATTTAAAATTAAATTTATTTAAATTAAATCATATTTCTTTTTACATCACTTAAAAATTATTTATGAAATATTTAAAGTGTTGATATATTTTGTTTTTATAAAAAAAAAAAGAAAGTGATTAATTAGAATTTCAATTAAATAAAATATATAGTTATTAAAACAAAAAATTTATTTTTTTGCATTTTCATTCCAGAACTTAATTATAAGATACTTTTAAGTTTTTCACAACTTTCATTATCTATTCAATATAATAAATTCCGGAATAAGAAAGCAAAAATTGCTTGTTTTTATCTTTTTAATCAATTTAAAAAGAAAAGAACAAATTAAATGTAAATATTTAAATAAAAAAATTATAATATAATTATTTTAAATCTAAAATAAAAATTACAAATTAAAAATACAAATTGGTGTGAAAAATAAAATTCAACAGGATTATGCAAAATATTATGATTTAGTAGTAGTTAAAATATAATATATGATTATTCAGAATTAATTTCTTATTGAAATTTATTTTAAAATTTATTCTATATGTGTACATTTAAACTTGAAGTTTTTAAAACACATTTTCAGACAACCAACTTTAAGATTTAGTTAAACTAACTAAATATATTATTTTAAGAATCTGTTGAGAATATAAAACTAAAACATATTGAAATGAAACAAATCTTACCTATACCTACTTCATTTTCGAAATATGTATCTAGATCTTTACTAAAATTTATTTTAATATCAAATAAAGTTTAAAATTTTTATTTTAATCAGTAAGTTCCAATATCTCAAATTTTTAAATAAAATTGCATAAAATAAGGCGTTTTTTTTGTTAGTTTGTTTTTTCCTAAAGGTAAATAGTTCTAAGTTATAGATTAAAATAGTTCTTAGCTACTTACTGTAATGTTCTATTTTTTTATTATTTTTTTTCACCTTTTTTTTCAAATTTAATAATTGACTCAATTTCAATTATTTTTTTTTCCTATTTTCTTAAAAATTTAATTATTTTTTTAATAAATTAATCTAAAATTTCTTTTGTTTGATTCAATTTAATTAATTAGTAACCGATATTGTATCTCTAACTGTAGCTTCCCTAAAATTAGTATTCGTATATGATTTAGGACTTTCATCTAAAACATGTCCTATCATATGTCCAGAATTTATTGGTCTAATACCAGAATTCGATTTAACTGGTAATAAAGTCATAAGTGTAGGTATAGTTGATTCTGTACTTGATGTTAAAACTTGTGAATATCTTAAAATTTCATCATATATATTTGGATCAACAACTTCAACTTCAGCTTCACCTTCAATCTTTTCACCAGAAGAAGATGATGACGAATCATTTTGATTTTCTTTTTGCATCATATTAATTTTCTTTTCGATAATTCTTTCTGTTGATGCTGAAATTATTGGAACAAAACCATCATCCCTACCACTTCCCATATATTCTGGTATAAATTGTGTTGTTGATGTTGTTGGAGTTGTTATTGTTGATGTAGTTGGTGGTGTTCTTGAATCAATTCTTGATGATTGCTTTAATCTATTGGCAGAAAATGGTGGTTTTCGACTATAAGATCCAGTCGAAATTCCTAGTTTTGAAGCTAAATTATCAAATATTAATGAAATATCTTGAATGTTGCCTTTCGGACGATTTTCTGTTGTTATATTAGACATTGATAAATTTTTATTTTCGGATTCGACATTATTTCGAACTACCCAAGCTTGAAGTGTTTCATTAAAAATTTTCTTTACCGAACTTTGAGTAGGTTTTTTTTCAACTGTACCATTACTATACTCCCATTTGGTTATTGTTGGAAATAGTAATGAGCTATCTAAAACTTCAGTTTTGTGAGGTTCCTTCAATGGTCTTTGAGGCTCACTTGCTAAAATTGAACTTTGTTTATTTCTGCCTTCAGTATTATTAAAATTATTTAAAGTAATATTTTTAGTTTTAGTGCCTTTTTCTGGTAATATTTTAGCAGGTTTTGTGCTCTTTTCAGGTATTATATTGGCTGGTTTTGTAGTTTTTGTACGGTTTAACTTCTCATCAGGTGAAGATAAACTTTCATTTTTTTCTTCGGCTGTTATATTTTTTTTAGCGTCATTTTCGATAGAGTCTGGTACAGTTGACTTCCCATTAGTAGAGTTTTTATCATCTGTAGAAAATTGTTCTTTTTTTTCAACTATCGGTTGTTCAGTTGTTGTTTTAGGAGTTGTCGAAGTTACTATTGTCGTTGGCTTAATAGCTGTTGTTGACTTCATATCTAAAGTTTTATTTTTATTTGAATTACTTGATTTTCTTAACATTACACCACCACCAATTTCTTCAAATAAATCTTGAGTTGGACCAGCTTTTTGCAAGAATTTACTTAACATATTATCGTCATGTTGTACTGGCTTAAAATTTGGAACAACAATATCATCTAATAACCGCACCGGAATTGGATGTGCTTTAACAACTGAATTTCCCAGTCTTTCAATACCACTTAGATTTGGCATAAAAATCGGATTAGTAAAGCTATGATAAAACATTAAATCACTGTCTTTTGTTGTAGATGTTAAAGTTTTATTTTTAATATTTTTTAAATGTCCTGTAAAATCTTGTTTTGACTCCTCTGAATTGATATTTGGTAAAGCACTTGATTGTGCAACATTAAATGTATTCATATTTGGTAAAGCACTTGGTTGTGCAGCATTGAATGTATGGATATTTGGTAAAGCACTTGATTGTGCAACATTAAATGGTGGTGTTGTTGGAATTGGTGGTCTTATTGGACGCCACGGTTCTGTATCTAAAACTGGTGAAGTTGTAAACAAATGAACATCTAATCGTGGAGGATTAAAGTTTTCTCGATTCTGAGCGATTTCAACGTCTGGTTCTTTTTTAGTTGTAAGATTGAAATCCTTTGATAAAAGTTCCTCATTAAAAGCTACAACTTTTGATGAAACACCATGATATGGAGTTGTTGATAAATTTTTTGTAGGAGATAATTTTTTTGTTGGTTTAGCTGTTGTTGTGGTTGTGGTTGTGGTTGTTGTAGTACTTGATGTAGTCTTAGGTGTTGTAGTTGTTATAGGTCTTATAGTTGTTCTTCTGGTTGTAATGGTTGGAACGGTTTTTGTTTTTAATGTCGTGATAAATTTAGTTGTTTGTATTGTTGTTTTTGGTGCATGTGTTGTAACTCTTGTAACGGTAGTTGATTGTGAAACTGTTGGTTTAAATGATTCATTTATCATAGAAGCTGGTTTAACAAGCATTGAAAGTGTTGTATTGATTGGTGATTTATAAACTTTTTCTACTGTAGGTTTTGTTTTACTCTTTAGCCTTGTGGTTGTATGAGTTGTTTTTTTCGAAGCTACAGCTTTTGTTGGTACTGTCTTCTTTCTAGTTATATCGGCATCAGTTTTGGTTATTTCAAATGAGCCTTCAAAGGAATTTGAAACAGCCGCAGGAACAATATCATCCCCATATGAAGCAGAATTACTTGGAGAATGAGTTGGATCTCCAACATGATTTGTTGTAGATTTTACAATTTTTGCCCTTGCTGTTGTTATAAGAGTTGGTGATGGTGATTTTATTAAACTTGGCATAGATTTTTTCAAATGATTTGATGTTTCATCCTCTTTATTAGTCATAATCTAAAATTTAGAAAATTTAATTAAATAAATTAATTTGGTTTTGGAATATTTTTTTTTTTTTGTAAAACGTACAAAAAGAGCTGATTTTATTTTCTCATCATCAAGAACTCGTTTCACTGAAATTGTATCAGGATCAACACGAATTGATTTATATAGTGATTTAGGTGAGTTTGTTTGGTATAAAATTGCTTCTCTAATATGTTCTTCAACACTACGAATATTTCTGCAAAATGATATAAAATAACAGGGATTATTAACTTCGAAATTATTTATTTTCAAAATTTTCGACTTACATGGGGACTTTCCTGATATCTAAAAATGTTCTGAAATTTGTATTAATTAAGGGACCATCACCAAAACCTAGTATTTCTACTTTAACTGGTTGCAAATCATTATCTCGTAATGATTTCTCTATAAATCGTTCATAAAAATCAACTTTCTGTCTATAAGTTGATGAATGATTATATTTTAAAGCAGTTGTATAAACATCACCTTTCATTATATGAAAATTTCCTTCAAACATCATTACAGCTAAAATATTAAAAAAAAAATACCAATATTAATTAAAAATAAAGAATATATAATAAATTCTTACGCTCATCTAAATTTGATTTAAATGTTCCAAAATAAAAAGCCAATCCAGCTACTGATATAACAGCTACTATTACAATAAAAGCAGCAGTTGATAAAATAATAGAAAATGATTTAACTTCATGTCGACTTTTTGATGAATAAACTGATGGTGCTATACTTTGTTCTCGCCACATACCCCAATTATTATAACCATATTGATTTGGTTGACTAAATTCATTATAATACGGATATTTTGACATTTCTGATGTATTCATTGCAGAACGATAACCATACGAATTATTCATTTCGTTATGCTGAAATTTTCATTTAATTTAAAAAAAAAACAAAATTAAAAACATGACAGTAGACAAAAATACAATATGTAATTTTTTTAAATATTATATTTATTTTATTTGAATTGTTTGATTTTCTGAATGATCTGGGTACTATTCAAAACCTTACCATGCCTTAAGAACAGTTTAGAGAAGCTAAAAGGTTTTGTTTTGCGTTTGAAAGTTCTTTTAAAATTATTAACAAGAGAATTTTATAACGAAATTTCAAGGTTGACTAAAGATCCCAACTGAGAATCTTCATCTCAGAAACTATAAAAATCCATAAAACATTAAAATGATTTTATCTCCTCTTTGTAATTTATAATATGTGAATAATTATTGCATAAATTAGCTTTTTTGCTATTACTGCATATCTAGGAAGAGATTTCATGGCGATATTTATTACAACTTATGCCTTGAGTTTATTAAAAGTATTCTTGGGAACGTAGGAATTTTCTCGATTATTAAAGATTTCATTAAAAAAAAATTTTTTTAGAATAAAGTTTTAAATTTTTAATTTTCCAAAAAAAATATTACCTTATTAAAATTATTAAACTGAACTTACCGTAATTCGACTGTTTGGTGAACCATAAATATCACTTGTTCCCATTAAACTTCTTAAATATCTTTTTGTTCCATAGACTGCATCCATTTTTAAAGTGTTTTTTTTTTTTGTATATTATTCTTTTAAATGAAAAATTAAATAACTTTTTAAATAAATGTTTAATGAAAGAAGAGTTTCTAGTTTAAGCTTGAAATGAACTAAGAAATCCAAAAGTTTTAATTGAAATTATTTTGAAAATGAATTCTTCATTATTGAATTGTATCGCCAGTAAAGCACAAATATATTTATGTGAGATTTAACTTTTTTCTTTTAATGCAAATTTTCTTATTAAAAAGTTCAATTACCTGAAATTATTTTCAAAAAAAAGTTAATTTAAAAATTTTTTCACAAAAAAAATCAATATTATAATAATTAAATATATAATATATTATATTAAAAATTATAGTTTCACCGTTAATTAATAAAAGTTTTTTTCCCATTCAATTAAAATAATTCAACTGCAAACACTTAATTCAGACATTCTAAAAAATGCATATTACCATCTTCATTTGCCAACTTTTAAACTCAAACTTAAGAGTTTTTAAATTAAATTAACGAACTTATAATTATTACAAAATATATATAAAGAAGATTTATACATTAACACAAAAATATAAACTAATATATATGTGTTATTATTGTAGAACAATAAATTCATTATATAAAAAGAAATTTTTTAAAATCAAAAGTTTCTCGCTTAAGTCTTTTATTTTTTCAACCTAAATTGAAATAAAATCGAAACTATTAATTATTAGATTAGTTTTAAAACCATTCATTCTTTTTAACACAAACTAGGTTAATCTGTTTCAAATAAGGAAAATAATATTAATAGCTATTTTTTATTTTATTTTAATCAAGAATAAAAAAAAAACAAAATAAAAAAAAAATAAAAAACTGCAAACAAGATTGCAAAATTTAAAAGAGAAAACAAATTAAAAAAAATCAGCAATAAATAATAAAAATAAATTAAAAAAATAAAAAAAAAAATCAAATTTAAACATTTATCATATTTAATTGAAATATAAATTTCATTTTTAATTGTTTTTCGAACCATTCAATTTCATATTATTTTTAAATTAGAAAATCTTCATAACCATTTGATGGCGCTATTTTATTAATAGATATTATAACTGTAAGATTTAATATCTTAATTGCGTTTAATAATGAAATTTTTGTCTATTGATATGGAGAATTTACGAGTTAAATTTTACGCAGAAAAAATTTAAAGTAAAAGTTTTTTTTTTAAATTCTTTTAAAATTTTTCTTTATGATTTTACTCTAGAATTCAAGTTTAAAATTGCAATAAATTAAAAATAACACGAAAATTGTTGTATTAACAAAAATTAAAAAGTAAAAATATCTTAAGATTCTTTTAGAATAGATCTATTCAAAATAATTAGATAATTGAAAAAACAAAAACTAAAATCTTTTTTTATAAAAAAATTAAAAAAATACAACTATTGTCATTAAAATAATCTATAGAATAAATTTCTCTTTTTTCAATTAACTGATTGATTATTTCATTATCGATTGAACCATTAAGAATTAATTTTACGGTCTTTACAATTAGCAGATGTTATTTTTCTTTTGATTTGATGAATGTCTTAATTGAAATTCTGTTTATACTTAGAAAATGACTGAATGATGAATACATAATAATGCCTCGAGACGACTGTAATTAAATTTTAAATTAAATCTTTTTGAAGGTATGAAAGGGAAAGGAATTTACATGTGATGTCTTTTTATTATCTTCATTTTTTTATTTTTACAATGAAATAATTTCAACTCATGAATACTTATATTTTTCTTTTTCAATTACTAGATCTCAAAATTTTCTAACACTAGATTACTAAATCAATTTTAAATATCGAATTAAATTTATTTTCATTTAGTGAACATAGTAGACTTATGACATTTACAGAGCTTAACTCAAGTATTTGGCGCAGAATTTAAATTTATTTTTAACAACTATTATAAAAATTGAAATTGCTATTTTGTTCTAAAACTCTTAAAAATATTTCCTAATAAAATAATAATACTTTCAAAGCCTGTAGTTTTATAAACTATTAAAAACTTTGGTCAATTAAGAAAACCATAAAAATATTAACACTATAATAGTTCTTCTAACGAATACATTGTTCTAAAGAATTTTATAATAGTGATTAAAGTGTTTAATTATTCAAACGTTAATTCATTAAAAAACTTAATTACTAATAGCTTTTTTTTATATAAATCAATGATTTTAATCACTAATATAATGAATCAAAGTAATTTAAATATCTAGGTTAATCTTAAAGTTTTTGTTATTTACATTTTTTACAGCATATTTCTAGATACTAGATTTAATTAAAATCAATATTAATAAAAATTGATATAATTATCTAGATGAACCTGCAAGATATAAAACTTATAAAAAATCAAGAGGAAATTTATTATAAAATAATGTATTAATAAATTACTAATGTTTTTTTTCAATTTATGTACTAATGATTTTAATTAAAATCTCAATTAGAAACTAATGTTTCCTCACGTGGACAAAGCTTCAGAAAGCAAGTAACTTTGAGAATCTAAATGAAATTTAATCTTGGTATAATCGGTTAAATATGGTGTTTTCAAGAAAATTGAAAAAATTATCAGGCCCATTGATAAAAAAGTAGAAAAAATATCAAAATATTGTGAAGTAATGTAATAGATTAGAATCTAAAATCAAGTAATATATATATACTAAAGTCTACAATACCTATCAAATCATAAATAAAATTAGTTATTGGTTATATATGTTTGTAAATCACTTTTTACTGTTATTTGCATTTATATTAATAAATTTCAGTTTATGCTTTTTTATTTATAAAATTAAATTAATTATTAAACCTTACAGGTAAGAAGCCTAAAGAGTTTTCGCCAACCAACCCAATATTGCATTCTTTTATAATTTTTACTTTTAAAACTAACTTTTAAATTAATTATTACTTACATCAATTTTCCTTAAGTACATAAGACCACCTAGTTTAAATTATTTTTACATTATTCTCTTAGGGAACATTATAACACAATCAACTAACCCATTTACACTTAATCTATGTAATTATCTTTATTTATTTGCTTTTATTGTATATTTGTTGACTTATTTTTATTTTTAAAGTTTGTTTGTTTTTGTCGTGCTTTAAGCAAGAAATTGTCCTACTCTTGATTGTTTCTATTTTCTATAAGCGCTTTTACAACAATATAATTATAGTAATCTATCTTAAAAGAACAATACTTGTAAAATGCCTATGAAAATTCTTTAAATTTATAAGATTAAAAAAAAAAAATTAAATCACCAGTCAACTTTAAAATAAGTATCTTTTTCATAAAAAAAAAAAATTAGTACAAAACCAATGACTATTATTAATAAAATAGTTTTCCCCGACAAAAGAAAATTTATTGGTTACCTTACTTACATCCGTAACCAATAACTGAAATAGAATTTTAATTTTTTTTTATTTTGTTCTATTTAAATACAATTAAATAATTTGAAACATAATCAAAAGGTTTAGAATAATGTTCTAATTACATTCTAAAATACGCTATACGGTGGAAAACATTTTTTTAATGGTAGTAATATTAATAGTAGTGGTATTGGTAGTAGTGTTCATTTTATACAATTCAACAGCTGATTAACACAACCTTAGGCTTTTCTTAATTGTTCATTGGATTTCTTATATCAAATAACGCAATTATTCGTTTCAAGGTGCACAACAACAATTTTTAGATAATTTTAGACCTCAGTTAAAATTTAAGTACTAAACTTGAGTTATAAAAACCAATTCAAATTATGTTAAGAAATAAACCACATTGTATAGTCAAATCCTTCGAACAACGATAGGTATGATAGCAATTAATTGTATATTCCTACCTACCTTTATAATATATGACAATATATAATCTATTTCTAATAATAACTGTACTTTAATTCCTGCCAAAACGACTATGAACTAAAAAATGTCCGGAAATAAAACTAAAAATAATTGTAATTACCGGAACTTAGAAACTTATTGAATTTACAAAAATATGTTGAGTTTCTATGAAATTAATCAGTTTTTAGTCATATTGTTACACCTTAAATGTAATAATTTCCAATAAGTAACAAGAGACATATAATATATTCATTAAAATATTTTTATCTTTTCCATTTCCGGAGAAATTTGAATCTTGTGGAATTTTAACCTTGGTTTTTTTTTATTTACAATTTTTTCAAATATGTATCTACCAATTACATAGTTATGAAACCGAATAACTTGTCAATTTCAAGTAATTTTAAAAAAAAAAATTTATATTATTTTTTGTTTATATTTTCAATAATGTATAAATATATATATATATAAAAATACATCCTATATACATATATGAATGTTGTTTATATTAAAGAATTAATAAAATATTTTTCAGTAATTAGTCATTGATTTGTTGCAATATTACTTAAAAAAAGGTATTTTAAAATTTAAAAAAAGAAAAATCTACAGGTATTTTATTTAACACCAAGGTAAATATCTTAAGATACCTCACCAAAAATTTAATATATGTTATGAGTTAATATTAAAAAAAAAATGTACTGTAGATACATATTTTACAGTTATGATGACCAAAGAAAAAAAAAAAAGTTTTAACTTTAGATTTCTGACTCATTTAAAAAAAATTGTTTTTTTTTTGGGTTTTTTTATTATTTTTTTTTGTTTTTGTTTTTTTTACAATTAACCTAAAAAAAATCAAAATATTTCAAAGCTTGTTCTTCATTTTTTCATCTTGTATTTATATCTTTTATTGTTTTTTTTTATTTTTTATTTGGCGAGAGAAATGTGAAAGTGAAAAGTAACAGTTTTACACAGGTTCATATCTTTTATATATATATATATATACATATATAAATTAAAAGAATGACCGCGAAGATATTTTTAAATTAAAAAAAAAATATAAATTTTTTTCTCTGTTGTTTTTATTAATCTAAAATTTGATATGAAAAGGTTTTAATATATGTACCTATATTTTTCGTTATTTCATTCCAAAAATACCCAAAATTGGAGATAAAACAACATGCATAGTCTACTTAACACGCCAATTATCCAATCTAATCCAATCTACAAACAAACAGTTATTTTTTTTTTACAATTTTTTTGATTAAAAATTATTTTGAAAAAAATTTTTTTTAAAAAGATTTTAACTATAAACAACATATTAAAGATATACTTAAGGTTAAGATACACAAGCATCATGATACTAAAGATAGATAAATCTAAAGATACATATATGCTTTGTGTGAAATTTTCTATTAAAATTAACCACAAAAAAAAAAATGGAAAATGTACATTGAAAAAAAAAAAGAATGAATAACAATTTGGAAAATATTTGATCTTAATAATAGCTTAAGACAAAAATAATATATCTTTTAGTAACACTATCTGATTTAATATATTAAATTGTTTTTGATTTTTTTTTTTTTTGTTTTTTGTTTTAATTTAGTATTTAAGTCAATCCAAAATATAATTAGATGGTCATGGAACTGATTTAAATTAAAAAAAAACTTTTTTTTAATTTACATTTAGGTACAGTGCAATTTAGGTCGCTTTAAGTGTAATAATGATATTGTATATAGTAAAGTTTTTATAAAATTATAATTTAAATTAAATAAAATTGAAAAAAAAAAAATGGTGTCAAATTTTTTTAAATGTTCATCGTTTAGTGTTTATTACATTTCCAAATTAAATTATAATTTAAAATTATTTAATTAATTAGTTTTTTTTTTTAGAAATTAAGTGTTTATATACTTTTCTAAATTGAAAAATTTCTTTTAGGATCTATTATTCCATGATTTTCGAGTTTTAATTTTCTTTGAATATATATACATTTTGTATTTTAGAAGATTGTACTAATCTATTCCTATAAACACTGTAGAACCATTAAATGGAAAAGACTTATGGAAATTCGTTTGTATGTAATGTGTTTCCCAAAGTTGGTAGTTTTTATATGTACGATCCAAAAAAGTTTAAGAAGAACATTAACATCCATCTTCATGACTTTCCTTTAAATTAATTCCTTTATCCATCATAATCCCAATTCCTAAATCGTAATCCTAACCCTAATTTCCTTCCTAGCCCCGATTCCAAATACATACATATGTATTTAAGGTTCATACCAAGTTTTGTTTTAAAAAAAAGAGGGGATGGTTTTAGTTGGTTAAAGTCCAAGACTCCCCATATTTACCCCGTACAGTGATTCTGGCCGACTTTCGATGCTTTCAATCAACCCCCGGCAAAAAAAAAAAAAAAGATAACATGGTGTATTGAAATTCGTTTATAAACAAATCATTAAGATAACGGGCGCATATTACATTATACATAAATGTATCTTATGGTTATATAAAAAGATCTAAAGATCTAGTCTAAAAAATTAAAGTTAAAATTTTAGTATATAAGTAAAATATTTTATAATATTTCACTGTAGTAATTTTTAAAAAATAGGTGAATCACGTACTTAATTAGCTGACTCTTGAACTCTAATATCTACAGTTTTTTTTTTTTTATTAGATTAATATTAAAGTAAAAATGGAATGAATAGCATCATTAAATTATATACTAACTAAAAAATTAAATAAAATTTCATTTTGCCAACATTAAATCTAATAGAAAATTGAAGAGTTTTCTTACTGAAAATGAACACATTAATTGTAAATTAAATTTTTATTAAAGATAGTTTAATATATTAATAAAGTTTTTCTCAAAAAATGAAGTTCACCTCAATAATCTTTGAACCCAAAGAGGACATCACTTTTTACAAAAAAAAATTAAAAAATTATTAAAAACAAGGTTAATAGACATATAAAATCTAATAAATAATAAAAAAATTTAATTTTTTTACTTTAATAATAATAATAATAATAACAATTTTCGAATTAAAATTTAGTCATAATAATAATCAAGTAATATAAATAAAACCCTCATTCAATTGATCAATATAACAATTACGATAATAACTTGACCAAAAGGAATCGAAAGTTCAGATTTTTTTAAAAAAAAACCTTGGATAGCATTAAAATAAACATTTAATGAGCCCAATTTACTTTAAACTAATCAAAATAAATAAATTATTATTTAAAAAAAAAGACAAAAAATTATTATTGATGTTTATTTTTATTATTTTTGAAATTTTTATTATTCAAAAAGATAGATACGCTTTTTAGTGAAAGCTTATTTATTATAAATAAGCATAAATCATTAAGTATTATATTGCCTAGATTCTTTTAATATAACAAAAAACCCCCCAACATAACAAAAAAAAAAATAAAAGAACATATAAAGACAAAAATTATCAAAAGTATCTATAGTTTCATTTTTTTTTTTTTATATTTTTAAAATAAAAATTTCAATTTTTTTAAATTTGAAAGTTTCAAATAAAATATCAATAAAAAAGCTATACATATGTTTTATTAGATTATAATAGCAAGGGAAATTTTGTTTTCTATCTAAAAGTATCTTAAGTATTTTAATATAAAAGTATCTAAGCGCATTAATTCTGAATACCATATATTTAGGTTTTTTAAAACTTGCATATATGGAGAAATTTAAATTTTTGTAATTCTTTCGAAATATACAAAAAAATTTCTATTCTTTTTTTCGTATACCTATGATATTATTTATTATTTCTTAATATATTTATATATAATATATAAATATATATGTACTAGATATATCTTAAGTTAAAAAAAATAAACTTTCTTTCTAATTTACATATATGATAAAGTAGAAAAAAAAAAATAAAAGATTAAAAAGCCGCGAATAAACATAACCGTTTTGTTATAACTTTACTTTGGTTTTAAAACCTATATATTTTTTTTTTTCATTTTATTCTTCTTTATATTTATATTATAAAACTATTATTTATTACAGCGTACATTTATGGTATTTACTATATTTTTTTTTTTTACATCATTTTTTTTTATAATTTAATATTCTAAAAATAGATTAAGTTTATTCGCACATTTATACTACTTGTATTTGTTAATTCTATAACTACTGTTTTCAACACACTTTTTTATAAAACAATATTTGTAAAATAAAATTCATTCTGTCTGACCCTCTGTTCGTTTATTTGATATAGTACATATTTATCAAGTTTCTGTATTGATTAATGAACAGTTCTGACGTAACACCACAGCAGCGGCAAGTACTTATTTCTACACTGAAAATGCCATAATGGTTTTATAACTGGTTTTGGAAATTCATTTGTCGTTAGGACTGCCATGTTATGTATTCCCCTCTGTTAATAATGTCCCATACTATAACTTGCAAAAATTCAAAACGAATCTTTTCAGATTCATTGCCAATCTACCCTCAAATACCCCTTTAATATCCTATTTTCCTTCCCTTTCCAACTAAACCTACATGTTATACATAAAAGGGATCCGTTCCTAGTGTTTAGTTAGCATGTAAAAACAAAAAACGAATAAAAAAATGAGATTTTAAATATTGGTAAATCTTATAAATTTAAAACATTTTAAGCGTTACGGAAGCTACAGACCCATTTTGAAAATTGAAATACCCCATACTCCATAAATTTTTTTTTTAAACCAATATCAAACATTTTATGACTTTTATTTTTGTAATTTGGTACTTTAATTTACTTTTTTATGAAATGAAAATTTGAATATATTTTAGGCTCTGATATGTTATAAACTTTTCAGTTATAACAAAAGATATTTGAATATGGATTTACACATTTGTGCAATTATGTAATGTAATATGTGATTTATGCTTGTTCGACCTGTAATCAACCAAATAAAGTTCTAAAAGAGTCTTTCGATTTCAATGAACTACTTTAAATTCTTATGCCCGATATGAATCATATATAGAACTCTCTGTTTATTCTCTTACTAATAAGGGTAATTTAGATCACAACCTTATTTTTTAAAATATTGACGAACTTAACCTTAATGTAACTGAGGGTATAACAGCTAAAATTTATGACCAGAATTTATAGAAATTGGAGCTCTAGAAACTCGGATTGAGCAGCTCCTATCTGATTTTAAAATTGTTGAATCATCTCTCGGGACTATTGATGAAGTTAAACTAGATGTCAATAACCTTAAAAAACTTGTTAATATTTTGACACAAAATTTCAGTAGTATGTTGGATTACTTCTGTTAAAAGCAGAAGTTCGAAACAAATGAATAATTAGTAATGTGAATAATTAGTAATAGTTTACTAAATATGCATTTTTTAAAACTCTTGATTCACATACTTCCTTGTTATTTTCCTTCATTTTCTTAGAGAGAATATACCAGACAATATTCATTCATATACCTATTACCGATGTACATTATTTATATATGTACAGTAAATTGTATGTACATATTTAAACAATAATGTTCTATATATTAAATAATTTTATAATATATTATTATGTTGTGTAATGTGTACTAAATAAAGTATTTTATTTTTATTATCTTCTTATTCTTTCATACATGAGCACCCAATCTTTTTTAAAACTGTAATATTTATTACACTTTGCGATTTATGAGTTAGTTATATTTAACTGTTGTCACTAAGAAAAATTTAAAATAACTTTTTCTTGTTTTTCTTGTATTTTTTTTTTGTTTTTTTAAATGCATTGTTATGTTTGACAACACAAAAAAAAATGTATTGGAGAAATTTTCTAAACAACACAAGAAAAAGTATTAAAAATAAACAAAAAGAAGTAATTAAAATTTTTACCGTTATTAGAATAATGGTAAACTAACTTTTTTAAATATTTCAATTAAATTCAAGGGGTTCCCGGTTTTTAATTTAGTTTTTCTTTCCTGAAGAAGATACATTTTGAGAGAATATAAAAGTTTATCTTTCTGATATATCTTAAGATATAAATTTTATAACATAAATAAGTTATAAAAGAAAGCCCAACCCTGTTTAAGAAAAACAGTAAACCAAGTCAATCCGAACCAATCCAATTAACATGACCTGTACCAAATTACAAAAAAAAACACTTTATTTTACTTTTAATGACTATAGAGTAATCCAAATAATCCAAAGTTAGACAAAAAAAACACAAATACCCCTAAAGTAATTCAATTAACCTTTTAAAAAATTAAATAAGTCACAAAAGATAGGCTGACCTTATTAAAGAAAAACCTTAAACAAAGTTAATCCAAATCAATCAAATGTATTACAACTTTATTTTACCTTAGATGAATTTGAAGTAATCCAAATAACTCAAAGTGAGTAGAGTTACCCCCAAACGACCCAAATAAATCTAAAATTGACTTTGTAACAAATGAAATTATATCTACCTACATATTTGAAAGCGAATGTAAGTATGTTTTTAGTGAAAAAATTTCTAAGCCATAAATTTGTTAACCCATATCGACACTACGATTCGTCAAAAAGAATTCTAGAACCAAATTACAACCAATAATTCCAAATACTGCTTTGATCCAAAAGAAAATCCCCTGAAAATTTTTAGTCTCCTTCAGAGGCGCATTTACGTGCAAAGGGTATTAGCTAGTTATTTACAATAATTTTATTTTATTTAACATTTTTTCTATCCCTAAAATACAATCAAAATTAATTCTGAAATTAAGTTACCCAGACAGACAAACATTTCAACAAATTGCATTCAATTCAAAAAAAATAAAAATAATTATAAATAAGATATTAAATTGAGTAAAAATTGTGATTCTATTTAAGTTCTATAAAGAATCACATTTATTCATGTATTAATCCAATTGTGCACCACCTGAATACGTAATTATCTACATATATCATAATAATTTTATATTGTACATATATCTTATAAATATATCTATAGATGTAACTTAAAAAAATATGTATTTAACAGTTATTTAAAAAAAACAATAAAAAATAAAAGAAATATGTTAAGAATTAAACCTTTATTTTTTTTTGTGTTGTTACTTTTCATTAACTATTTTTTTTTTAATTTTAGTTTATTATTAGAAGATGATTATTATGAACTCAATTTCATTATCAAATTCATAATCATCATCATTATCATTATAACATAAATCGAAATTAATCATTACATTTACTATTTACTATTTCTATTATTATGATTGATTATACTATTATGATTATTACTTTTAAAACTATTCTCTATATTTTTGCGCAATTTTCATAACTATTATTCTAATAATAGTTTAATTTCTTTTCTGTATTGCATATTACCATTACCATTTTATGCGGGTTGAGTACGAAATTCCAAATACAAAATCCCAAATTCAAAATTCAAAATCCCAAAAATTCAAAATCTCACAATTCCAAAATCCCAAATTCAAAATCCCAAACCACTATCGTTATCATAATTCGTTTTGTAACCAACAATAAAATTCCTCCTAGATATTTTTTTATATTAATATATATTTTCAATAATAAAGAACTTCTAGTAAAACGGGGCTGCTGTCCCAAACCCCCGCTAAACAAATTACTGAAACCCTGATTTTCTAACCAACTCTAAAATCTCTAGTAACTCAGAATCTCTCATAAACATATCTATAAATATTCTGTAAAAAGCGATAACATTACTTTTAAATTCAACTCTGATTCAAAATCTCACATATACATACACATACATGTATATATATATAAATATTATATATATATGTATATGTATATAAATATTCTGGAAAAAGACTAAAAGACTTTATAACTAACTAAAAACTGGGATTTTGCAATTAGGGATTTTAAAATTTGGGATTTCGGTATTTTGGTATTTTGTAATTTGGAATTTTGAAATTTGGGATTTTGGAATTTGGGAATTCGTGGCGCTCCCATTTTATACCATTTACATATTCATAAATCATAATTCACCTATATATATCATGATCAGGTTGTTATACACTAAATGGTTATTAATATAATGAAAAGAAAGAAAAAAAACAATTAAAATAAAAAATAAAATAAAAAAATAATTCAATTGTTTTAAAAAAATTTCATATACTTGTATACTATCATAGTAAAAAGAATCACAGTTATAATTTCTTAATTATAACTTTAGTGTTAAGTTAAGTAGAAAGTAACTCTTTTTTTTTTAATTTCAAATGATAATCCTATATATTTAATAATAATTATTATATTAGTGTGTGTATAAATGCGTTTATACATATATATACATGTTAAGTATAAAATAAAATAATTATTATTTGAATTATTTAAAAAAAAACAACAATTCAAAATTGTAATTAAAAAAAAAAATTAAATAAAAATTTAACTACTATATTATAGGGTAGGGTAGAGTATTAAAATCTTAAAAAAAGAAGACAATGACATTTCTTTATATACTGTCAATTAAATTGTTTTTATTAAATTGTTTTTATATTTAATTATAATTACAAAAGAAATTTTCAGAAAAAGAAATTAATATAAGTTTTTAATTTTAAACTTTATTACTTTATGTTAGTTAAATTTGTTTAAACACTTTTTTGTTTTTTGCTTTTAATTAAAATATTTTAATTTATTATTATAATAAAGGAGTACCTACTAGTAGATTAATGGTTGTATACAAGTATATGATAGTATGTATATGTTTAAAATATTTCTTGTCACGAAACTTGGTAATTTACGGGATTTTTTTGTTTTTGTTTTTTATTATGATAATGATCTATTGAATTTCTTTTGTCATTAACAAGTTTATTTAATTTACAGTTATAATATATGTAAAAGGATTCACAGTTATAAGTGAAAAATAGTAAAATGATTGTAATTAAAATGTTTTTGTATATTTTCCAAACAATGCATGTGTGTGGGATTATATACCTAATGATTCTTATTTTTAAAGTTTATATCATTTAATTTACAAGTTATTTTAAAAGTTAGTATAGCTATATTTGTTTAAACTTTTAAATATACAGGTATATGTGGGAGGGATTAAATTAAACTGAAGAATTATGTTAGAATTTTTAGATAACAGAATGTAAATTAACTTAATTCGAAAGTTATTGAAATTTTACCCAAATTTTTTAAGTTATCCAAATATTAGTTATTTTCAAACAAATTTAAAAACTGTTAATAGGGTAAATGCCACACTGGTTAGGATGTCTACCTTTCATTTGAGGTCACTTTATTATGCAATATCATATACAATAAGAGTGAAACAAGCTTAGAATCAAAAAACCAATATGGCAGTATTCAGAACTTAACAATTTCTTTCTAAAGTGTTGAGATTAGTATCTGGTTCCCTTTTCAAAAACACAAAGCTAAATATATTCAACGCCTGTATTAAATCAACACTTCTATATGGCAGTGAAATCTGAAATATAAATCAGAAAAATATTAATAAGATCCAGGTATTTCTGAACAAATGCTTATCTATCTTCAAAAATTTTCTAGCCTAGAAGAATCAGTAATGAATAACTACGGAAAATAGCAAAAGAGCAACCTGTTGTATTGAAAATAAGAAGACGAAAATTGCAATGGATTGGTCATACCATAAGAAAATCTTCCCAAAAAATTGCCCAATATGCGCTAGAGTGGAACCCTCAAAGAAAACGGAATGTTAAAGGACCCCGCATAACATGACGCAAAAGTGAATAAAAAGAAATATTAGATAGCGAGAAAACTTGGGTGCAAATAAACCAGGTGGCCAACAATAGAGTAAGATGAAGAGGCTATGTAGAAGCAATATGTTCCAAAAGGGGAAAAGAGAAGGAAAAAAAAAAGTAATATATTTTATATTACAAAAACTTTAGAGAATTCATTAACTTTCGGTCATTTCTCTTTTATTGAAGTCTTTCGTATGTACACACCCTCTGCAAAAAAACAAAATTTTAACACAATATTAATTAAAATTTGCAAAATAGCAAAAGAATTTCATATGTGAACAGAACTTCTGTCATGTTAGAACAGAATATTTTTTTTTCTTCGTGCAAATTAAGGTGCACGAATATAAAAACCAATAAAAAAAAACCACAATCTTTTTCTATCGTATATCTTAAGATTTTTTTTTTTTTTAAAAGCTTTAAAAATATTTTTTGAATTATTTTTTTTGAGAAAAGGTTAACAAACTGTTAAAGAGTTATTTGTTATGACTTTATAAAAAAAAATTTCAACAATTTAACAAAAATTTATGTATGTGTATAACGGAAACATAAAATCGTGTTAATTGGAAAAAAAAATTAGTAGGAAATCGTTAATTAATCTTATCATTCAATTAAGATCAAATTGTTTGAAATAATGTATAACATATAAGGTTTTTAAGACTTTTTTTAGGAAAAATTGGGATAAAAAATTAAGAACTTATCATTTTATTTAAACAAACCAGATTAAAATCTTTTGCAACGGAAGCAGTATAAATTTAAAATCAACTATTCTACTTGGACTTAAGTAAATCTTACAGAAATATAAAGAACTTTTATTGTATCCAAAAGTATCTTAAGATATTTGCACCTATAACTAGTGGAAAAGCAGCTCACCAACGAATTTCGACAGTGTAGAAATGAACACTTGGATAGTGCCTTAAGTGTTACCTGTACTGATTAGGGCATCGTATTTTCAAACGAAAGGTTAATAGATTAGGTATCAATTTTTACAAGATATCTATTGGAGAGAGATAGTACTAGCTCTTATATCGGGAGGAGGTTTAAAAAGAGAAACTTGAAGACTTTAATACATTACATGTTTCCCAATGTAATTATTTTTGTAAGGTTTTGTCAGATTCCAGCTATTTTGTCTTTTAACATTTCTCCTTTGTAATATTTTTAATTTAAAATAGTTCATTACATTCTCATACCATTATTACATAATAAAACAAATTAATTAATATATGTATTACATTCTTACAAACTAATGACCTTTCTTACAAAATTACATTAATTTATCTTAATTAAACAAATGGTGCACTAACACTCCTGAGAATAATTTTATTATAAAATTATAATAAATTAGTTTAAAATTTGAATTATATAAGGTAATTAATAATTATAAACAATTAATCTTCATATTCACATTATATATATATATGATAAAGGTATATATGCATTTTAATGATATATATTTATGTTGCAAAATTATTTAAATCTGAACAAAAGATTTGTAAAAAAAAACCTCAAATTTAATAATAAATTTAATAATTTCAACAATTTTTAACTTTTTATATCTACACATTTCTTAAAATAATCTCATAAGTTTTTTTTTTTTTAATTTAATTTCCCATGTTACATTGTGTATATAATTAATTATTCATTGTTTTTAATTCATTTTAATTATAATTGCATATTAACTTAAACACCATATATCTTAATTAAAGAAATTTTTTAATAATTTTACAATTTATATATTTCTTGTGGTATTTTAATAATTTTTTTTTAAGGAAATTACTTTTTTTTTAATTTTTGCAAATCTTTATATTTCTTAATAAAAAACTTTAATTTT
Organism: Dolichopus griseipennis; assembly: GCA_963082915.1. Classification (NCBI taxonomy): domain Eukaryota; kingdom Metazoa; phylum Arthropoda; class Insecta; order Diptera; family Dolichopodidae; genus Dolichopus; species Dolichopus griseipennis. Next base: position 20,931,230 of record OY720444.1, on the reverse strand, counting down.
TCTCAAAATTATTAAGTTATTATAAAAAAATCTATCGTTTAATACACTATTCAATATACTGAAGTTGCACCATAAAACATTATACTTTTTTATTTTAATTTAATTTTACAAAAAAAAAGAAATAGAAACTAACATAAATCATAAAAATAAAATATAAATTCACGATTTTTAATTTTTTGTCCTTAAATCGCAAAAGAAAAACTAACCGTAACAAATCTTTTCTAATATATTTTTTTTTTTTTATTTTATTATTAATTTTTGTATTTTCTTGATTTTTACTTCTATATAGCACATCACATTTTCATAGATTTATTACTATTATTTTAAATTTTTTTTATTTCGTTTTTAACCTAAAACTATAGGTCCCAACTATTACTAAAAAGAAATCCCCTTAAATAAAAAAAAAACGAAAAATATAAAAAAAACCTTTAAAAAAAAAAGGTAAACATAAAAATAATAATAAAGTAAAACCACAAAAAAAAGTAATCATGAACTTGCATACCTTTTGAATGTGGGTATCATTTAAATGTATATAAATTTAAATACAGCAGAGTTTAGTTTATTTTAATTAATATATTTAGAAAAATCAGGTAAAACTTTGCTCTTTATTAATTTTGCACTCTTAATGTTTAATTTAAATTCTTATTCAAATCCTTATTTAATATTTTATATATATATGTATATACAAAATTAATACATGCCATAATATAAATCATTATACATGCATACTAACATCAAATTAAAATAAAAATGTATTCGCAGAAAATAATGGTGCACTAGTACTTTACTCTATCAGATGCATTTTATCCTTACTAGCATACCCTACTAGTATCTATTTTATTAAAAGTATGTTCTCGAAATTAGATTTGTAATATATATTGTTAGTATGTTGATAATGAATTTATATGCTTGTGTAAGACCTGTTCAAGCAAAATGAGATTATAAATATCTCATGAGTGTAATTAGATTACAAAATAATATAGAGCTCAGGAATAGGAAACCTTAAATTCTCATAAACCTTCCAATCCTTGTATTAAAAAATGAAAAATCATTTAAACCATTGAGATTTTTTAAAGATTTTAGAACATTTCGATAAATTTTTAGTTAAATTCCTGGATGGCACAGTGATTGGGATGACGACGTTTCATTAAAAAGACCCGGTGTCGAATCTCAGAAAAAGTGAAAAAAAATAATTTCATCTACTCGTAGTTTTCAATTTAACTCAAATAATTTCATTCTAGTAAATAATATTTAAATATCTTTAATAAAAAAAAAATACATAAAAAAATAACTAAATAATAAATAAAAAATATAAACAAATATTTTAATTGAATAATATAACTCGCAGATATCGAAAAATATGTACCTTATAATTCAATTATATAATTATTAAATCCTAAAAATAAAAAATTTTTTAAATTCATATAAATATAAACGTGCATTAAATAACCTTCTTCGACTACTATCTCTAATATCACTCTAAATCTGAAATAATTTTTTTAATGTTCAAAATAATTTGATTCTACTGTAATAAAATTTTTCTTCTTATATAGAAGAGAAAAATAAAACTAAAATTAATAAACATAAAAATGCAACTTGAAAAGCAATATAAAATAAAAATATTCAGCGAAATTCTTATTATGACTTAGTAGACTGCCTCTCTTTTTAAAATTATATACTAGTTACATTAATATATATAATATATATATATATATGTTGAAATATAGCATTAAATTTAATATAGTTTTCACTAATACATTTTAGAACCAGTTTTTCATCAAAAAAAAAATAAAAAAAAAACAGTAAGAAAAAGAATAATAATAACAATAAGAATAAAAACAAAAACAGTAAATAGCAATAGAACAACAACAAAAGCAACAAGAAAAATAAAGAAATTTTTCTTAATTTTATTTTTTTTTTTAACGAAATGAAAAACTAAATTTTCATTTTGATATGCACACATTTGATTTGTTGTTTTTTTTTGATACATTTACTCGGTATGTACTATATATATATATATACATGTACATAGATTTTCAAAATAAAAAAAAAAAAATAAAATATGAAAAACTAAAGAAAATCATATTATTTATTTTAATTAGTTTTATTTATTTATTTTAATTTAAAACTTACTTTTCATAATAGTTATACATATGTAACTATAAATTTTATTGTAATTTTATTGTAATTGGATTCTATATTTATATCTATTCTATACTATAGATATATATACATATATATCAATAGTTAAAAAAAATTAATTTATATATGTATATATATTTTTTATGATTTTCTACTAATTATACTTAATTGCTTTTTTATTTAATTATTTTTTTAATTTAAGTTAATAAATTTATATTATTCACACTTTAATTTTGTATTCTCTATATAAATCTGTTATAATATTTATAATAACTGTTGTATAATAGTTAAAAAAAAAAGTTTTATTTTCAAAAGAACACTGTAAAAGAATTTTATTAAAAAATCAAAAAAATAAAACAAATTCTTATTCCATAATAGAAATGAAAACCAAATAAACAACACAATTAAAATAATAATAAAAAATTTTTTTTTAAAAATAATTTGTAACTTTCTTTTAATAATTCATATTCATTATTTTTTAACTGTTTTGTTATTTTTCTCTATAGATACTTTATTTTACTATCTTTTTTTTTTTTTCTAATTATTTTTTCTTTTTTTTTTTATTTTTTTTTAAAGCTACCGCCGCTTAGAATATAAATTTTTAAAGGTATGAACAAAATATGAACAATTCAAAAAAAGGTGAAATCTTAAGATATTTTTTTTTTGTAGTTGAAAAATGGTCAAAGAGACTTTTTTTTTTTAATTTAACATATTTTTTTTTTTTTAATATTTATGCTTACACTCTGTACTATATGTACTTAAGTACATAAGATATCCACCAAAAAAAAATATATATATATATATATATTTTATTTATTTATTTTTTTTTTGTATCAAATTAACCGTTTTCTATACATATGCATAATATAAAATATTTAAAGTATCTTAAGATATACAAAAACAAAATAGAAAAAACCACAGATATAAAAGAACACGATAATAAAAAAACAAAACCAAATTATAGCAATGATTTTGTTGTATATATATATATGACCGTTGTATTCCGGTAATTATTTTCAAAAAATGATCTTCATCTGTTGAACGATAAATCAAGACTGCTGAACTTTTAAGATTGTTTAAGATTTGAACTTTTGAAGAGTTGAAGAGAATTTTTAAAGGAAAGAAAAGTAAAAAAAAAAAAAAAAAAAAAATTGGTTAATGGTTTTATATGCTGGTAAAAATGTTAAAAAATTTTTTATTGTATACCAAGAAGAAATAAAATCACGAAAGAAATTGAAAAATTATTAAAGAAGTGAAAGAATGGAGCAGGCACATGCAAAACAAAAGCCAAAAAAAAATAATATATATATATATAAATTAAAAAAAAAAAATTGAAAATAAGGTAAGAAAAGCGAAAAAAAAATATAACAAAAAAAAAAGGTGCGATGTTCTTATACAATTATACATATAAATGTACACATGATTGTTTTTTATTAATTTTTTTTTTATTTTTGTTTTTTAAAATTTACTATATTTTAAAAATTCAAAATTATTAAAATGATATATTAATGTTATATAATTGGTTTTTAGTTTATAATTTAAAAAATTTACTGTGTTTTATTATAAATGAAGACTAAAGTAGCATTAATATTTACTAAACTTTGATTAAGTTTTCCACGTCATATGCCAATGTGTAACCCTAGAAAACCTAGGAAGAACGTACTGGGATGACTTCAGCACGGTAAGGGAGTTAGACCAGGGAAAATTGATACGCTTCATGAAGGGTATAGAATGGCTCAAGAGGTGCACAACGGGCCGCAAGGCCTAGGTGTAAGGGAGACTCGCTTTCCCCTCCGTCTAAACAACAACAACAAGTAGGACAACGTTTATAGAAAAAAGCTGGTACTTGTTATAGTTCCGTTTCTTTAGGATTTATTAAGATGCTACGATAAATAATGATGCTGTTCTGAAGCTGTTTTCTATTAATATTATGAAGTTAACTGATTAATAAAAATAAATTGCTTACAGTAACAAAATGTGAGGATGTGTCCCAGCATTTCAATATTACTTAAGTTTAGAAAACTGTCTTATCTTCACAACTATATTGATTGAACGAAAGCTTTTAAATGTGGTATTTTTTTTTAGTAACACAATAATTATAAAAGCATCTATTAAAGTATAAAATGTAATAAATTAGTTATATAAAATATAATTATGATTAGAATTAATTAATAATTCAATAATTCTATAGGATCACCAGTATATAAAATTATTTTTTTTTTAAGATTGGAGCAAGTTTTAAGATGTTTGCGAATCTGAAATTATTTTCTTTTGTTATCCGAATAAAATGTTTTATCTTCTCTTCATATCTTTCTTTTAACTTCCTTTTCCCCGCTTTAGATCAATTATTCCATGCAAGAATTAAGATGTAAACACTACAATCACTCCCCACTATTTACAGTATCTTATAGTTTTTGAGATTATTTACACTTCTCTTGAAAAATTTTTTCTTATTTATTTATTTTGTATGCAAGTATTTTACAGGTGAGAATATGTTTTTATTCACTTTTTTTTTGTTGTAAATTTTTGCTTTCTTATTCTTAATCTCCATTCAATTTAATATTACTAGTTTTGTGTTTTATATTTGTTTTAAACAATTCATTCTTTTTGGATTCTGACTTTAAAATCTGACATCGGTTTATGTAATAACTAATTACATATGAATGTAGTATGTATAATATAAGATAAGAACTTTAAGATTTTAAAAATGATTTAAAGAATAGAATCAAAAAAAAAAACAAAAAGACTAAATTCAGATTATTTCAAAGGTAATTGAAGAGGCGACATCTTAAAAAAAAAAACAAAAAATACATCTTAAGATAAATTGTTAAGAAAATGTTAATGAACTTCGTGAGCATTAAAAAATTAATAAATAAATAATTATTTAATTAGGAAAATAAAAAATACCACTTTTTTAAATAATATTGTGGAAATAAATTAAGTTTGGTTTTGGTATTAAGTTGTAAAAGAAGTTGTAAAAAAGAATTTTTATATAAAAATTTACTTTTATTTTATAATCATAGGATTTAGTTAAAATTTATTAAAATATTCTAACTTAATTGTAATTAAACAAAAGGGTAATGTTTTTTTTATCACACTGGATTAATTTAAAGTGGATTAAGGTATAACTACTACTTAAATCATATTAATTATACTCTCATAATACCTTGTATAGCGGGGAGACATAGGTCTAGTTAGCTTTATTTATATTCTATTTTATTTAAAAATTTGAGTATCATGAAGTTTTAAAGAATATATATAATTATGATCAAATTAATATTAGAATTTAAATTATAAGAATAAAACATATTCTTGCGTACTTATAAATAGAAGTTAAAGCAGTTTTAATAGTTTAAACAAAAGAACAAAGGAACATATTAACAAACACTAAGGATAGTTGATGACATTCTATTTAAGGTAAAATGCTTGATTTGAATATGAACATTTTAAATACCATCGAATCTAAATGTAGAACCAACGTCCTAATATAAGACGATCAACTAATAATTAGTTTATGTCCTTTGCTTTCTAAAAAGTTCCTTAACTTTTCAATAGTAATTTTTATATTATATATTAATTTTATTTGAATGCTGTTTTGTTTTGATAATTCCTACAGGAAGCTAAAGTTCTGGATCTTATATAAGTCATTCCTCTTTCGAAACAAGAAAAAAAAACTGGTATCATGTCAAGAATTAAAATAAAACCATTTCTTGTTTTAAGGCTAAACTAAACAAATAAAAAATATTTTTCGTTGTACTTATTATTTAATTGACTTTAATGTTTGTTCAACTACAAGCCGTTCTTTGTTTTATCATTAATTAAATAAAAAAACAACCAATTATCACTTAATAATTAATTATTTTATTGTATAAAAACAAAAAAAAATTATATGCAAAAAATTTATTCAGATCACAATTAATATTAACATATAATTGTCCTAGATGTTAATTTAATTGAACATCTCCTTTAATCACATTTATAGTAAAATAAAAGCAGCAGAAAATTGAAATTTTCTTTTTAATAAACAAAAATGATCAAGAGTGAATATTCCGTAAACTTCCTTGATATTACCACCTTGTTCTATTTTATCCAATTGCACTTTTTTTAACACATACGGATTTATATCTGCAAATTGTATTTACAAGATATATATACATATATATTTAGATCAAAAAAAAAAGTATTATTTTTTCTTTATAACTAATATGCAAACTAGATCAAATTAAAACAAAAAACTAAAAAAAAAATATACTTTTCATGTCATTATTCATCCTCCATACATCCACTTATGTGTTTCTTCCGTAGTTCTTTTTTATCATCTTAAGATTTTATTCTACATTTAAAAAAAAAAAAAATTGTGGTTGAATAATTTTCTATATTTATTTTAATTTTTCCTCTTTTAATTTTTTTTTATTAATTTTAAAATTAAAAGATATCAGGTTCTAAATAGATATCTTTACAGATGTAAATTTCACCAATTTTCACTTTTGTAAAACCGGACATTTTTTACAAAATTTCTTCTACTTCTTGTTTAAAAAAAAAGAATTAAAATAAAAAATTGCAAAACGATTCTTCTTCTGAAGAATTGACCTTCACATAAAAATACTGGCTTCTTAGTTAGCTGGCTTCACGCATCATCAAAAAAAAAAATAAAAAATTTCAATTAAAATAATCACAGATTCTTTAAAATTCACTATTTGTATTTTGGTTTATTTTTTTTTTTTTTATTTTGCTGCTGCTTTCTGGTGTCAAAGAATACCAACCAGAATATTCTTAAAACTTGTCTTAAATTTCTCATTAAAATAAAAACAAATAAATACAGAAAATAAAAAGTGTGAGTGACTTTTATAATTATAAGAATTTTTGTAAGAATTACAAGAATTAGATATTCATAATATGTACAATTGTGCATATTAATATCATTACATTTTTCAGATAAATAGATATTAATTTGAAAAATTATTCTTGTTCTAATAGACTGGGTTTCATTTTTTATAAATACTGGTTTGTAAAATAAAAATTGAAAATATTTATTTATTTTTAGAAGATTCTTTTTTCATATATTAATTGAAAGTTATAAAATATGTATATTTGTGACCTGTTATGCATATTTAATTTTATATTATGAATTCAGTTATGCACTGAAATTATAAGAAATATTGCATTATTTGATTTCTTACAAAGTGGTTTTCAATCATAAAAGTACTTGCAGGACTAAGGACACTCGTATAAAATATTTTTGTACTTCGGTGTTTTAGTTGCATGCAATAATAAATTTCGAAAAGGAATAGATTTTTTTATTTGTATTATTCATATGTACCAGTGTAAACAATGTGCATTTAAACCATTTTTTGCGATATAAAAATGATTATATTAAAGTTTTTACACTAGGATTCACTCTGATCCGTTTAGTCCGGAATCTGAAATGTAATGATTAATTGTTGATTACCTCGGTACAAGATAAATTTGTCATATAATAAATTAAATATGTTCCAATATTCAGCCAGAATAGACAAAATATTAATTAAAACATTTGTTAAAAAATATATTAATTTCTAAAATAAATAAGAACATCTTTAATTTTTTTTTTACATAATAATATATATTATTTTAATTTATTTAATTGGTTTTTCATGGTTTTCTTTTAATTACATTTTGAAATTAATGTTATGAATGAAAATAATATTTATATATGAAAGAAAATCAATGAGAAACTTTTACTATTAGCTTTATTAAATATTTGCAAAAAAAAAATTAAAAGAGCTTTGTTGTTTTTTTTCATTGTTTTTAAATTTTGTTTTATATTTTTAGTTGTTTTATTAAATAAATTTCTCTTTTTTAACTTTAGTGAATTTAACTTTGATCCATTGAAATAGTTTCTGAATTACTATTTGATATTGAATCCTTTTGTATTAATTCAAATACTTTATTGAGTTCTTGTGTTTCTTTTATCAATTTCAAAAATTCTGTTAATTGTTGATTTTTATCTGAAATATTTTAAAACCAAATATTAGAATAAAAAAAAATTTTAGAATTAGTATTAAAAATAATTTTAAATATCATACAAAGAGCTAAAAACTTAATATTTTAAAACTTATATTTACGAACCTGCTTTAGGAATAGATGCTAATGCAACAACAGCTCTAAGAGCTGATCTCTTTAATTCATCTTGTTTTTCATATTCTTGTTTTACAGAATTTGCTTTTACTTTATGTGTACATGTTGTTCTTAATTGTGATACAAATTGATCCAATCCTATAAAAAAATAATATTATGTTTTTGTTGATAATCGAGTTATTTTTTGTTCACTTACTTAATAAAACTGCTTCAGGGCATAATATAGCTAAACGTGCAGACATTAAATATGTTAGCATCTTAATATCATAGTGATCACGAAGTCCAGCTTGAACATGATCCAAAAATTGCATCACATCTACTCTATCTAAGCCTTGTTCTAATAATGTATACATACATTCAAATGCAGCTTTACGAATATCTAAACCATCATCAACAGTATGCTTAAATGGACCCATCTCAACTTCACGAATTAACTCATCCTAAATTTCGATCAATCAATAGAAAATATAATAAAATTATTTTATAATTTTGATATAAAAACTTTATTGAAACTTACCTTAACTTTAGTTTCATCGTACAACCAGGGTAATAATGTAGGAAGTAAGTCTCTTACAAGACTTGGTTTATTATGAACAGCTGAATTAAATGCAACTAATGCGACCCGTCTTACAGCAGGTTCTGGATCACGTAGAGAAAATAAAAATTCTCCAATAGATTGTTTTAACAATATATCTATGGGTTGTGGTTGATCAGAAATTGTAAATTTAACAGCAGTAACAACTGCAGTTCTCATTTGAGGACTTCCGGTACGTAGTGATTGTTGTAAACAAGGCAATAATTTTTCTGGATTAACTAAAACTAATTTTCCAAGACATTCTGCAATCACATTACGTGATCCTTCTTCTGACCACTCACAATGTTTAAATAATTTATCCCATATTGATGGAACTGATGGTATTAATTGTTCAACGCCTTTTGGTGTAGCTGACAACGATGATATAACTTCCTTTAATGAATGTAAAAGAAGATATTGTCTTTTTGGCTGTACCTCGATTTCATGCAAAATCAATGGTAAATATGTTTGAAGATTTCCGACTGCAACAGCACCTAAAGCATGACTTGCAGCACTTTTTACATCTTCCGATGATGCTCCAAAACATTCAATTATCGTTTGTGGCAAAAGATCAATTGAACTTAAATCGCAATAACGTCCTATTTCACCAATTGTCAATAAACAAAATACTAAATGTGAATCATTACGAGATTTTGTTATATCAACTAATAACTTAGAAGCTAATGGTATAGATTCTAAAGAAGATTTTTGTGTTAATGCTGCAACGCATTTTGCCAATGAATGATAAGCTTGTTTATGTAATTGATCTCCTCCTTGTAGAACAGGTGCTGTGAGCATTTCTAATAATCTTGAGTATCCCAAACCAGGTATTTCAGCTTGTACTAAAGCCTAAAATTTTTTTATATTTAATTAAAGTCGAAATAATTGCAAATTTTTGAATTTCAAAACTTACTTGGAAAAGGTCTAAAGTACAATTAAGAGCTGTTCCTTGCAATAACGGAGAACGTACTAAAGCCAAAACATTTGGAGTGAAATCATCATATATTCCAATCAATGCTTGTGGTTGTCTTTGAGCTGTTGAGGTTAACAGAACTAAAGACAATTGTGCAATGTGTAAGTCGGAGTCCGAAATTAAAGGTTGTATTTCAACAACAGCATTTTGTAATAATTCTGGTGGAAAAGCATGGCTGTAATTATTTACTAACTGATTTAGTAACGCCAATGAATTTAATTTAAGTGCACGTTGATTTTTTCTTAAAAATGAACCCAAAGCTGGTATTAATTCACTCAATATTGGTGATAAATCTATTTTTAACGGTGAAGCAGCAATCATCGTTAAAGCTTTAACAGAACTTAAACGAGTAACCTCATTACGTAAACGTTCCATGAATAGCGGTAAACATGTATTCAATTCACTTTTGAGATAATCACCTAAATTGGCAACAATTTGTCCCATACATGCGATTGCACGTTCTTTAACTTCTTGATCAACTTCCGAAGATTTTAGTTTTTTAAAAGTTGCTTGATATAATTGTTCAATGTATTGTGTTGCTTCAAAGTTTGTGTCATTATCTAGCGGTCGTATTACTTTAACCAATTGTTGAAGAACTGATAAAGCCTCAGTTGCTATTTTATAAAAAGCATCAAAAACAGCTGCAACAACCAATGGAACAAGTACAGATATATGTTTGTGGAAAACTTGTGGATTATGACCTTGTAACATACTAGAAATAAATGCCAAAGCATCAATTTTCATATTAGATGTTGAGTTTTTATCACTCAAAGAGAAATGAATTCCAGCAACAATAACATCTAAATGATTCGCAAGTGCACCAGGATATGCTTGTAATAATTCGCGCAATAATAAAAAGCAATCCTGACGCGTTTTAACAGACTTTTCTCTCAATAAGGGTGTAATCGCTTTAACAATTGAAGGAACTTGATCTTGTAATAAAGACAAAGAGCCAGATACTTGATCCATAGAATCAGCATTTTGCAAAACATTATCAATTGGTCGAGTCGCTTTTAATAAAGCAATATAGGCATGAAAAATGTCTGATTTTACATTTTCCTCTCGTTCTATAAAATAAAAATTCTAAAATAATTGTTAACAGTTAAATATTTTTTACCATACCTTTAAAACGCGATATTAAAGTTGGAGACAAAGTTCTATAGAAATCTTCTACCAATTCATGTCGTGTAATAATAACAGCTTCAATACATTTTGCTGCAGATCTTCGTACTTTCCAACTTAAATCGTCATCATCACTGTATTCTTCACTATCAACGTATTCATCATCTTCCGTATCCATTGATACACTAACTTCTCCATCATCTGCTTCATAATTGTAATTAGGATCATAAACAAGATATTTGACACAAAGTTCGATAATCTTAAAATAATACATATAAATTAATTTTAAGTTTAAGTTTAAGAATTTTCTTAGTTTAATAGATTTTTCTTAGATTCTTACCATGGGTATATGAGGCAATATAGGATCAGGACAACGATATACAAAAGCTTCACAAGCTTGTAAACAAAATTCTCTTAATTCATCATCTTCACATTTGCTGTATTTTTGCAAAATAACCATTATTCGAGCAATATGATTACACAATCTATGACCGGCATATCGGCATATTGAGGCCAAACATTGTATATATGTTCGAATTGCTGCAGGATTTTGTGGATTTTCTAAGCCTTCAACTAAATGATCAATCACTTTATTATATGCATCGTTATTACATAATACTAATAAATGCGATAATGCAACAATTGTTCTTTTTCGTACAGCTTGTCTGCTTGAATTTAATTGTGGAACAAGTGCTTTTAATATTACATCATGAAATGGTGTTAAAAAATCACCAAAACGTGACAATAAATCGGATAAAATATCAAGTGCTTCCAATTTTACTGATACATCTTCCTATAATTATAAAACAAAAAATTTTTTTTTTTATATTAATTTACATTAATTTCGTATGTAAAATAAATATGTAATTACTTTTTCTATAGCACTACTTAATTTTCCGGTAATTCTTTGACAAACATTTGGAGCTAAAGAATTCGATGATTGTGGTAATTCTGATATAACTGTTTTTAAACCAATGCTTGATATATCACGCAATTGTTCATTATTTGAGGTCATATTACCGCATAACGAATCTACAATTGCTTCAACTTGAACTTCTTTTACCTTATTAACTAAAGGTCCCAAACATTTAACAGCAAGATTTTGTACTTCGCCATTCTTATCTTCAAGAAGCCGTAATACCATACGAACAACTTTTTTTTCACTTTCATCATCCAATTTAATGCTATCTTTTTGTAATTCAGTCATTAAATCATTTGTTGCCATAAATCGAAAATCTTTATCCATTGATGTCATCTAGAACGAATATTACATTACATTTAAAAGTTGTTAATAAAATAATTCACCGAAAAAATTTCATTTTAAAAAAAATAGCTACACTTTAAAAATATTGTATACCAACCTTTTCGAGCAAATTGGCAATTTGATGATATTGATGAGAAGCCATTTTTGCTAGATTTTCTTTTTTAATGTTTTATGATAGCAATTGTGTTTATTTTTCCAAATTTTTTTTTGATTAATGGTTGCACAATGAATAGTACAATTCCGTGAAAATAAAAATAAAAGTTTTTTATTTGGTACACAGATCACAAATTCACGCAAAAATCCTCATTCAAAATTTAATTTGATTTGACTACTTTAACATAAAACAGGGTTGTGTTTACAAAAGTTACCGGGACAAAAGAATATTATTTTTTTTTTATTACTTGTGGTAGCAACTATTTAAATGATTTATTGCAGGTAGATGACTACTAGAAAATACGCGTTTAAAAAATTCTTTATGTTTATTTTTAAAAAAATAATCTGACATTCGATTAAAAATTTTTTTTTTCTTGCCATATAAGTACATAAACTCAAGGAATTCCATGTATATTAAAACAAAATATAGATTATAAGCAAAATATTCTGACATTTAAGATAATCATAATATCAAAAAATGTTTTTGGTAAATATTTTTTTTATTTTAAATGAATTTTAAATTCGTATATTTGCAAATTGAATATAATTAATTTTGAAATAATCAATTAATGAAAATAATTAAAATATGTTTTTTTTATAACATATTACAAATCTAAATATTTATTTCTAATAAATATTATTTTTTTTTTGCTAGTTATTTTGAAAATCACGGTCCATTCTTTGTTAATAAAATTTTTACGCGTGCGTTCAAAAATTTATATACGGAATAAGTGTTATATAGGAAGTAGTTGACAGTTAATTGACATTTAAATAGTTTCAGAATAATAGAACAGAAATACTAGAATAGTTTACAGTTTACACAGTATACCGTGCTTATCAGCATTATAAAATACTCTTTTTTTTTTTTGTATAATGTATATTTATTATCGGATTATGGATTTATCAAATGAAAACTAGTTTATATAAGAAAATCCGAAAAAAAACTAAAAACAATTTAAAATGTGTAAAATATTAAAGATAAAAAATAAAAAACTAATATATTCATTAAGTTAAGTTTTAATAAAATTAAATAATATATTTAAGTTCTTTAATTAGTTTGTAATAAAATAATCTTTTTTCCTATCTATAAATTCTTATCTTAATTGCTAAAAGCAAAAAAAAAAAAATATATATAATTTAATATAAGTATGTGTATATAAGTAACAACATAAAAGAATAGTTATATTTATATAATAAAAAAAAAAAAAAAGTGACAGCTAGAATAGTACATAATATAAACTACTTACAAAGAAACTTAAAGAATACCATAAAAATTAAATTTTACCAATGGGTTAAATAAAATATTTTAATAATTTACGAACTAAAGAAGAAACTATTTACTTAGCTGATAAGAATAATCATAATAAAATAGCTTTAAATAATTTATATAAAATAAAAAAAAAAACAAAAATTGTGTTATAAAAATAAAATTTAGTTATACATCTTTTAACAAAAACAATCTGAATAATTTATTTTCTATATCAAGATTGAAGAGCTAATTACTTAGGCTTAATTAATTCCATTTGTTTTCGCAAAAAAACAAAATAAAAAAAAAACAAATTCCTAAGGAGTTAATTAGTCAAAAAAAAAGGGATCGATTATTTTATTTTTGGATTTATTTTTTACAAACATGGTTAAAAAGAAAATGTCAATTTTTTAAATAAAAGAAAGAAAATCGAAATAAATTATATATATTGCACAAAAAATATAACAAATGTCATCCATAAATTGCTAAGTCTTCTTATTTTATATAAAAATTAAATTAATATATATATACATATATATATACATGTATATATTTATTGTGCTTACTATTTACTTTATCTACAAAAGATAATAAAAAAAAAATACAAAAATTTAAAATGATTATGTACTTAGCTTGTTGTCATTAAGGTAAATAAACTATTTGTTTTTTTATTTTCTTTATTTTTTTATGGTTATATTTTCTTTTGTATTATAATTAAAAAAAAATTCCTAATTCATATAATTTTATTTTTTTTAATTTTATTTTTAGTTCTTCTCAAATTAAATCCAAAACCAAATAAATAAACAAACAAACTTAAATCAAGATAGAAAATCTACGTAATTGTAAACTATATACCTAGTTGATTTTCTTCTAAAATATAAGATTTAATTTAGTTTTCGTATTAAATTAACTACCTACTCATTCACAACATGTTTATACATCAGATGAAGATGTAGAAAGAAAATAAAAAAAAAAAACATGTTAGTATTATAAAATTGAAAGAATTTAAAAATTTACTTTACATTACATATTAAATAAGAAGCCATAGAATATTACACTGTTCAACTACATTTTAGATTTTAAATAGAAAAACTAATTCAAATTCATATCTTAAAACTTAAGCTTAAAAAAAAAAAACATTTTGAAAGAAAAATAATAGAAAAATGGATTGGATAATAAATGATGAACTTGGACTAACAGTCCGTCATTTAATAGGATGGGCGGCAGCTTCAGCAATGGTTGTTGGTGGTGTTATACCATATGTACCACAATATAGAGAAATTAAAAAAACACAAGATGCAGAAGGTTTTTCACTTTTCGTATGTTTAGCATTATTAAGTGCAAATTCATTAAGGATATTTTTTTGGTAAGATAACATTTATATACAGTATATTATATTTGCATACATGCATAATATATTAATTTGGTTTATAATAAAAAAAAATAAAAAAAAAACACTTCAACTCAAAATAGATTTTATGATATTATTATATTTTATATATAAAAAGTACTTGTTAGTAATTTTAAAATAAAGTTTTTATTTTGTAATTTTCATACTACATACAACATTTTTAAGTGATGTGTACATGCATGGTAACACAATAAATTCACGGTCGTTGCTATTTAAGTTTATAAAGTGCCTACGTTTTCTTTTTTCTTATTTTTATTCTTTACTTAACATATTGACCTTAATAATTATTCAGAACGCGATTTATTTTTTTTTTTTAAATTATGATATTATTTATTATATGTTCTTGTTGCTTTCCTATCAATCTACATTTTAAGTTCTTTTTTTTTTTTATAAAATTAAAAAAAAAAAAATTTAATTACAATGTATAAAAAAGGTGACTAACTTTTGCGTTGAAAATGAAATGCATAGGTATCAAAATAAATTAAAATTTGTTTATTTTTAGAAAATCTCTTAATCTATTAATAAAATATATAATATATTTTTAAAATTTACAAATTAATATTTCGTAATTACAAATGTATTTAATGTTTTAATTTATTATTAATTTTTTATAAAATATATTTCAGGTTCGCCAAGCGTTTTGAGCTTCCTCTGTTAGTTCAAAGTGTTATAATGAATATTACTATGTTTCTAATGATTCATCTCTGTGTTAAAGTTAAAAGAAATAGTACAGTTGTAGCACATCATAAAGATGTCGCTTTCTCAGGTAAATGAGTTAAAAATCTAATTAAAAATTTTAATTTAAAAAATAACAACAAAAGCTTAAATATTTATATCACATATTAAATTATAAATTAAAATATTATAGAAGTTTCTTAATACTTACTTATGTAAATTTTTTTACCTTTACTACCTTTACTATTTTATAAAAACTAATTTAGTTTTAATTATAAAATTAAAATTTATGCATTAATATGTGGTATAGATACTTATTTTTAAATCAATATGTAAAATATTATTTTATTTAAATATTAAAAAATTAAAAAAAAAAAAATATATAAAAATTAAAATAAAAAAAATTATATTACTTAAATATGCCTCATTAAAACTTTGTAAAAGAAAAAATTTAAATAATAAAAACAAAAACAAAATAAAAATTCAAATATATGTATATGAAATAAAACAAAAGGTGAAGATAACAACGAGCCAAAAATACAACAAATTATTGAAGATTCGGAAGGAGCTGGATTATCATCAACACCTGGTGCTTTAAAAAGCGTTCGTTCAAGGCATTATTTGAGTGGTATGTCTTCGCTTGCACGATTTTTTTTTTTCTAATAGAGAAGTCATAATAATCTGTAATACCATACAAATATATATTGTTTTAATTATTAAAATTTAAAAAATTAAAACAAAAAATGTTTAATTAGAAATTCATTATTGGATAGAAAATATTGTAATTGCTTTGTTTTTACGTTTCTTTTTGTTTTTGTTTGTTTTGAATATTGTTTTCATAAAATGTTTGTTTTCATCGTCGAACTGTATTATATTTAGTTTATGTTAGTTTGTTTTTTTTTTCTAAAAATGCATTATGATTATATTATTAGTTAAGTATGAGTTGAAAAAATAATAACCTATTAATTATAAATGCATTCTATAAAATTTTTATATATTATAAATTAAAAGCAGGATATTTAACATTTAAACAAAAAAAAAATACGTTTATACTTAATACAAATGCAATTTATACAAGCACGTTTTAAACAAAAAATTTTAATATAGGTACTTACTAAATTATAAAATTTTTTACTATGCATTGTTTTTTCAATTTTTTAATCATTAAAACTAATATCAACAATTTTTTAAAGCTTATAAATAAATACATAGATATAATTTGAAAATAGATAACTCAATTTTTTCTATTTAATTTAATAGGTCTATCAATTTTTTAAAGGTTTTTTTATGCTTATAAAAAAAAATTATTTATTCAGGTGTTCAATTTTTGTTTTTAAATTCAGGTGATTATTTAATCGATTTTTGGCTTATTGAATGATATATATATAATACATATCAATTTAAACATACATAATATGTATATTCTATAGATCTAAAAAGTTGATTTCCTGTAAGAGCAAAAAAAAATGTTCAAATTATTATTCAGGGGCGTTTAGTTTAAATAAAAAAGAAATCAAAATTTGCTCCTATTCATAGAAAATAAAGCAACAAAAAAATAAAATTAGTTAAAACTTGCTTTTTTTTTCTATAATATTTACTTTAGTTTGTTATCCATTCCTTTTTATTCGAGATTATATTTGTTAAACCTTTTTTAAATATTTTACTATAATATAGGTTTTTATGTTCTGATAAATTTTTTTATGTAGATATGTTTGAAGAAAAATGTATTTGAAAAGTTTTTTTAATTTTACAGAATTTTCATTCAATTTAATAGTTATATTATACATAAAAACATAGGTTGTAAAAGCTTGAAATCGATATTAGGTAAAAAGAAAAGTATATATAAATGAAAAAAGTGTTAATGGTTAATGCAGTATAATTATATTTTTAATTTTTTTGCGTATTTTTCTTGTTGGACAATAAAAAGTTAAAAGTTTTATTTTTAAATATTAACTCCTCTAATGAATTCCCTAATATTTAATTTCTTCAAAAATAACTTTAAACATTTTTAAATATACTAATACTAAAGCTAAATATTTTTATCTCAAATTGAGTTAAAAGGCAAATTACATATTACGTTTTGTGCAGTTTAATAACGATATATGTATATATCTTTATACATCAATAATTAAATTATTTACTTCCATTAACTAGTCAATTGATAACTTTGATTTTATTTTATCTTTTTTTTTTTTATAGATTATTGAAACTATTAAATATATTTGCTTAGAATGCTAAAAAACAAACTTAGTTTATTTTGATTGCACTGCAAATATAAGGTTACACAATTTTATATCTTATCTGATTTTATCATATTAATATTTATATTATTGTTCATTATACTATATATTAAGTTAGTTTTCGGTATTATTGTTAAATTTAAAATTCACTTAATTCAAGAATATATTATTTTATGAACCCAAGATTTGAACTGAACTTATCAGAATAAAAACAAAAACTGAAATATACAGGGAGGAAATAGAGATAAAAATTGATTTTTTAATTACCATCAATCCGATAAAGGAGACTTTAATCAGCTTTTAGTGAATTATGTTAAAAATATACAACAGGAACAAAATTTTTTTTTGATTAAAAACAAAACATTGATTAAAACACGTCTTTTGATGTATACATATATTAAATAAAAATGATTATTAATTATTTAGAAATCTTGTAGCAGTTCACCATTTTAAACTAATTTCAAGAAACATTTAATTAAAATGATTAAAATTAACAAAGTATACTTAATCTTTCACAATTAAAATCCAGTTGAAATAATTATATGTAACAACTATAAAAAAAAAAAAAAATTATTTCAATGTATTATTTTAAATTATCTTTTTTCACCTCTAACTAGATAAAACAACATTATTTAATTAATATTATGCAATATAGAAAGGAATTTGATATTCAGACAGTTTTAAGATTAAAACATTCTAAGTATTATCTTCAAAAGCTATATTATTACTGAAAGTTAATAAACAGTAGACATGTATTATTGTAAAAAATATTTTTTTTTCCAGTTTGATCTTTAAGTTATCATTTCAAATCTGATCTTTCAATATAAAACTTAACGTTAATGTGAAACATATGGTTCAATAAATGCGGTATATTTATAATAAGTTAATTAATTATTTTAATTCTCTCTAAATATTTTCACTAATTTCTTCAGTATAGTTGATCCAATTTTTTCTAGTAAATTTAATTTTGCATCCATGTATTATCGTTTTAACGATGTTATAGCTTCCGCTATAGTTTTGTTTTATATTTTATAAACCCAAGAGTCCCTTAATTTTTGCACATCATAATTTTGGGACTTTTTAGTTCCTATCTTTTTGCGGTATAGATTGTTTGACCATAACTTAAATAAGGAATAAAAAATTTTATGTATCACCGAATTTTAAATTTATCCACCGTTAAAATCTTGCGGAATGTCGGGCTTCAATAAGAGTTTTCTTTTTTTGATAATATTCGATTAGTTTAAAATTTAAAAAGTTGGACAAATCCAGAATAAATTTTGTTTTAATTATTTTTTTGGGTGTTGATATAATTGGTGTTGTAAATATATACTTTTGCTTGTGTAATTTTTCGTAAAAGTTGTTGAATGTTCGTAAAAATATAAGATATTTGTTTTATAGTACACATTAAATTTAGGTTTTGTAATTTAATATCAGTTTTTTTTTAGGTTTAGGTTAAGTAAAATTTAATCTTTTTTTAGTCTTAATCATTAATTTATTTATTTTTAATATAACATTGCAAAATAGCAGATAAAATCTAATCTTTATATATTGTATTAATAAATTCATTATTGAAATGTAATTTTGAAGAATTGAAACGAAAAAGGATAGCAATTCTTACCTTAATACATTAAACATAATGCATGCTATATATATATAACAGTTTTATATTTTATAATAGAAATAAAATTAGCTTGCATAATATATACTTTTATAAATTTATTAAGTTATATTAATAATTAATATATCCTACATTCTATTGAAGATTTATATATTTTTTTATTTATTTTAATTTAATTTATGCAAAAGAATTTTTAAAGCATGTTATAAACAATTTCTTTAATTTTGCATACCACAATGTTAAAATTCAACTCACAAGATATTAGAATTCCTAAGGTGTGATAAACTGCAACAAAAAAGCAAAAAGTTTAAAAAACAAAACCTACAACATAAAATAAAAATTTATTTATTTAATTTTTTATAATTATTAATTAATATATTTCACATTTTTTTCAATTTATTATAATTTTAAAATTAAAAATTTTGTATAACATTTAAAAAACAATATACCTAACTTATTTATTACATATTATATAAATTGTATTGTATATTTTTGTTTTTGTATGTATTCGTAAATTGTTTTTTTTATTGTATTTTATTTTTATTTAATTAAAGGAACATTTAACGGATTTTTTTAAAATAATTAATATTATTCAATTTTTCATATTAAAAATTTTATTACAGATTTTGATCCAAAATATTTCTGGGCATGGACTGATTTTCAATCATATCTCGATTTTATGCTATTTTTTTGGGCAGTTGGCGCTGCAATAACATATCTAATGTTACCTTATGAATGGTTTATGGAAACAGTAGGATTTTTTGCTGTTTTCACTGAAGCCATGTTAGGTAAAAATAAATTTCGTATATCTGTAGTTTATTTTCAAAATGATAGATTTATTAAGTGTACATTTAAATTTATTAAATGTTTGAATAAATATTTCTTTTGTTTTTATTTATTTTAATAAAATATATTAAGAATGATGTTCTGACAATTACCAAAAAAACAGAAAAAAAACTTGCATAACTAAATTTTTCATTAGCTAATATTTTGTTAAAAAGTAAATAATTGCTTAATTGAACTGCAAGAAAGTTTTGTATAAATTTTGTTCATTTAACTTGTTAAAAAAATCTCAATTAATAATCCATTTACAACAATATTAATAAAAATAATATTCATACAATATTATTTTTTTTTATATTGGTACTACAAAAATAGTACTATTAGTGCTAGTCCTTGATATGATTTAATCTATAATAATATATTCATGTAAAGAATTTACATAATGAATAATTTATAAACTAGATTAAGTTTGAATAATTAATTTATTACGCTTGGAAAAATTACTTATTTTTTATTTTTTTATAAATATATATAATTAATTTTTTTTTTTTTTTTAATTTGAATAAAGGTGCTCCTCAATTTATGAGGAATTTTCGCAATAAATCAACATATGGTATGAGCATTCACATGGTTTTAATGTGGACGCTAGGTGATATGTTTAAGACTGTTTATTTTATTGTAAGAGATGCACCAACACAATTTTGGGTTTGTGGTTCATTACAAGTAAGTTAAAAATATTTTCAAAATTATTTTAATATTTACTAACCATATTTTCAAATTAAAAATTTTCAGGTCAGTTTGGATATCGCAATATTATTACAAGTATGGATATATAGAAAAAATACAGGCAGACGTAGTTCTCATCGTGGAGATTAGCAGTTTGCCCCCGAGGACCAACAACAGGCTAATAAACAACTAATTTCATCGACAACATCTTTAAATAATCAAAGTGATACATTTGAACAAGATGGAGATCCAGATCAACATTTAATATGTATCAATACAAAACATTCGCATTTTATGTTAAATAAAAAATTTACTAATAATAATAATATAAGTTTTAAATCTAAAAAACGGAAATTAAGTCTACAACAGCAACAACAAGTTTTCCATGATAATCGTGCATTTCAACATCCCGTAAGTAATAATAATCAACAAAATAGTGATGGTGAAAATATGTCAATTAATAGTATAGGATCAAATCGTATTATTGCAATATCAAGTAACACAAATTTATCTAATTATAGTGATAAAACAAATAAAAATTTAAATGAACAATTAAATCAAATTCATGTTATTGAATGTAATAATAAAGAAATAATATATAAAACACGTGATAATAAAATACAAGAATTAAATGTTAAAAATAATTTACGTTGTCATAAGAAATCTTGTAACTGCAATATTCATAATCACCACGATAATAATGATATATGTTCTCATCTCACTAGTAATAAAATTTGTTGCTCAAATGTATCAACATCTAAAAATGCCATAGATGTACAAAAATCTTGTCCATATTCTAGTCAATTTTATATGCATGAGCAAAAAGATACTAATTCATGTAAAAGTAATATAAGAATTAATAACAAAAATCAAACAAGGTCTTCCTATCATTTATGCCGATGTTATTATAAGGGTAAAAATTCACAAGCAGTTTGTCATCATCAAAATAAATGTAATTGTGAAAATAAAAAAAGTTCCCACAATCGTCAAAACTGCGAAATTTATAGGGATTCCAGTCATAATAATATTAATAAAAAGTTTCATTCAAATGATCAAAGTACAAAGTGTTCTCATGATAGAATTATATCAAATGATTCGATCGCTTCCAGTGCATCCAGTACATCAATACGTACATTAAGCAATAATAAAGCAATATTAAGTGGAGCATCAGATGCTGATAATGAATACATTTCAGCAGATGATTATCAAAAACAATTTTCTGAAGATGATGAACATTTCAGTAGAAGTCAAATACAGAAAGTAATACGAAGTGTAAGACAACAACGTTCCGAATCTGATAACACAAGTTTAAGTAGTAATCATTCGTGTCTTACAACAACAAAAGATCATTCTTTTCATACGTGTGCAGAAAATAGCTATAAATTTGATAACAGTATTCAAAGTAAAAAAGTTTTCAGGAATTCATTTAGAGATTCAACATTAAGTAGTAGTTATGATGAACGTAATATATTAGAATCAGATGAAGATGGTGATGATGATGATGATGATGATTTACATGTTAAATATCAAATTAAAAAAACAAAAAATCGTCGTTTAAAAGCAGTTGTTCATTCTGGTGATAAACTTCTAAGAAAAGGAGATAAAAGACATATTGATATTGATGAGGACCAAAAAGTAAAATTTTTAAAATATGAAAAAACTGAAGTCGATATACATAAAGAATATTATTGTAATAATTGCCGAAATTGTACAAGTTGTAGTAGTGCAAGTACTCTTCATGATGATGGTAAAATGAAAGTTTATAATAGTAGAAAATCTGAAAGTCCCTTAACAAGTGGTGATGAATATCTTCATATTTATTGTAAACATTGTCCAAAATGTCGAAGAAATAAGATAGAAAAGAAATCGGCAACTATTTTTACCTCTGAAAGTAATTCAATTGGTGTTCTTCAACGTGGTCGATTAAAAGATTTTCATTGTATTTCATCAACAAGTACAGAAAGTTTTTGTTCATGTCGTACTCATCAATCTTCTACAATTGCTTCAAATAGCATTGTGCTGGAACACGATGATGATGAAGATGATGATGACAATGGTGATAATATAATTGAAAATATTGATTGTGATTGTAATGATTACTTAAGAAGTAGTTGTAGTGATCCATCTGATTGTTGTACACTTTGTTCTTGCTCCTGTGATGAA
Source organism: Dolichopus griseipennis (assembly GCA_963082915.1). Taxonomy (NCBI): domain Eukaryota; kingdom Metazoa; phylum Arthropoda; class Insecta; order Diptera; family Dolichopodidae; genus Dolichopus; species Dolichopus griseipennis. The sequence goes on along the minus strand of OY720444.1, from coordinate 20,908,023 downwards.
TGTGATTATTTAAAGGTAAAATTTGGTAGAAAACCATCAAATACATTAACACATGTAACACCACCACCTCAGTTATCATCATCAGCCACATCTTTGACTTCTAGTTTAAATCAAATTGTTTTGGAAATACAAGATGAAAAAAATTCACCAAATTCATGCAGAAAATATTCGTCTTCACAATCATCATCACCAGAACATAATAAAAGTAATAAAATAATTGTACAACCATCGCAACATAACACACAACAAAGATTTGTAAGAGTTACAAGCTTTGTGGCACAACATGGAAACGAAAACGAAACAGATGACTATATGCAAACAAATAAAGAAAGTGAAAAATCAAGTGATTGTGAAAATTCAAAAAAGAAATGTAAACATATTAATCATAAACATCATAAGCGTAAAAACATTAAACAAATGGATCCAGCTTTATGACGTAGTGTTTCATTGGTTGCATGGCCAGATATTGATTATAATTCATTATTACAACAAACAATACGTAAATCAGCTGCATTGTATGAAACAATTGAAGCTGCAGAACAAAATGAAAATCTAAAAAAAGAACCAAACTCAAATACAAATTTATCTGGGCAATCAAGAGTAAGCAGTGACAATGATAAAAGTAGTGATTTATCTGATTTATCAATGAAAGTTCAAACATCATCATCATTTAAAAGACAACAGTCACAACATCAAGAACAACAACAACAACAAGAATCAAATAATTTTGATATAAAAACAGCAGCTGCAATTGTTACTAATTTAGATTCTGGTTCTTGTACATCAATTATAACAAAAACATCAAGTCAAAAACAGTTATCTGCATCAACATTAACATTAATGCCATCATCAAGTTCAACATCTGCATCATATGGTATGATAACTAGCAATAATAGTGATAGTCAAACAGTTATAGTACATAAAAAACATAATCTTTTATGTGCTGCTAACATTATTAATAATGACAAAAATAAATTAATTGGTTATCAAAAAACTTCAAAATCATGTGAATGTATTAAATGTGATCCGATCTTTCAAAAACAAGATCATTCAATGGAAATTATTTTATAGCAATTTAAATTTTTAATTATTTACTATAATTATTTACCAATTTTGTTTCTTTTCAATATAAATATAACAATAATAATAACAATAATATTAACATTCAATAATATTGCTTCCATAAGCTACCCAAAAAACGTAAGATATAATAATTATAATATACAATGCTATAAGATATACATATTTCAAACTGAAATAAGAAGAAAAAAAATGCTTTTGGAATTATTATTAATTTAATTAGTAGAAAAATTTAAATTAATTTAATTTTTAGAAAAATTAAAATTAATTAATTTTTTTATATTTTTTAATTATGTTAATTATTGTAGAGAAAAAATTTACAATGTAAAAAAAGTATTAGAGGCTGGGATTGTGTTAAACAAAGAAAAAAATCTAAATTGGGAAACAAAGAATGTTTTTCGCATTGACGACGGAAATTATAAATTTAATTTCTTTTCGTTTATTTTTTTTTTTTGTTGTGGTTTAAAAATAGAAAATTTTCTTTGTGCAATTGTAAAAAAAAAATTTTCGCAACATAAAATTGCGTATACGAAATAAGTGAAAAAAAAAATTAATCTAAAAAGAAATTATTTTAGATATTAAGAAATCAGTAATAAGGTTTGAAAATATTATGAGCACATTTCAAGGCACCTTAATACTTCTAAATATTATTCAAAAATAACGATTATTATAAAAATTCTTAATCTTTTTGTAAGAAAAAAACAGACTAATTTTGTCATTGACTTATTATTTTCCGATTTCTACACTTCATTTCACAAGACAAAATTTAAAAACTCCTAAATCTAATGAATTTTAAATTTAATAGAAAAAATAAAAAAGCTTTAATTTTAAAATATATACATACAGTTTTACAACAAATTTTAAAGAATCTTGAATCCATTTTTGGATTTCAAAAAAAAAAAAAAAAAAAATAATAAGTGCTGGAGTAAAATTAGTTTCAATACAGAAAAATAACATTTATCTTTTTATTTCCTATATGTATATTTTTTTTAATAATTTAATTTTTACATTAGAAAATCGGATCAAATTTTTCTGAATATCTGAATTAAACCAAGCTTAAGTTATTTGACCATGTATTGAGCTAAAATTTAGTTTTGTTAATTTATATAAAAAAAAATATTTAGTTAAACATTACAAGACCAAGGGAATCAACAACTTATAACGAACTATACATACTACTATTAATAAGGTAAACACTATTCAGTGTAGAACCACTATTTTCACTCTTTACTATTTTCCTAATGCATTTCGTATAAATCAAATTTTAACAAATAGTTGATCTAGAAAATCAAAAAATCTTCAATTTTTATTTCATTTTAATTATTAATTATAATTAATGTTCTAAGATACTTTTCTATAAATAAATTAAACCAATTGTATGACATATTTTATACTTGAAAACAAAAACGAATATTGCAAAAAAAAAAAAAAAAACAATAAACCATCCAAATATAGTTCCGAATACAATTCTATACAATTTAATTATATTCTAATAATGAAAAAATAGGTTATCATAATTTTTATTTAACATAAAATAAAATATATCGCATTGGAAAGCTTTAAATAACTTTAATAATTTTTTTCTTTAACTAACTATTTTAATGTATATTTTATTTGTTTATAACTATTATTTACTAATTTTCTCTATAGATATTAAAAGTAATTCTATTAATTTAAGTAAATTAATTGAATTGAACTGATAGGAATTCGTATCCGTCCAGTTATAAAAAAAAACCCCGAATCGAAAATTTTTTTATTTAATTTATAACTTTTTAATAAATAGAAAGAATGATACATGTATGTATATATTTATACGGTTATTAATTCGCTGATCCGATTTTCTCAAAAGTTCTATTACACAATTTATTTTTTAATATAAAAAACACAAAAAATAAATTCATATTATGGATACAATTAGGATTAGGAAACTTGGTACATTTAAAAATATTATACATATACATTCTTATATAAGAAGTATAAATGCCTATTATTTTATTCAATGCCTATAAAAAGTTATTAAAAGATTTACTAGATTTATTGAAATGAATGATTAATACAAAAACGAATAATAAATTTTAAATTATCCATTTGTGCTCTTCATGAAAACCTAAAAATATTCCCAAGTTTATTTGTTATTTATATTTGATGGAACATTTTAGAATGGTAACTTTCAGTAGTCCGGTTGTAATCCCATTTTTCGAAAAACACAAAGAAAAATTGTTTTAAAAAAATAAATAGAAATAAGAGAGAATTTTCAAAAGGTGTGTTTTCATTTTATTTTCTTTATCGGAACTCAGTCTATCCTATTAAAAATACTTAAAATATAATAGGTTGTTTTAAAACTTCAAAATAAATTATATTATTTATTTTTAAAGAACTGTAGAAGTAAAAAAATTTATCAATTAATTTCAAAATTAATTTAATAATAATACTAAAATATATACTAAATATTAATTATTAATTACAAATTATATTTATGATCAATGCGTTAATTCAATTTTTTTTGTAGATGAATTATATAGAGTTTATAATATATACATATACTTATATTTTATATTAATACATTAATATATATATATTATAGAAAAATTTAATCTTTAAATAAAATATATTTCGATTTAAACATTTGTATGCATATACAAAAAAAAGTTTATCCCTAAATTTAAAATATAAAAATATATTTCATTTTTCGCATTCATTGACCCATTCGTTTTCTTTACTTCTGTTTAGCTTATAGATATTAATCAATTTGACTACCTATGTCCATTTAAATTTATTACGAGTTTATTAATTCGGTTTCTTCCGATAGTTAGATCCTTTCTTAAAAGGATAACTGTCTTATTTATTAATTAAACAGTTACTCAACTTCCAAATAAATAAATGGTTTTATATTAGGCTTACATCCTTTAATAACAATTAATGCTACTAATAAGTAAATTTAATTTTGATTTAAAAAAAAATATACATTTATATTTTTATTTTAGGGATATTGCATATAATTCACGGATCAAATTGACTTAAAATTTTAACACTACTGTAAATAATAAAATTTATATTCATCCATATTTTTTTTTTAATTTATGTCTTTAGCGAAAAATTTCTTTAATTAAAATATAAATATAAAATAATTAAAATTAAAATTATATTATAAAATAATTGTTAAAATAAAACTATACAATAGTAAAGTAATTAAGTTAAATATTATATTATATATATTTAAAAAAAAAAGTATGCATATGAATTGTATAAAAAAAAGTGCTTTGTTTATAGGAATTCTTTTACAAATTTTCTATATCTACACCATATCTATTTTTTTCTTCCTTTAATCATTTAACATTAGCTCGTATTTTAGCGAAATTTTTTGTGGCAGTTTAAATTTTTTTTTTTTTTTTATTTTATTTCAAAGTCGAAATCATTTAATCCGAGTCCCATTTTCTTTTTAATTTAGAATGATATTAGTGTTTTGCACAAGCCTTGTTTTATAGTATTACAATATTTTTTTAATCAATTTTAAATTAAACTTTAAACTATTTTATTATTAATAGTAAAGGTTTACATTAACTTAGGAATTAATTTAATCAATATAGTCTTTGAGGAAGTTTTTTCATTAACATCATTATAAACTATAAACTCAAAAAAAAAAATTATTTTTCCTAGAAATGCTTAGTAGATCTGAAATAAAAAATTATAATATAATGTAGTTGCATACATTCAGTTATAAAATTTCAACTTTTTTATGTATAAAAATCGTTTATTTTTTGAACGCATATGTGTAATTAATTAAACACTCTTTAAAATTTTTAAAACACTTCAATTAAAAAAATTTTTAAATATATATAATATTTATATTTTAAAAAGAAAAGAAGATTATAAATAGAAGTTATAAAGTTTAAATATATTATTGGAAAAAAAAAAAATAAAAAAAAAATTGTTAAAAATTTTAAAATATGTATTATACTAATTAATTATTTAGTAATTTAATGTAAATATTATATAAAAGAAATAACGTCCTTTTTTTTTTTAATTTTAATATAGTCTAATTTTTTTTTTGTCCTTGGCTTAATTGTACTCGTTAATTAATTTCACTCTATTATACTATCATTATGTTTAAATAAAATACTTATATTATATGTATTTAAACATTATATATATACAATATATTTGAAAGAAAAGGAACAAAAAATATATTTAAAAAAAAATTTAATTTAAACTTAAATAATTTTCAAAAATTAAAAAACAACACATTTACACTATATCTTACCTATTATATAATATCTTGAAATATTATTTTTATAAAATCTAACATAAAGATTATTTCGTCTTAAAATTAAAAAAAAATTATATTTTTGAAAAAATTCTTAATAATTATAAGAAATAAATACGTTGTTCCTAAATTAGGAATTCTAATGTTCAGCTTTTATATGTCGCGTGTGTTTCGATGATCTTACACTATACAGTGGTTCAATAAACACATATGAAGGAGCTTATACGTTCTAATTTATATTAAAATTGATTTCTAGTTTATTAAAGGAAAAGTTTAATTCGAAATAATTACCTTTAAGATGTCTGTCTCTAAAATATTTTTTTTTTTTGTTTTCGAAGATTTAATTTACATTTTTTCAAGATATCTTGCTTAGTTAAAAACAAAAATACCTACACAAACATACACAAATACGGAAGATTGTTTTAATTTACACGAAATTACAAATGAAAATAAAAACATTTAAAACTAAATGAAATTGATAAGGAAAATAATTTGTGAAATTTAAAACAATTTATTCCCAAATAATATATTTATTGAAAAGATAATAATAAAATTATATAAATATATAGTTAATTTATTTATTCATGTACGTATATACATAAATATATTTTTTGAAATCTTATGTTGGAGAAAAATCAAAATGAATAAAACCAAATTTATTAAATTATATAAGTATATTTCTTTAAAAAATTAATATATATGTATATTTAATTGAAAATTATATAAAAATTAAAAATATTATAAAATAATATTTAAAAAAAAAAAAATTATATATTTATTTAATGCAATATATAAAGAACAATATATAAATGAAAAAGAAAACGGTTTGTTAGTCCTGGGTCCTTTGAATTGTGGGGGCAAACAATTTAATTATGGAATTAATTTTTTTTTTTTTTAATTTAATTAAATAAGTTTAAAAGTTAAAGAATAGTTTATTTTATAGATAATTTAAATATATTATATATATTATATACATATAATATGTATATATGTTTGTATAAAATTATATTTTTTTAAGATAGAATTAATTTATTTTAGTTTTAAATTTATTATAGTTAAATTATACATGTATATATTATATTTTTTTATAAAATTCAATTATTAAATTTAAATATATAGAATTTTTTTTTTCTAATTTTATTTATACATATAAAAGTTTTACAACCTAGTCTAATTTTATAGAATAATGTTTGATCATTTTTAGTTTTTTTTTTTTTTTATTTAATAATTTATTTACAAAATTTAATTCATATCAATTTCAAATAATTTTTGGTGGAATATTTTGAGTTAAAAAAAAAAATGAGTAATAAATTAAATTCATGTTAATAATAAATATTAATTAATTATATAGCGATAACACTATTACAAATTAAGTGCTATGGTAGTAAATTGTTTAACTAATTCAATTAAAAAATAAAACCGGTAAAATTGTGGTAAATTTATAAAGGGTAGGATGGTTAAAGAAAAATTATCTTAATAATTCTAAAGAAGAAAAGATTTTTAAAAATTTCTAATACGCAATTTAATTTACCATACTATTTTTCGCTCTCTTCATTCAAGAGGTTGTACTGTACCAGTTACCTATCGCTATTTAATAATACTTTGAATTTTTAAAAAAAGTTAATTAATTATACATGCCTTATAATTTACACATTTTTTTTTGTACGAAAATTAGAAAAAACCACCAAAAATTATAAAAAAAATATTTTTTTGATTATATTTATTTAAGATCAGTAAATAAATTTAAATGTTTTATTTTATAATATAGGTAATTAAAAAAAATGTATATTTGAAAAAACAAATTAGAAAAAAAAGTCTAAAATTACTATTGTATAACCTGAAAATTTGTCATATTTAATGCAATTTAAATATTTAATGCCATTTTATTTTAATCTAAGTAAATATAAGGTTTTAATGAAAAAAAATGTTTTTTTTTTCATATTTCATTAAAAATTTATTAAATAAAATTTTTTTTTAATTTCACAAAATATCAAAACAATGGCAATACAATTTTTTTTGTTTTTTCAAAAACACATTTGAAGAAAAAACGCGTTTAAATAAAAAAATCGCAGACCAAAATAAAAAATCGATGGAAATGAGTGATAAATAAATTACCACCAATTTAAAAATTTTTTTGTAATTTTCAGATATATTTCATTTTTTTTATAGAATAATATGATAAAAATTTTTTTTTTTTTTTTAAATAATTTTAGAGTGCCATGTAACATTGAATATTTTTAAAATAATTAAAAGTTATACATAATTAAATGTATATTATATTAAATAAATTTGGATATAAAATAATTTAAGTTGAATTAAAAATTTATTAAAAACTTATTATGATATTTAATTATTTATAGAATTTTTAATTTGATATCTTAATTTTATATATTTTTTTAACTATCAAAACTTAAATAAATATTTATACAAAAATTTATAAAAAAAAAAAATATCTCCAATTCATTAAAACCTGATTGTACTTTATAAGTTTATTCTTGCCATTATCTAATAATATATCGCATAATATTTAAATATTTCTGAAATATTTATTACTAAAAATAAAAATCACTTAAGAAAAATTTAAAAATAAATAGAAATTTGTATTTAAATTTTATAAGCAAAATTTAACTGATATAAAATAAAATAAAAAAAAAAAAAAACAAAACTATACTAATATTGTTAAAAATTAATATTACATCTTTATAAAAAAAAATAAATCATTATTAAAAATGAACAAAATATGCAGTTTACATACATATAAACAAACATTCAACCATACAAAAATATTATTAAATTTCCATTTAGAATAAAAGTTATATGATTTAATTATGTAAATATAATTCATTCCGAATATAAAGTGAAGATTCGTTGAATTTTCGCTAAAAAAAATTATAATTCGGAGAGAATAATATTTATACATATTTGTGTAATATCTTATTTCATCGGAAATTTAAATTAACATAATCTTACTACTTACTGTATCAAATAAAACTAAATCTATTACATACATCACATATTATATAATAAATTACATAAAAAACTTCCAACAAAAAATAAAATAAAACAAACTAAAAAAAATCTAAAATAGTTCGCAAGCAAAAAAACCTAAGTTTTAAATGTTTCATATTTTGTCCCGACTATTTTTAAGTATTAATAACTAATATTTATCTTCTATACAATTTAAATGAATAATTATAAAAAAAAAAAACATAAGATATGATTTATAAAATCAAAAACTTATGTAAAATTAATTAAAATTATGTATAAGAAAATAAAAATCAAATTTAAATTAAACTATGTATATATATATATATAAAATAAAGAAACATGTTTATAAAATTATATACATATATACATTTTATTGCTTTATTTGCGATGAATTTATTAAATATATAATATATATATATATATATATATATATAAAATTCGCATTTACAAAACAACAACCGATTTAAAAATAAAAAAATTAATTATTAAAATATTTGATATAAGAAATCAAAATAAAAAAATATATATATAAATAAATAACTATTAATTAATCAAAAAAAAAAAAAGATTTAAGAATTTCAGATTGCATTATAGATGTTTATATAAGTTATATAAAATATACACAAAAAAATTTACATTTATATATTATTGTTTTCCATATATATCAGAATCTGGTTTAAAAAAAAAAAGAATAGAAATGAAAATTAATTATAATTCATCCCATTCATCTCTCTCTTTCACCAACTCTTTAAATCTATTAAAATTGTTAACGTGTTTAATTAAATTGAAATTAAACTATTTAGGACCCCATTGCAGTAACCAGTGTTAACTAATCAAATATTATAATTTATATATAATATAAATAATATATTTTTCTTATCAAAACTTAAACTTCAAAACTTGAAGTATCAGATATACACCCTAATTCTTCAAGACGCATCTCTCAAACGATGAAAAAATTCACCGCTTCGCCTCTAGTTAAATTTATAATTCTCTTAGTCAGACGATAAAATTTTTAAATGTTGGTAGTACTTCGCTGCTTTTTAAACTAAAGATGGTGTCGGGAGAATCAATTCAACTTGGTTGATTTTGACATTTTTCAATTCCACTCAAAAATTTCCCGGTGTCGGCTAAGTCAATTGAATTAGTTTCAATTAATTGAATCAAGTTGTTTCAATTTTGATTTTTTGACAACAGAATGTCAGTATTATAAAAATAATTTAAACGAAAATTTTTTTTTAGTTTTTAGACGGTTTATTTTGTGCTGCATTATATTTACTACTAATAATTTTTGCAATGAGTTTTTTGTGGTTGCTTCCATTAGATTGATTAATTTTTCTAATTGTTTCCTGTTGCTGAAACATTTTTTCCTGAAAATAATAAATAAAAATTTTCATATTTATATAAATTATTTATCTTTATTTACCTTTTTAAATTACTCATTTTAATTTTTCTTTAAATTTTTAAACACAAACAACGCCAATAACAGAATAAATTTAACAGAATAGATTCAAAAATAAACAACGCCAATGCCATAATGTAATTTCAAACACAAAAATGTATTTGAATTTGAAAGTCGACTCAGACGACTTTAAACAACACAAATTGATTTCCCCGACACCGATAGTTGACTCAAATCGACTTAAGTTGAAAGTCAAAAAAAAATTGATTTTCTCGACACCACCTTAAATTTGAATTTTTTTCTTGCTTTGAAAAGTAAACAAAATAAAGAATCAAGATTTTTAAATTTTAAGTAGTGTTTTGTTTTTTTGTTAATTTAAAAAGTAAATAAAATGTCATCGTTTATGTTTTACGATTCTTCGATAAAATAAATGAATAACATAACAAAAACACAAAAATTTAAAATTATTTTAAATATTACTTAATTTTCTGCTAGTTGCATTTTATGTTTAAATTAAAACAAAGAACAAAAAAATTTTATACTTGAAGCGATACTCTTATCGGTTACACAAACGGAGGTGATATAAAATGGCTATCGTTTCGTAGCAAAAGTCTTAAAGAATACTACAAGCGACGCATTTGACAGTTCTTATCGCGTTAAGTATAATGTACCGCTTATGCGTCTTCAAGAATAGAAATTGATCGCTTAAGCGGATTTTTTCGTATGAAGCGACTAAAAGAATATGGGTGATAGTGTTTCGTTTTTTTTTTATCTTTGTTTAAAAATAACTAAAATAAAATTCTAAATTTAATGTTTTAAATTTTTTTCATATTTGAAAGTTTCAAAGTACCATTTCTAAGTTATGAATATGTCCTTAGATCCTACGTGGTTAACTATATAAAGTGAATTTTTCTTTCATATATGTTCATTGTTCAGTTCAATTAGGTTCCATTCGGATAGGTTTTTTTTTAAATGGAAGTCCATGTGCGAGTTCATAGTCGCATTACTTGCGTAACAAAAGATGTTTTTGTTCATAGCCTTATCTTCAAAGAATCAGTTAAGGTAAAAAGCAAGATCTATAGGTGAGGAATTGTAATTTTAAACCCTATGTACAGTTTTTCAACTTAAGGGATTTTTTAAATGTAGGATACTATGAACAAAAAAGTGTTTTTTGACTATGAACTCGCACCATCTGTAACTTTAAGATCAAGGACGGAGGAATTGAAAATATCACTTAATTATTGTATAGTGATATGGAATATTGTAATGAACTGAAGAAAGATTAAACAGATAATATTAAATCAAAAATATTTTTATTTGAAAATTATTGGAAATCTGAAACTACAAACATTTTCTGTTAGTGCCGACATCTTGAAAATAGTAAACCTCTATAGTTAATCCGTTTAATTAAGAAACAATGTATCAGCAAGCTTAATTGCAAAATCCTTAATTTCTCTTAGTTCCAATAATCAATTCCAATTATATTATCAATAAACAAATTAACATTAATGAAGAAAATGAGAGAATTGGGATGTAATTATAATAAAAATTAAATATAAAAAATACTAAATTTTATTTAATACAATATTTTTATTATTAAAATACATTAAAAATAAATCAATAAATTAATAAACAATAATTGTATAAAATACAATATAATTATAATTTTTTTTTTATTTTTTCAAAAAAGTTGTTTTTAAATAAATTATTGAGAATTTAAAAAAATATATATTTAAAAGAAAAAGAGATTATTAAAATTATAAATATAAAATATTATAAAAAAAAAAAAATAAAAAAAAAAAAAAAAATATAAGAAAAAAAGTATATATACACTTATTTAGTTCTCCCAATAAAGAAATAAAAAATAAAAAAAATATATACATACATATATACAATAAATTTCTTTTATTCAACTTAATTTTTATATTAAATTTAATTATTTTTAATTTTAAATTTTCAAACTTTTATTAAAGTTAAATTAGGTTTGATTTTAACTTTAAATCAGTATGCATGAAATTTTATATAAAATTTAATTTCAGGAAAATAAAACGAAAGGACGACTTCAATTTAAAATTAAATTAAATATTTTGTTATTTATTAATTATGTTATTATTTTAGAAATTTGCTTAGTATTTCAGAATGTAAGTAAAAAATTTAAAAAGTTTCAAAAACATGAATTAAAAAATTCCTGGTTTTAAAATTATAATTCATAAAAAAATCGTTTGATCCTACCTATTCTAAATTCCCTCGTACAGCTACGTCGGAGATATCAACGAAAAAGTAATTCTCAATTTCGACTTAACACTACGAAAAGTACAAAAATCTACGAAAGCCATATTCATTCGTAGCATATTAGTATTTCATATATTAAAATTTTTAAGGGTAAAATAACGAAAGAACTAGACATAATCAAAATATTAAAAAAATTATATGAAATATCTTACTATTTTTTATTTATAATTAATCTTAAAATACTTTTTTCTCAAATAATATTCAAAAATTATTAGTTACCTACTACAAATTTGAAAACAATAAACATCATTCATACTTAAAAAAATGAATTCAAACTTCAAAGTTACTATTGCAAATTTAATTTTCTACGAGGGAATTTGGAATCACTAAAACTCTTTCGTAGCGTAGCCAATTTTTCGTAGAAAGTCTACGAGGGAACTATTCTAAATTGTGTGTATATATAACATAGTTACTATTACTTATATTTATTGGACATAATTCGTTTAATATTTTTAAATTCTCTAAAGTAGTAAATATTGCAATTATTTCTTTGACCTTTCGCAGTTTTTATATTTCTACATTTACAATTATCTATCATAATGCTTCAAAGTTTTAAAAGACTATAGAGTGAATTTTTTTTAATTTAATTTAAGATTATATGTACCTAAAGGCAAGCTTAAAAATCATCAATCTCAAGAAAATATCCTAATTTTTCCTAAATAAAAGTATTTTATTACCTACTTTGTTTTGCTTTTATTTCACTCTCCCCCAATGTTCTTTCAATTTAATGAAAATCTAATCTATGTACTTTCTATTAAATGATCAAATTTCATAAATTTGAGGCAACCAACGCATCTCACCTAAAAAAATATTTAATATTTTTATTATTTAAATGCAGCGAATACAACGCTCTTTTTCAAATTTTTTCAACCACATTTAAAAAGTGTTTTGAAAGTAAACTGTCACAAATTACCAACGCATTCATTATTTTACTACCTCCATCTGTTTGAATTTAATCAAAACAGATTAATTACATAAAATAATCTAAAGTTTTTATATTTCTATTATGAACTAAGAGATGTCGCTATGATAGATATTTTTACATTTGATTGCATTGTTGGTATTTACTATTTGGTATCACTGATTGTCAAAATTATTTTGTAATTTGTATTTTATTATACGTTAACTTTTATAAAAAAAAGGTGCTTTATTTTGGATGATTATAAATTTTTAAAATTTTTTAAGTATTAAAGTGAAATTATTTACTAAAATTAACAATCAAAATTGAAATTAAAGAAGCAACTAAATTATAGAAAGAAAAGGTAGAACCAGAAATTTAATTAAAATTCTAAAAATCCATGTTTTAATATTGAATAATTTGTATTGTAATCTCGTCAGTAAATTGAAATGTCTGGATTGGAAAGATTTCAAGGAACTTCTGACTGGGTGCAAAGATTTAAATCTTTATTGTCAACTAATCGGTATTTAATTTGTATATGTGTTAATTTTTATGTGTTGCATTTTAATCTTACAAATATTTTATGGAATGTTGTATGCCAAAAAGTTGTTATGTTTTAAAATATATTTAACTAGTTGTAAATAACTACATATTTGTACATTTTATTATTTGTTTGAACCTATATAACATTATTTATTTAGTTTAAGAAATTAAGTAGAAAGTAAAAGTTTTAAGCAGTTCCTCGAAATTGTTATGTATGTTTTTTTTGTTTTATTTTCGTTGATTTTTAAATTATCTCATATTAGTTTAGACTTTAGAGAATGTCAGAAAAAACTGATCTGAAATATAATATATATAAATTTATATTTAATTAATTTTCAATCACATTCACGTTAATAAATAATTATAACTTATTCTATAATTTTTTTTTCTAAAATAAAATTTTTAATTTATGGAATTTAAAATTGATTACAGGGACCCTAAAACACCTACAAAAGATTTAGATAGTTCTGCAGAAAGTTCTGTTTGCTTAGAATTAAACGAAGAATTACAAACTATTTTACAAGAGAAAAATATCATTCCAAAAATAATGACGACTTCATTTAAAGCTGATAATAAAGAAAATATGAAACCAGTTCCAATAAGTTCAAAGGATATAACATCAAATATTTCTCAAAGCAAAAGATTATCTATATTTGATGATTCAATTATGAATCCATCATTTGTAGAAGGTGCTAGTACAAGTTCATTTGAAATAACAAATATTAGTTTTTCAGCAATTGAACAAGCATGTAATAAGTCAATATCCGATCCAGATAGTACAATTCATAAATATGTCGAGCAAATAAAGAAGAATAATGATTCAAAATTTTCACAAATTATTGATGAAGAAGATGTTTCTGGTGATAATGAAACCATTGATCGTTTAATTAGAGATCTTGAAGCAGAACAAATAAAATGCGCTAATATTGAAAAGGAAACAATGCCAAGATTTTCAAATGATCGTTTAAAGTTAAGGCAAACTTTTGGTTTAGGTGATCAGACACAATTAGCTGATATTGAAGAACCATCTGCTTTATGGGAGACTACAGTAGCTGATAATGATGGTGCAGGGTATCATATATCTCCAACAAAAATGGTTGGTTTGTTAAGACCATCTACGATATTAGAAGAGTCAGCAAGCAGCAATTTGACAAATACAACAATCGATAGTTTTGATACAGCTCAAAAATTAGACTCTGATAATACTAATGCTCAAAGTGATGTTACTTCACAATATGAAACTGCCTGTGAAACAACTAGAAGTGATATCAGTAATATTAAAAAGGATATTGATGGTGAGTTTTTAATTTTTTTTAATAAAGCTTAATTTTAATATTTTATTTTTCTTAATTTATATTTCACTTAAGTATCTAACACTCATCACCTTCCATCATTTATGCAAAAATATAAGTTTTTCGACACCGATTTAAACACATCTGACTCTTCTGATTCATCGAAAACAAAAGATTCTAGTGTCAGTATTTCAAAGTCCAATATTTCGTCTCGAAACTCTACAATTGATTCTTTGAAAGAAGATGATCAACTAGGAAATGTTATTCATATCCATAAAGATGATATAAAAAAAGAAAACATGACGGACAAAAATAAACTAGAAATATCACCAATAACAATTGAAGTTTCTGATGATGAAAGCGGTACAGAACCAGATGAAAAAACATCCAATAAAAGTAAGGAAAATTTAAATGAAGGATTTTCAATGCAAAATATTGAAGAAACCAGTCTTTGTGAAAATTTGGTGGATTTAACTTTGAAAGATCATTTGGATATATCTCATGAATTTAATGATACATTAGAAGAAGTTGAATATATTATGAAGCATGGAATGGAAATGCTCAAAAATTCTGCAAAAAAACCTAAATTGATTGATAATGTGCATACGACTTCTAGAGAAACAGTTGTAACACCTTCAAAGTCAGGAAATATGACTCCAATTTCAAATTCACCAGCAATGTCACATTTGTCTAGTGGATTTTATTCAAACGGTTCAAGTAAAATAACATCCATAGAAAAACATAAAATTGATAAATCACCTACACCATATAATAAAGTTTTTTCGCCCAGACCTAATATTAATACAAAATCTTTAAGAAACTCTCCATTACCCTTTAATAAATTTATGGCAAAACCAAATTCTGTAAATAAAAATCCACCATCTGCTAGTAAAGAAACATTCAGAAAACCGGTATTATTAAATAATATGAGTAAAATTCCACAATCAAAATCAATAAGTAATGTTAAAAAATCAATTTATTCCGATGTTATAAGTCCAGTTGGAGCATATATAAAAAAAACACCTGTTTGTCCAACAGAATCAAGAATCAAAGAAACAACAATTAAATCTTTAGATTACGGTCAAGCCACTGGTAAAGCAAATGTACAGTATCATCCACCAAAACGATTTGAAATGAAGAAAGGAAATGCTCCAAGTTTACCACAAAAATTTTATAAATCTGCTGAATATAGATGTGTAAGTAGTTTTTTTTTAATTTAAAATAATTTCTTATCAAATAATTTAAGCTATTTTAATTATTTTATTTTGTTTTTAAGGTTGTTGATGAAAGAACTCCTTTGAATATTCCCGGTGGTGAAAGTATTCATAAATATTTAAAATCAGCTTTAGCACCAGCTATTGTACGACATGATGGTAAAATGAAAATGGGTTCTCCATTGAAATATGCTGAAAAACATAATGCAGATGTTAATAAAACTGTAGATAGTACAATGACTGATTTAGCAGATTTATCAACAATGTCGGGTGATGTGTCAATTTATACATTAAAGGATGCACAAAAATTTACTCATGTTAGAGAAAAAAATTTTGAATATAAAAAATAGACAATGTATTTTGGCGGAAAACTTAATAACATATAATTTTTAAGGCTTTTAATTTAATTCTTCGCTTATAACTTAGTTCTAATCTTCAAGGAACCTCTTTCCTTTTTGTTTTGTTTTATTTATTTGACCTGTTTTGAATTAAAAGATTTTTTTTACTATTCTTAAAATTTTATTTAATTTACTTAAGAGTCTTTGTTTTACATTTATATTTAAATAATTTAAAAAGAATATTTTTAAAAGAATAAATTACTATTGTATTTAAAACAACATACAATGTCAATAACTAAATATTACAGATAATAAAAGTATGTACACGTTCATTTAAAAAAGCTTATATTAATATATTTTTTTTTTATTAAACGTCTGCTGAAACGATTTCCTCTATTATTTAATAATTAATTTTTTATTTTACTAAAAATTGTATTTGTAAAACCTTGGGGATTTTTTGACGAAACAATTATTATAAATATTACTGTTAAAGTCTGAAAAAACGGAAGATATCTTAATAATTTGGAGATTTTTTTAAAAATTTCAGTAAAAGAAAGTTTCTTTTAATTAAAGTAACGGTCATTAAATGGATCCCTCTCCTTGCCCTACCAAAATGGTGTCATACTTCATTAATGATTATTAAATTATAAAACTATTTATTACACGTGGTTTATATATACATATACATTTATTTAATAAAAAAATTAAAATATATTGAGGCAGTCTATTACAATTTTTATTATTAGTATAAATATTTTAAAATTGTCTTAAAATCTAAGGACATACATTACAATTACTACAATTACTTATGCATTATTAATTTTTCATATATAAATTTGGTATATAAAATTTTAACTACTAAATACGACTAATATTGTATTACTTTATTATATAATCGAATCGAATAAAATAAAAATATCTACCATATAAAAGTACAAAATTTTTATATTTCATAATATAAAAAAATTAAAACACTGAATATATTATAATACATGAAAAACATTTAAATCGCATCTTCGGCCATTATTTTTTTTTTCTTAACATCTATAATAAATATTTTTTTTCGTTTATTTTCTTATTTTTTTTTATTAAATAATATTGAAGTTAATTTTTTTTAATATTAATTTTGATTCAAATGTTTTGGTTTAACGAATGAATGAATTATTCTATTAAAATCGTCCACATTCAATATCATTACGTTTATTGTTGTCATGCGTTGGAATTATTTTTCCATTTTCCAATGATTTTCCATAACTGTCACTGCCACTACCACTATTAAATTTTCCATTATTAGTACCACCTGTAGCAATCACCTGTTGTGTTATTATTATAGATTGTTTAATATCATCATCTGTTACAGATGATTGTAATAATTCACCACAACTATTTATATTAATAGTATTTGTAGTATTATTAACTTTATGATTTTTATCATTATTACCACCATCATCACCACCACCTACATCATTACCATCACTATTACAGTTACCATCAATTTGTATCTTATCTATTTTATTTGTTTCATTTGATTGCTGTATAGGTTTGGGCGGGATATAAAACCACCATGCGCCAAAAAAGAATACTACAGATAATGCTTTACCAATCAGAGCTAATATCCACATATAACTAAAATTAAAAGAAGGAATGAAAAAATAATGCGTTTAATTATTTTCCTTTAAAATTAATCTTATATGAGTTTTTGCTTAATTAATTTAAAATCAAATTACCGGCTCATATATTTGTTATCATAAACCAGCATGCACCATAATCATCACATGATTCTTGCCATAATATACATGTTTCATCAATTAATGCACCAAATATCATTGGTGCTGGTATTGTACCCAAAAGTCTTACTTTAATCCATTGTATACCGAGTGCAAATGATCTTTGATCATCATGTACACATCTAAAAATCAATTCAAAATTAAATTTCTTTCAAAATTAAAATTTAAATAAAATAAAAATTTACCTTAAAGTAGCCGATAATGCTGGCATTGTTGCCAAAAATGTAAATAACATTAATACAAAACAAAATCCAATAAAATACGATAAATGAGAACATGAAGATTCGCACATTGTATTAATTGCATCATAACTACTATTTCGTGGTGAATTAATGCATTGACAATTTAAATAAACTTTTGAATTACCAGAATTCATTTGTTCTGAGCAACCAGCATAACATGGTGAATAATACATTACACCATCTGTACCACATATTGGATCATAATTTAATTTATTGCAATTACAATCAGAATTACATGAACTTTCTAAATTATAATCAGAATAACTAATCATAGTATTACTAATAATGTTATTATTATTATCCATTTTAAAATCTTGTTCATTTTTATTATTTAAATTTGATACATGTGCTTCAGCATTACTTATTAATGAATTTACTTGTAAATGTTCATAATTTGATGTTACACCAGCAAAACTTAAATTTGGACAATTTAATAGAAATACTGTTGTAAATGCTGTTGCAATTGCTGTTGCTATTAAACATAATTTGATAATACCCGAACATGATAAATTTAATTTTTTTACTAAATAACCACCTAAAAATGTACCACCACCACCAGCTGGTACAGTTATAACACCCATTAATAATGCCGCCCATATTGGTGATATATTAAATTGATTTTCGATTTGTTTTGGTAAAAATGCTGCAAAACCAGCTATTATTAAACCTTCTGTTGCACCAGCTAAATTTAAGAAGAAAAACGTTGGATTTTTTAATAATGATATTAATGCTTTTGGCATTTCACGTAATTTAGTAAAATTAGTTGTTGATGAACTGCCATGATGTGCTTCAGAAATTTTTTCTTGTTTTAATTCTTCAGAACCTGGTAAGGATTTTGGATAACCAAATATTGGTAATGCCAAAAGAACACATGCAATTGCAGCAAAAACAAAACCAATCCACCATGCACCAATCCATACATTACTTTGTGGTGTTAGACCCAATCTGTAATTTATGAAATGATTAAAAATCTTTTTAAAATTATAACGAATTAAAATTTAATTCCAATTTAATTTTTTTAATTTTTTTAATAATTCATAATTATTTTAGTATTTTTAATCATTTAAAAAAGAATTAATTAGGTTAGTATATAAAAGATTTTGTAGAGACTAATTTATAAGTTTCATAAATTTAAGTTTATGCAACACAAGTCCAAAAATAACTTTCAGGTTCTACTTATCTTAAGTTATTTAAACCATTTTAGAAACTAAAAATAGATTTTCAATTTAAGTAAAGTGGGCGAGCTTCTATATAATTCAATGAACCTATATATACATATTGTATTTGTATATTAGTGGCCCTCTTTCTGTATTCACCATCCAATATCTGTTTCATAGATGTTATTCAGATACTTTGTACTTTTTTTTAACAATCATTTAATCTAATCTTGAAATATTAATGGTATAATAGTGTTTTATTACATTTTAAATGGCCGGTTTTTTATTTAATTTTCATTTCAGATTTAATTTTAAGATATATATTTTTTTTTAATAATAAAAATCATAAGAAATTAAAACATATTCTTTTCAGTAACATTCCAGTTCCAGGTGGTGCTATTTTAATATTCTTAAAAATTTTATGTTCATTATCATAATGTCCAATTATATTTGAACGTTTTCTAATCCCACAATAAATCATTTTATGAAAATTTTATTAAAAATAAAATAAATAAACAATGAAATTTTTGAAAATAAAAAAAAAAAAATAACTACGTTTTCCTTTTTTTTTTTTTTTTGAACGGTAAAGGAAAACAAAATTGGTCGAATCCTGATGCCTTGTACAAAAACAAACACTCTTAAATCCTATCATCAACACTATTTTAAATGAAAAATAAAAACAGTAATGATTTTTTTTTTTTTGTTTTTTTTTTTAAATTACATTATAAAAATATGAATTTTCCAGAAGTACCGTTAAAAAAAAAAGAAAATTAAAATGCCTGCGGGATATTTGCACTTTTTATTATGTCAGTAAAATATGTATAATTTTATGTTTTTTTTTTAAGTCAAAATAATAAAAACAATAATTATATCGTTGTGCTAATTGAAGTAGTGTAACTCTTTCTGTATTTTCTAGATATTTATGAATGTTCTTAATACTTTTTAGGAAATAGAGATATTTCTCTATATCGAAATATTTGGGTAAAATAAGTTGATTTAAAAAGAGATTTAAGTACATGGATCTTTTTAAGTCGAAAGTGCTTCTAAGAGTGTGTTTATGTTGGAGCTAAGTGATAACGATAAGCGATAAGAGCAGAGTATATAAAATTTATATTGTTTATCGATGATCCAATATAAACACCACTATTTAAAAATCATTTATATAGTTTTCTGTATGCCCTTATCAACGGTTTTATCACTTATCGCAGCTCCAACATAAACGCAACCTAATCCTTTCAACCAATCGTGCTTTCTAATAATACCTTTAAATCTCTTTGAATTTTTTTAATACTATATTTTTATTTTAATATATCTCGACAAGTTGTAATCTTTAATAACTTAGTAAGTTAAGAGGCAAATGTCTTTGTCAAATATTAAGTTAAATGATACTATAGTTCAAATGAAATAGGTTCGTTATCTTTGATATTAACTATGAAAGTAACCCTCTTTGTGTAAAACCCTTTGAAATTTTCATTTATAAACTGGGTTACTCTAACTTGCTTCATTTTGATTATTTAAACCTAAACCCACCTGCTTTAAACTTACTCTTAAAAGAAAAATCTGCAAGTCAGAGATAGGGATAAGTTGTATTAAATATGAAAAACTGACCCACTATGAGAAATCTTTATCATACTTAAAGCTTTAAATCTGTTAATAAGCTTTAAAATCTGTCTTACAATTTCTGCAAATTTTCTAGGTCATATATTAAGTAATGTACATTAGTAGTGGCCCTTCCAAATACCCTTTAATTAAAAAATCTCATCTTCAATATACATTAGCCTTTCAACTTTAAACAAACAATTTGATTGGACAGACATCTTTTTATTTCAAAATTTTTCTATCATATCAAAATGAGCCAAAAGATGGAAACCAAAAAAAAAAAATAAAATAAAATTAAATAATAAATAAAAATTATTATGTAAAATAAGAATCCTTATATTTTAAAATCTTATGCAACACATAAAAATAAAAAACTGATGAATAATAACAGTTATATATACTGTAAATAATAATACTAAAATAATTGAAGATATATTAAAGTGAAAATGAGATAGAAAATGATGATGATGATGATGATGATAAATATGATTATGGTAATAATAATGATAACGCACCTGTAAAAGAAGTACTGTACTAGTAACAATATATAGAATAAGTTCTTTTATATTTTTTATATTTTCTTGAAAGGTTAATTTCTTGCAATTGTTTTCATTTTCAAATGTTCTGGAGATTAGAAAGGGGAGTTTTTGTTGTTTGAATACAATTTGATTGGACTTTTTTTATCATGTGATTGTATTTATACAAAATGTTTAGTATGGATCTATAACAAATTTATCTTAGATGATATGATAGAATAAGTTTTAAAAAAGTTATTAACTTAAAGGAAACCTGACTTTTTTCTTTAATCCATTCTAGAATTTAGGGTTTCAAAGGAGAAATAGGGTCGAGATTTTAATTTGAGCCATATTGCACCCAACCACTTATTTCTAATCAAATACTAATTTTTTGATAAGTTAGTGGGTTTTATTAATCAAATTTCATTGCATTGTGTATTTGGGTAAATGCTGATCGAAGTGAGTTGTAATTTGTAAATATTTTTAACAAATGTTAAGATCCCAATCCTAATAACAATTACTCATCTTCAAAATTCGCAACGCATCTAACAAATTCGCATTGCAAATATTTGGTCATTTCAATTGCGACGAACAAATCAAATGATACTTAAGCACATATTTTAGTGAGAATTTCTTGATGGAATCATTTGTTGTATTCAATGTTACTCAAATTTGGAAGTAATTGCGATTCGAATTTGGTAGATTCGATGGCGATTTGCTTACATGGTTAGGCACCTGATCCCCTTGGTTAAAATTTGTCGTAAAAGCCATCAGATCGTTTTATACTTAAGATCAGACATACAAATAATTTATTTAAATCGTCAGTACGATTGGAAATAGCACCATATTACAAGCAATACATCTTAGCCACCTTCTTTTGGATGTTTAATGGTGTTTTTAAAAATGTCACTATATACCAAATCTATTGAAGAAGCTCACCTGCTTCAGTGTGGGAAATTCTGAATTGAATTCTAAATTTTGAAACTTTGAATTGTTTCGATCCTTAGCTCTAGTACTATTCATGCAAAAATAAGAAATAGAAATGTGATCAAATTTACTCAATAGGAGTACACAACAGGAAGTTGGGTAAGACTACCCCTTAGAATAAAAGTAGCATAGTAGACCACAAAATTTTTTCTGATTTAATTTAATGTTCAATTGGGCGTTTGTTATACTGCAAAAAGGACTTAATATATTGCCTCAACAGTTTTGGCCCAAAAAGTTTCTGTTTAAATGTTCTAGAAGCCCCTTTTTTCTTCCAATTTCAAAATAAAAAAATATATGAGAGTAGATAAATTGTTTGTTTACATTTTTACAAGTCTTAAGTTTGTTCCTGTTTTGTTCCTCTGTAATGTACACAATATATATTTGCAATAGAGTGTTAAGATGACACCTTTAACTTCTGTTCTTGATTCTATACATATACACACACATATATACAGTATTTCATATTTATAATTTTATACCATACCAACCAAAATTAAAAAAAAATATAAAAAAATGAGTTTTACACAAAGAGGGTTACTTTCATAGTTAATATTTACTAGCATTTTGAGATATAAGATGATGAAAAATAATATTTTTTTTTTTTTGTGTTGTTATTTTTTTTTTTTGTTTTTTTGAATATTGAAAAATAAAACCGTTGAAAGAAACTATAGGTATACGTTGAAAAAAAATGTGAAGTCAAGAAAATAATACCCAAGGGTATGATAAATGCAGATATAATGATAAGTAATCGCTCTTATTTTAATTTTTTTTATTATTTGTTTTTTTTTGTTGCGATGCGATCTCAGATGATGAAAATTTTCTTCCGCATTTCTTTTTGTTATTGTTTTTTTTTAACTTCCATGGCACACTGTTAAAAGATAGCAACAGTAGTACATATATAGTGGAAGTATATACATAGTTATAAACAATATATATTAAACAGGTTTTTATTATAAAACAGTCAACAATCAAAATATTAGAATAGTTATTATTATTATAAATTATTTTTCATCACTATATATATTTATATACATATATAATATATATATGTGTACATGCAACTTCAGTGAAAATTATTAAAATGAAAAAAGTGGGTAGTATGGGAGTGTTGGGCGTATATATTGTTTAGTATAAAAAATTAGGTAAGGTTGTTGCTTAGTTAAGAATTTGATGTAACGATAGCAATTTGATATAATATATATGTATAGTCGGGTACATGCAATAAGGCCAAATGAAAAAACCAAATTACAATTTTTGGCTTTATTCCAATATCACATTTGAAATAAAAACAAAATCATAATTTTTTAATTTTCGGTTTTATTTCATTTTTAGAAATTTTTGAAAAAGATATAAAGCCAAAAATATTTTAAACATGAGATAAATCAAAATTAGTATTGTAGCTTTTTGCGGAATATTTATACATATATAAAAATCCAGATTATAATTATGTGAATATACCAGATTCTGAATCAGGAGGGAATTTTTACTACATAAATATTTTGGCAAAAGAGAATACCCTGATTTTGAATCCAACTCTAAAATCTCCCTTAATTAAAATTCCACATATACACATAAATATTCTGAGAAATCGGCAATCCTGATTTTAAATCCAAGTCTACATATATATATGTATAAATATTCTGTAAAAAGGGAAAAATCGGCTTTATTTCATTTGGCCTTATTGCATGTATCCGTATAGTCTTCTTTGTGGTTGTCATGTTCTAATTCTATACCATGCACGTGTTTGTTTTTTTTTTTTCATGTGCTCTTCAAGTAAATGATATAAAAGATATTTTATTAACCCCAATAAGGTATTGTTGTGAAAGTAACTTAAGTAGTTAATAATTAATTATATAATTAATATAAAAATTTATTTAATTATAGTAATATAATAAGTATAATAATAATAAAGTAGATGTTAAAATTTTAATAAAAATACCATTGAGTTTTTATTTATATTTATTTTAAGAGCGGAGGCCTTATATGATTTTTATCATGCGATAGTGGTTGATCGTATAAAATTAGCGCTTTATATATCGTCAGATCTTTATATAAAAGATGATACCTCCCAGGGTAAAAATATTAAGAAGATAAGAATTGGAAGAATGGAAAGATAGAAAATAGAAAAGAGTTTGTGAAGCTACTGTGATTGGAGGGATGGGGAAATTAAGAGAACTTCACTGTTAATGTGGTTACCAAAAAAATGGAAATTATTCGGAACTATAAATTTCTTTTGACTATGAGAACTTCTGGTTAAAGTTAATAAACTTTTTGTCCCCTGTAGGTAATAAGAGCTCTTTCGGTTTCTGCAGTTTATAAAAAAATTAATTAAAACCAGTGCTGCACCTCTACTCTTTATATTATTATATTAATTACAAAATTTAATCTTTTGTTGGATTTTATTCTTCAACACAGATCATATTAGGATATGCATAACACATATACATATTAGGAATTTACTGTTCAACACATTCCTAATATGTATAGGAATTCGTAATCATATGATTATGCAACCCTTAACTAGTAAGGAAGGGCAAGGGAGTATTGAATAATAAAGACGTTAGAATTGGATTCAAATAGGAATTAAACTATATCAGGATAAATTAAAACCATATCAGGTCTTAAAAGCATATCAGGGTTTATTTAAAAATTTAAACTAACTTACAATACCTACTATTAAGTTATATTTAATATATTACTAGAATAAGATATATTAACTAACATGCGTTCAAATTGTTAATTTTTTCACCAAATTTTTCACCAAACCCATTAATTTACAATTTTTTTTTATTAGTTCCTTTTCTATCTGAGTGCATGATCCCAATTTATCTTCAGTAAAGCTCCTTTTAAAAATCCATTTCTGGAATAAATACTCCTTGGTATAAACCTTTCAATATTTAAAAACCAAAAAAAAAAAAAAATAGGAAATAAAAAAACTGTTCTTGATTGGCATTCTACAAAAGTGGCGTATATTATTAACTTTTAAAATATATGCGGTAGAGATGGAAAACATGTTTGAATAACGATAAAATTATGTTGTATATTGAACGTGTTAAACATATGTTTTCCGGTATGTTGACAACCCAAAACATCACCCACATATACTTATGTGTATATATATATATATATATAGATACATAAATAGATATTTTAAAAGGATATGAAATTTTTAACTTTAAGGGTTTTATTTC
Source organism: Dolichopus griseipennis (assembly GCA_963082915.1). NCBI lineage: Eukaryota > Metazoa > Arthropoda > Insecta > Diptera > Dolichopodidae > Dolichopus > Dolichopus griseipennis. The sequence continues at coordinate 20,882,234 of OY720444.1, read as the reverse complement.
ATAATAAAAAAAAAAAAAAAAAATACAAACATAAAAATAAAAGAAAATTGAAAAATTGATTTCCTTATTACTTTCTTAGTGGGGTGTCGTCCTGGTTCTTGATGTTTTTCAATTTTTTGTATTGTTTGTTATTTTTTTTTTTTTGTTTTTAAATGAAAAATTGAGATGAAATTTTTCTTATTTACAAAACGTGCATTCGAAAACTTGTAATTATTATATGTTATAAGTGCATTTTATATATGTTTCAATCAATTTTTGGATTATAAAAAAAAAAACTTGGGAATAATATACAATTTTTTTTTAAATCTAATAATGTAATTGATTTATATGATTAAATTTATATTCTAAATTAAAATTGATTTTACTTTTAGCTTTTGACTCATATTTAGAGTTTTCAAAAATGGGAGTTTTATATGGGTGAACGTATTATGTTCTAATTTAATTATGTAAAAGGGGGTTGGTTCTGATATTTTGGGTGTAGTTAATCGAGTTTCAAAAAATCTTGTTATTAGGAAATCTCTTTTTTTATATTCTGGAAAAGGCTGATAATTCTGATTTTGTATACAACTCTAAAATTCTTAAATATGAGATTTTCTAATACGAGATTTTTCAAAATGACAAAATTTTCTAATACGAGAATTTTTAAAATGGCGTGATTTTCAAAAACGGAATTTCCAAAATGAAGATTTACTAAATTGAGATTATGAAACGCTCCAGTAAAAAGCCATGAAGGATATTAAGATACAATTACATATAACTATAGGGACACAAATAAATGTTTGGAATTTTCAAAGCATAAAACTGATTTTTCCAATTGGAAATATCCCAGGATGAATATATTATAGTTTAAAAAAGTTATTTTCATATTTTAAGATTTAATTTAACTCCTGATTTCTAATTCTGATAATCCTGATTTGTACTTATTCTTATTTCATACATAAATGAGAGGCTTTCGAAAGATTTATTTATTTATTTATATAGAGTCCTATACCACATACACTGTGATAAGTGAGTATATATGCCTTTCCTTTTCAGGTGTGTTAGTTAAATTTATTTTCTATTATGATATAAAGTATTACGATATCAATTATCAATTATATTTCTTTTATTGGATATGATCTGACCAAGGTTTAAATCTCTTTTAATTAAAGAGCCGCCACTCTAGCCACTGAGCTATTGTTCAAATCGAAGTATAATAAATCTTTAATAATATTTGAGTTTAAATATGTCTAATATTATAATTATAGTTTTTATTCAAATTAATTAATTTTATAATTATTAAATAATTTATTTTTAGTTAAAAATGGAAAATTTCAATTAATTAATTTTTAAATTTAACACAGCTGTGTTAGCTTTTTCAACAGGTATTTGTAAAATATCTTAATCCAAGAACAATTTTTTAAGTGTGATCTCTTTAAGATCAAAAATGTTTTATTAGTCAACTATTAGTTAATAATTATTCTACAATTTAAAAATACAAAATTTTATATTTTGAAATAAGTTTTGATAGCAATCTTTATCATAAAAGTAAAAAAAATCTTGTTTTAACTGACTTCAATGGTGTTGAAATCAATCAAATTTCGGTCAAAAAGTTCCGGATTCAAATCTTGGACAAAAATTTGAAAATCCAATCTAATCTAAATCTGTCCAATTTAATATCAAAATAAAATTAGTTAAATTACAAATATCTATACTATATATGTAAATTATATTGATTAACATAATTAGAGCAGGCATAGCCACATAATTCCCATATTTTATATCTATATTTTTTTTATTTTGCAAAATTTAATCGTCTTCCTTACATAAAATTTTATCATATCCTTAAAATCCTTAAATTGAATGAATAAACCCTATCATCACTATATAACCACTTTAATATTTATTTTCCGCACATTTAATGCTTAGAAATTAATCTAAACCACTTTTTAAAGTGATTAAAAATTTTTTAAAATTTTCATTATAAACATAAAATACAAAATTTTCTAATATATAAATATAATTATTAATGTATAAGTTAATTATTTATATTATATTATATGATACTTACGTATTTGAATCTACTGTCATAAAATCGGTATAAATTAAAAGTAACTGCCCTCCAAGTACATAACCAACAGCTGGTCCAATTATTGCCATTGTATAATAAATTCCTATTTAAAAAAAAGTAAAACAACAACAACATTAATTATAATTATTTAAATATATATATATAAATATAAATATATATACTTATACATTCATCTAATAACAAGGCAATCTTACACATAGGCATATATACACAAACACATTAATAAATAATATTAAAAATTTAAATTTTCATTAAAGGATTAACAAAAAAATAAAACACAAAATAAAAGGACCTTCGCAAACAATTTTAAAGTGTTATTTTTTTAAGTGTTAAACAAAGTCCTTTAAAGCACTTTTGTCGATTGCATATTTTTTTTTTTAATTTTTTTTTTTTTTTCATCAAAGGATCATCAAAATTTAATGCAATATGGTTTAAATGAGTTTATTGTTATTTTTATTTGTTTGGAATATTTTTCACCAATGGTGAATTTGATTTGAAAATATTCTTCTTTGTATTTTATGTTTCCTCTAGGAATTCAATATAAACATAATTTTAATAAGATATCCTTTGGTTGAAAGGATACAAAAAAATAATAATATTTACGTATATATTTTGAAATTGACTTGATTGTAATTTAATGTCCAGTAAATAAGAAAATTTTTTCAAAAGAAAAAGGGTTATCAGATTTAATTGTGGTTTAATTTTTAATTACCTTGAGAATTTAAGTTAGCCAGAGATGTGGGTGTTGGTGAATATACACCCCATATTATTTGGATTTCATATAATGAAAAATATTAACAGAAACCCTTCGTTGAGAAATTAAGTCTTTGAATTTATTATAAATATAATAATAATAGTATCTAAATAGCTGTAGTATAATTTTTTGGTTGTATTTTTTTTGTAATTATTGTAAGAGTTTTTTTTTAAGCTTGAAGATGATTTTTAAGCTTAAAAATGATTTTTTTTAAAAAATATAAAGTAAATTTAGTATTTACATTTCGTTTACAACTTAAATTCAACAATTTTTATAAAGAAATCTGCGTCGTGTGACACCAACTATATATAACTAATAAAACTACACTATAAGCTATTCTAATCCTTAAATGTATCTTACGGTAAGATAGAATAACCACATTTTCGTTTAGTTTTTTTTTATAACACTATAAAAAATAATGATTCGTTTTTAACTTTTTTACAAATCACCCTGTAAAATATATATAAATAAATTTTGTAAGCTTTAAAAAATGTTATTGTAAAGAATATTGTAAATAAATTAATTATATTATTATTTATATACTATATTGCAAATATATATCATAATTATGTAACAAACATGATGTAAAATATATGTTTATTTTATAAATAACTAACTAAATTAGTAACATTGTAAATTTTGTACAAAATTAAATTCCTTTTATTAAAAATAAATGTAAACACTTATAAATATTTGATTTTTGTTTTTATTAAATCATTTCTTGTATTAGGTAACCAGGAACGTAAGTATTAAGAAAGCAAATTTAATAAATTTAAAGTTAAAAAGTCTAAAAGCCAAACTCAACCAAAAAACCTTTTTCTCCTCAATAAACCCCTTTTTTTACCAGGCAAACAGGAAAGTGAGTATTAAGGAAGCAAATTTAATTAATTTGAAGTTGAAAAGTCTAAAAGCCAAACTCGACCAAAAGAACCGTTTCTCTCAATAAATAACCTTTTGTACCAGGCAACCAGGAACGTAGGTATTAAAAAAGCAAATTTAATAATTTCAAAGTCAAAAAGTCTAAGAGCCAACCTCGACCAAAAAACCCTTTTTTCCTCAATAAACCACTTTTTGGACCCGGCAACCAGGAACGTAAGTATTAAGAAAGCAAATTTAATAAATTTAAAGTTAAAAAGTCTAAAAGCCAAACTCGACCAAAAAACCCTTTTCTCCTCAATAAAACACTTTTTGTATCAGACAACCAGGAACGTAAGTATTAAGAAAGCAAATTTAATAAATTTAAAATTAAAAAGTCTGAAAGCCAAACTAGATCAAAAACCCTTTGCCTTAATAAATCACTTTTTGTACCAGGCAACCAGGAACGTAAGTATTAAGAAAGCAAATTTATAAAAATTTAAAATTTAAAAGTCTGAAAGCCAAACTAGATCAAAAACCCTTTGTCTTAATAAATCACTTTTTGTACCAGGCAACCAGGAACGTAAATATTAAAAAAACAAAATTTAATAAATTTAAACTTAAAAGGTCTGAAAGCCAAACTCGACCAAAATACCCTTTTCTCCTCAATAAACCACTTTTTGTACCAGGCAACCAGGAACGTAAGTATTAAAAAAACAAATATAATAAATTTAAAGTTAAAAAATCCAAAAGTCAAACTTCACCAAAAGAACTTTTTCTCTAAATAAATACCTTTTTGTACCAGGCAACCAGGAACGTAAGTATTCAGAAACGAAATTTAATAGATTTGAAGGTGAAAAGTTCAAATTTCATTAAAAAACCATTTTTTCTCCATTTTTGGAAATTTTTCTAGTCTATAAAATCACTTTTTGTACCAGGCAACCAGGAATGCAAATATTCAGAAAGCAAATTTAAAAAATTTGAAGTTGAAAAGTCTAAATGCCAAATTTCATTAAAAAAACATTTTTTCTCCATTTTTGGAAATTTTTCTAGTCGATAAAATCACTTTTTGTACCAGGCAACCAGGAGTGCAAATATTCAGAAAGCAAATTTAATAAAATTCAAGTTGAAAAGTCAAAATGCCAAATTACAATAAAAAACCATTTTTTCTCAATTTTTGCAAAATTTTCCAGTTGATAAAATCACTTTTTGTACCAGGCAACCAGGAATGCAAATATTCAGAAAGCTAATTTAAAAAATTTGAAGTTGAAAAGTCTAAATGCCAAATTTCATTAAAAAACCATTTTTTCTCCATTTTTGGAAATTTTTCTAGTCGATAAAATCACTTTTTGTACCAGGCAAATATTCAGAAAGCAAATTTAAAAAATTTGAAGTTGAAAAGTCTAAATGCCAAACTACATTATTAAAACATTTTTTCTCCATTTTTGGAAATTTTTCTAGTCGATAAAATCACTTTTTGTACCAGGCAACCAGGAATGCTAATATTCAGAAAGCAAATTTAAAAAATTTGAAGTTGAAAAGTCTAAATGCCATATTTCATTAAAAAACCATTTTTTCTCCATTTTTGGAAATTTTCTAGTCGATAAAATCACTTTTTGTACCAGGCAACCAGGAATGCAAATATTCAGAAAGCAAATTAAAAAAATTCAAGTTGAAAAGTCCTATCGGCTGGGTGGCACAGTGGTTAGAGTTTTATCTGGTTTTCAACTCGACTCAGCTACCATTCGCCTTTGGGTTAAAATTAATGGCTTAATTAATAATTAATAATTATATATCTTTAATAAAAAATACATAAATATAACAATATAAACAAATACAAAATGTAAACAAATAATTCAATTAAATAATATAACTCACAGATAAAGAATACCATATAACTCTAATACAAAATATTACAATATAAACAAAAATAGAACTGCATTTTATTGAAAATCTAAGACATTTCTACATGTTATAAGGCGTAGTACTATCTCATGTTTAAGTTGTATGTGGAATTCATTTGATCAGTTCTAATATATGAATATATCTCCCCTGTTCCGACATGCACATATATAGTCAGGCTGTTTAGCCTATCACAGTGAACAGTTAGCACGTAGAGGTGCGGGCAAAAAAAAAAAAAAAAAAAAAATGCCAAATTACAATAAAAAACCATTTTTTATCAATTTTTGCAAAATTTTCCAGTTGATAAAATCACTTTTTGTACCAGGCAACCAGGAATGCAAATATTCAGAAAGCAAATTTAAAAAATTTGAAGTTGAAAAGTCAAAATGCCAAATTTCATTAAAAAACCATTTTTTCTCCGTTTTTGGAAATTTTCTAGTCGATAAAATCACTTTTTGTACCAGGCAACCAGGAATGCAAATATTCAGAAAGCAAATTAAAAAAATTCAAGTTGAAAAGTCCAAATGCCAAATTACAATAAAAAACCATTTTTTCTCCATTTTTGCAAAATTTTCCAGTTGATAAAATCACTTTTTGTACCAGGCAACCAGGAATGCAAATATTCAGAAAGCAAATTTAAAAAATTTGAAGTTGAAAAGTCTAAATGCCAAATTTCATTAAAAAACCATTTTTTCTCCATTTTTGGAAATTTTTCTAGTCGATAAAATCACTTTTTGTACCAGGCAACCAGGAATGCAAATATTCAGTAAGCAAATTTAAAAAATTTGAAGTTGAAAAGTCAAAATGCCAATTTCCAAAAAAAAACCATTTTTTTTCTATTTTTGCAAATTTTTCTAGTTGATAAAATCACTTTTTCTACCAGGCAACCAGGAATGCAAATATTCAGAAAACAAATTTAAAAATTTTGAAGTTGATAAGTCTAAATGCCAAATTTCATTGAAAAACCATTTTTTCTCCATTTTTGGAAATTTTCTAGTCGATAAAATCACTTTTTGTACCAGGCAACCAGGAATGCAAATATTCAGAAAGCAAATTAAAAAAATTCAAGTTGAAAAGTCCAAATGCCAAATTACAATAAAAAACCATTTTTTTTTAACAATTTTTGCAAAATTTTCCAGTTGATAAAATCACTTTTTGTACCAGGCAACCAGGAATGCAAATATTCAGAAAGCAAATTTAAAAAATTTGAAGTAGAAAAGTCAAAATGCCAAATTTCATTAAAAAAACATTTTTTCTCCATTTTTGGAAATTTTTCTAATCGATAAAATCACTTTTTGTACCAGGCAACCAGGAATGCAAATATTCAGAAAGCAAATTTAAAAAATTTGAAGTTGAAAAGTCTAAATGCCAAATTTTATTAAAAAAACATTTTTTATCAATTTTTGCAAAATTTTCCAGTTGATAAAATCACTTTTTGTACCAGGCAACCAGGAATGCAAATATTCAGAAAGCAAATTTAAAAAATTTGAAGTTGAAAAGTCTAAATGCCAAATTTCATTAAAAAACCATTTTCTCTCCATTTTTGGAAATTTTTCTAGTCGATAAAATCACTTTTTGTACCAGGCAACCAGGAATGCAAATATTCAGAAAGCAAATTTAAAAAATTTGAAGTTGAAAAGTCTAAATGCCAAACTACATTATTAAAACATTTTTTCTCCATTTTTGGAAATTTTTCTAGTCGATAAAATCACTTTTTGTACCAGGCAACCAGGAATGCAAATATTCAGAAAGCAAATTTAAAAAATTTGAAGTTGAAAAGTCTAAATGCCATATTTCATTAAAAAACCATTTTTTCTCCATTTTTGGAAATTTTCTAGTCGATAAAATCACTTTTTGTACCAGGCAACCAGGAATGCAAATATTCAGAAAGCAAATTAAAAAAATTCAAGTTGAAAAGTCCAAATGCCAAATTACAATAAAAAACCATTTTTTATCAATTTTTGCAAAATTTTCCAGTTGATAAAATCACTTTTTGTACCAGGCAACCAGGAATGCAAATATTCAGAAAGCAAATTTAAAAAATTTGAAGTTGAAAAGTCAAAATGCCAAATTTCATTAAAAAACCATTTTTTCTCCATTTTTGGAAATTTTCTAGTCGATAAAATCACTTTTTGTACCAGGCAACCAGGAATGCAAATATTCAGAAAGCAAATTAAAAAAATTCAAGTTGAAAAGTCCAAATGCCAAATTACAATAAAAAACCATTTTTTATCAATTTTTGCAAAATTTTCCAGTTGATAAAATCACTTTTTGTACCAGGCAACCAGGAATGCAACTATTCAGAAAGCAAATTTAAAAAATTTGAAGTTGAAAAGTCTAAATGCCAAATTTCATTAAAAAACCATTTTTTCTCCATTTTTGGAAATTTTTCTAGTCGATAAAATCACTTTTTGTACCAGGCAACCAGGAATGCAAATATTCAGAAAGCAAATTTAAAAAATTTGAAGTTGAAAAGTCAAAATGCCAAATTCCAAAAAAAAACCATTTTTTTTCTATTTTTGCAAATTTTTCTAGTTGATAAAATCACTTTTTCTACCAGGCAACCATGAATGCAAATATTCAGAAAACAAATTTAAAAATTTTTAAGTTGAAAAGTCTAAATGCCAAATTTCATTGAAAAACCATTTTTTCTCCATTTTTGGAAATTTTTTAGTCGATAAAATCACTTTTTGTACCAGGCAACCAGGAATGCAAATATTCAGAAAGCAAATTTAAAAAATTCAAGTTGAAAAGTCCAAATGCCAAATTTCATTAAAAAACCATTTTTTCTCCATTTTTGGAAATTTTTCTAGTCGATAAAATCACTTTTTGTACCAGGCAACCAGGAATGCAAATATTCAGAAAGAAAACTTAAAAAATTTGAAGTTGAAAAGTCTAAATGCCATATTTCATTAAAAAACCATTTTTTCTCCATTTTTGGAAATTTTCTAGTCGATAAAATCACTTTTTGTACCAGGCAACCAGGAATGCAAATATTCAGAAAGCAAATTTAAAAAATTTGAAGTTGAAAAGTCTAAATGCCATATTTCATTAAAAAACCATTTTTTCTCCATTTTTGGAAATTTTTCTAGTCGATAAAATCACTTTTTGTACCAGGCAACCAGGAATGCAAATATTCAGAAAGAAAACTTAAAAATTTTGAAGTTGAAAAGTTAAAATGCCAAATTTCATTAAAAAACCATTTTTTCTCCATTTTTGGAAATTTTTCTAGTCGATAAAATCACTTTTTGTACCAGGCAACCAGGAATGCAAATATTCAGAAAGAAAACTTAAAAAATTTGAAGTTGAAAAGTCTAAATGCCATATTTCATTAAAAAACCATTTTTTCTCCATTTTTGGAAATTTTCTAGTCGATAAAATCACTTTTTGTACCAGGCAACCAGGAATGCAAATATTCAGAAAGCAAATTAAAAAAATTTGAAGTTGAAAAGTCTAAAATCACTTTTTGTACCAGGCAACCAGGAATGCAAATATTCAGAAAGCAAATTTAAAAAATTTGAAGTTGAAAAGTCTAAATGCCAAATTTCATTAAAAAACCATTTTTTCTCCATTTTTGGAAATTTTTCTAGTCGATAAAATCACTTTTTGTACCAGGCAACCAGGAATGCAAATATTCAGAAAGCAAATTAAAAAAATTTGAAGTTGAAAAGTCAAAAAGCCAAATTACAAAAAAAAAACCATTTTTTTTCTATTTTTGCAAATTTTTCTAGTTGATAAAATCACTTTTTCTACCAGGCAACCAGGAATGCAAATATTCAGAAAACAAATTTAAAAATTTTTAAGTTGAAAAGTCTAAATGCCAAATTTCATTGAAAAACCATTTTTTCTCCATTTTTGGAAATTTTTCTAGTCGATAAAATCACTTTTTGTACCAGGCAACCAGGAATGCAAATATTCAGAAAGCAAATTTAAAAATTTTGAAGTTGAAAAGTTAAAATGCCAAATTTCATTAAAAAACCATTTTTTCTCCATTTTTGGAAATTTTTCTAGTCGATAAAATCACTTTTTGTACCAGGCAACCAGGAATGCAAATATTCAGAAAGCAAATTTAAAAAATTTGAAGTTGAAAAGTCTAAAATCACTTTTTGTACCAGGCAACCAGGAATGCAAATATTCAGAAAGCAAATTTAAAAAATTTGAAGTTGAAAAGTCTAAATGCCAAATTTCATTAAAAAACCATTTTTTCTCCATTTTTGGAAATTTTTCTAGTCGATAAAATCACTTTTTGTACCAGGCAACCAGGAATGCAAATATTCAGAAAGCAAATTAAAAAAATTTGAAGTTGAAAAGTCAAAAAGCCAAATTACAAAAAAAAAACCATTTTTTTTCTATTTTTGCAAATTTTTCTAGTTGATAAAATCACTTTTTCTACCAGGCAACCAGGAATGCAAATATTCAGAAAACAAATTTAAAAATTTTTAAGTTGAAAAGTCTAAATGCCAAATTTCATTGAAAAACCATTTTTTCTCCATTTTTGGAAATTTTCTAGTCGATAAAATCACTTTTTGTACCAGGCAACCAGGAATGCAAATATTCAGAAAGCAAATTTAAAAATTTTGAAGTTGAAAAGTTAAAATGCCAAATTTCATTAAAAAACCATTTTTTCTCCATTTTTGGAAATTTTTCTAGTCGATAAAATCACTTTTTGTACCAGGCAACCAGGAATGCAAATATTCAGAAAGAAAACTTAAAAAATTTGAAGTTGAAAAGTCTAAATGCCATATTTCATTAAAAAACCATTTTTTCTCCATTTTTGGAAATTTTCTAGTCGATAAAATCACTTTTTGTACCAGGCAACCAGGAATGCAAATATTCAGAAAGCAAATTTAAAAAATTTGAAGTTGAAAAGTCTAAATGCCATATTTCATTAAAAAACCATTTTTTCTCCATTTTTGGAAATTTTTCTAGTCGATAAAATCACTTTTTGTACCAGGCAACCAGGAATGCAAATATTCAGAAAGAAAACTTAAAAAATTTGAAGTTGAAAAGTCTAAATGCCAAATTTCATTAAAAAACCATTTTTTATCAATTTTTGCAAAATTTTCCAGTTGATAAAATCACTTTTTGTACCAGGCAACCAGGAATGCAAATATTCAGAAAGCAAATTTAAAAATTTTGAAGTTGAAAAGTTAAAATGCCAAATTTCATTAAAAAACCATTTTTTCTCCATTTTTGGAAATTTTTCTAGTCGATAAAATCACTTTTTGTACCAGGCAACCAGGAATGCAAATATTCAGAAAGAAAACTTAAAAAATTTGAAGTTGAAAAGTCTAAATGCCATATTTCATTAAAAAACCATTTTTTCTCCATTTTTGGAAATTTTCTAGTCGATAAAATCACTTTTTGTACCAGGCAACCAGGAATGCAAATATTCAGAAAGCAAATTTAAAAAATTTGAAGTTGAAAAGTCTAAATGCCAAATTTCATTAAAAAACCATTTTTTCTCCATTTTTGGAAATTTTTCTAGTCGATAAAATCACTTTTTGTACCAGGCAACCAGGAATGCAAATATTCAGAAAGCAAATTTAAAAAATTTGAAGTTGAAAAGTCCAAATGCCAAATTACAAAAAAAAAACCATTTTTTTTCTATTTTTGCAAATTTTTCTAGTTGATAAAATCACTTTTCCTACCAGGCAACCAGGAATGCAAATATTCAGAAAACAAATTTAAAAATTTTTAAGTTGAAAAGTCTAAATGCCAAATTTTATTGAAAAACCATTTTTTCTCCATTTTTGGAAATTTTCTAGTCGATAAAATCACTTTTTGTACCAGGCAACCAGGAATGCAAATATTCAGAAAGCAAATTAAAAAAATTCAAGTTGAAAAGTCCAAATGCTAAATTACAATAAAAAACCATTTTTTATCAATTTTTGCAAAATTTTCCAGTTGATAAAATCACTTTTTGTACCAGGCAACCAGGAATGCAAATATTCAGAAAGCAAATTTAAAAAATTTGAAGTTGAAAAGTTAAAATGCCAAATTTCATTAAAAAACCATTTTTTCTCCATTTTTGGAAATTTTTCTAGTCGATAAAATCGCTTTTTGTACCAGGCAACCAGGAATGCAAATATTCAGAAAGAAAACTTAAAAAATTTGAAGTTGAAAAGTCTAAATGCCAAATTTCATTAAAAAACCATTTTTTCTTCATTTTTGGAAATTGTTCCAGTCGATAAAATCACTTTTTGTACCAGGCAACCAGGAATGCAAATATTCAGAAAGCAAATTTAAAAAATTTGAAGTTGAAAAGTCTAAATGCCAAATTTCATTAAAAAACCATTTTTTCTCCATTTTTGGAAATTTTCTAGTCGATAAAATCACTTTTTGTACCAGGCAACCAGGAATGCAAATATTCAGAAAGCAAATTAAAAAAATTCAAGTTGAAAAGTTCAAATGCCAAATTACAATAAAAAACCATTTTTTATCAATTTTTGCAAAATTTTCCAGTTGATAAAATCACTTTTTGTACCAGGCAACCAGGAATGCAAATATTCAGAAAGCAAATTTAAAAAATTTGAAGTTAAAAAGTTAAAATGCCAAATTTCATTAAAAAACCATTTTTTCTCCATTTTTGGAAATTTTTCTAGTCGATAAAATCACTTTTTGTACCAGGCAACCAGGAATGCAAATATTCAGAAAGAAAACTTAAAAAATTTGAAGTTGAAAAGTCTAAATGCCAAATTTCATTAAAAAACCATTTTTTCTCCATTTTTGGAAATTGTTCCAGTCGATAAAATCACTTTTTGTACCAGGCAACCAGGAATGCAAATATTCAGAAAGCAAATTTAAAAAATTTGAAGTTGAAAAGTCTAAATGCCAAATTTCATTAAAAAACCATTTTTTCTCCATTTTTGGAAATTTTCTAGTCGATAAAATCACTTTTTGTACCAGGCAACCAGGAATGCAAATATTCAGAAAGCAAATTAAAAAAATTCAAGTTTAAAAGTCCAAATGCCAAATTACAATAAAAAACCATTTTTTATCAATTTTTGCAAAATTTTCCAGTTGATAAAATCACTTTTTGTACCAGGCAACCAGGAATGCAAATATTCAGAAAGCAAATTTAAAAAATTTGAAGTTGAAAAGTCTAAATGCCAAATTTCATTAAAAAACCATTTTTTCTCCATTTTTGGAAATTTTTCTAGTCGATAAAATCACTTTTTGTACCAGGCAACCAGGAATGCAAATATTCAGAAAGCAAATTTAAAAAATTTGAAGTTGAAAAGTCAAAATGCCAAATTACAAAAAAAAAAACCATTTTTTTTCTATTTTTGCAAATTTTTCTAGTCGATAAAATCACTTTTTGTACCAGGCAACCAGGAATGCAAATATTCAGAAAGAAAATTTAAAAAATTTGAAGTTGAAAAGTCTAAATGCCAAATTTCATTAAAAAACCATTTTTTCTCCATTTTTGGAAATTTTTCTAGTCGATAAAATCACTTTTTGTACCAGGCAACCAGGAATGCAAATATTCAGAAAGCAAATTAAAAAAATTCAAGTTTAAAAGTCCAAATGCCAAATTACAATAAAAAACCATTTTTTCTCCATTTTTGGAAATTTTTCTAGTCGATAAAATCACTTTTTGTACCAGGCAACCAGGAATGCAAATATTCAGAAAGCAAATTTAAAAAATTTGAAGTTGAAAAGTTAAAATGCCAAATTTCATTAAAAAACCATTTTTTCTCCATTTTTGGAAATTTTTCTAGTCGATAAAATCACTTTTTGTACCAGGCAACCAGGAATGCAAATATTCAGAAAGAAAACTTAAAAAATTTGAAGTTGAAAAGTCTAAATGCCAAATTTCATTAAAAAACCATTTTTTCTCCATTTTTGGAAATTGTTCCAGTCGATAAAATCACTTTTTGTACCAGGCAACCAGGAATGCAAATATTCAGTAAGCAAATTTAAAAAATTTGAAGTTGAAAAGTCTAAATGCCAAATTTCATTAAAAAACCATTTTTTCTCCATTTTTGGAAATTTTCTAGTCGATAAAATCACTTTTTGTACCAGGCAACCAGGAATGCAAATATTCAGAAAGCAAATTAAAAAAATTCAAGTTGAAAAGTCCAAATGCCAAATTACAATAAAAAACCATTTTTTATCAATTTTTGCAAAATTTTCCAGTTGATAAAATCGCTTTTTGTACCAGGCAACCAGGAATGCAAATATTCAGAAAGCAAATTTGAAAAATTTGAAGTTGAAAAGTTAAAATGCCAAATTTCATTAAAAAACCATTTTTTCTCCATTTTTGGAAATTTTTCTAGTCGATAAAATCACTTTTTGTACCAGGCAACCAGGAATGCAAGTATTCAGAAAGAAAACTTAAAAAATTTGAAGTTGAAAAGTCTAAATGCCAAATTTCATTAAAAAACCATTTTTTCTCCATTTTTGGAAATTGTTCCAGTCGATAAAATCACTTTTTGTACCAGGCAACCAGGAATGCAAATATTCAGAAAGCAAATTTAAAAAATTTGAAGTTGAAAAGTCTAAATGCCAAATTTCATTAAAAAACCATTTTTTCTCCATTTTTGGAAATTTTCTAGTCGATAAAATCACTTTTTGTACCAGGCAACCAGGAATGCAAATATTCAGAAAGCAAATTAAAAAAATTCAAGTTGAAAAGTCCAAATGCCAAATTACAATAAAAAACCATTTTTTATCAATTTTTGCAAAATTTTCCAGTTGATAAAATCACTTTTTGTACCAGGCAACCAGGAATGCAAATATTCAGAAAGCAAATTTAAAAAAGTTGAAGTTGAAAAGTCTAAATGCCAAATTTCATTAAAAAACCATTTTTTCTCCATTTTTGGAAATTTTTCTAGTCGATAAAATCACTTTTTGTACCAGGCAACCAGGAATGCAAATATTCAGAAAGCAAATTTGAAAAATTTGAAGTTGAAAAGTCTAAATGCCAAATTTCATTAAAAAACCATTTTTTCTCCATTTTTGGAAATTTTCTAGTCGATAAAATCATTTTTTGTACCAGGCAACCAGGAATGCAAATATTCAGAAAGCAAATTTAAAAAATTTGAAGTTGAAAAGTCTAAATGCCAAATTTCATTAAAAAACCATTTTTTCTTCATTTTTGGAAATTTTTCTAGTCGATAAAATCACTCTTTGTACCAGGCAACCAGGAATGCAAATATTCAGAAAGCAAATGTAAAAAATTTGAAGTTGAAAAGTCTAAATGCCAAATTTCATTAAAAAACCATTTTTTCTTCATTTTTGGAAATTTTTCTAGTCGATAAAATCACTTTTTGTACCAGGCAACCAGGAATGCAAATATTCAGAAAGCAAATTTAAAAAATTTGAAGTTTAAAAGTCTAAATGCCAAACTACATTATTAAAACATTTTTTCTCCATTTTTGGAAATTTTTCTAGTCGATAAAATCACTTTTTGTACCAGGCAACCAGAAATGCAAATATTCATAAAGCAAATTTAAAAAAGTTGAAGTTGAAAATTCTAAATGCCAAATTTCATTAAAAAACCATTTTTTCTCCATTTTTGGAAATTTTCTAGTCGAT
The DNA here is from genome assembly GCA_963082915.1 of Dolichopus griseipennis. Classification (NCBI taxonomy): domain Eukaryota; kingdom Metazoa; phylum Arthropoda; class Insecta; order Diptera; family Dolichopodidae; genus Dolichopus; species Dolichopus griseipennis. The sequence continues at coordinate 20,867,109 of OY720444.1, read as the reverse complement.
AAAATCACTTTTTGTACCAGGCAACCAGGAATGCAAATATTCAGAAAGCAAATTAAAAAAATTCAAGTTGAAAAGTCCAAATGCCAAATTACAATAAAAAACCATTTTTTATCAATTTTTGCAAAATTTTCCAGTTGATAAAATCACTTTTTGTACCAGGCAACCAGGAATGCAAATATTCAGAAAGCAAATTTAAAAAATTTGAAGTTGAAAAGTCTAAATGCCAAATTTCATTAAAAAACCATTTTTTCTCCATTTTTGGAAATTTTTCTAGTCGATAAAATCACTTTTTGCACCAGGCAACCAGGAATGCAAATATTCAGAAAGCAAATTTAAAAAATTTGAAGTTGAAAAGTCTAAATGCCAAATTTCATTAAAAAACCATTTTTTCTTCATTTTTGGAAATTTTTCTAGTCGATAGAATCACTTTTTGTACCAGGCAACCAGAAATGCAAATATTCAGAAAGCAAATTAAAAAAATTCAAGTTGAAAAGTCCAAATGCCAAATTACAATAAAAAACCATTTTTTATCAATTTTTGCAAAATTTTCCAGTTGATAAAATCACTTTTTGTACCAGGCAACCAGGAATGCAAATATTCAGAAAGCAAATTTAAAAAATTTGAAGTTGAAAAGTCTAAATGCCAAATTTCATTAAAAAACCATTTTTTCTCCATTTTTGGAAATTTTTCTAGTCGATAAAATCACTTTTTGTACCAGGCAACCAGGAATGCAAATATTCAGAAAGCAAATTTGAAAAATTTGAAGTTGAAAAGTCTAAATGCCAAATTTCATTAAAGAACCATTTTTTCTCCATTTTTGGAAATTTTTGTAGTCGATAAAATCACTTTTTGTACCAGGCAACCAGGAATGCAAATATTCAGAAAGCAAATTTAAAAAATTTGAAGTTGGAAAGTCTAAATGCCAAATTTCATTAAAAAACCATTTTTTCTTCATTTTTGGAAATTTTTCTAGTCGATAAAATCACTTTTTGTACCAGGCAACCAGGAATGCAAATATTCAGAAAGCAAATTTAAAAAATTTGAAGTTTAAAAGTCTAAATGCCAAACTGCATTATTAAAACATTTTTTCTCCATTTTTGGAAATTTTTCTAGTCGATAAAATCACTTTTTGTACCAGGCAACCAGGAATGCAAATATTCAGAAAGCAAATTTAAAAAAGTTGAAGTTGAAAAGTCTAAATGCCAAATTTTATTAAAAAAACATTTTTTCTCCATTTGTGGAAGTTTTTCTAGTCGATAAGATCACTTTTTGTACCAGGCAACCAGGAATGCAAATATTCAGAAAGCAAATTTAAAAAATTTTAAGTTGGACAGTCTTAATGCCAAATTTCATTAAAAAACCATTTTTTCTCCAATTTGGAAATTTTTCTAGTCGATAAAATCACTTTTTGTACCAGGCAACCAGGAATGCAAATATTCAGAAAGCAAATTTGAAAAATTTGAAGTTGAAAAGTCTAAATGCCAAATTTCATTAAAAAACCATTTTTTCTCCAATTTGGAAATTTTTCTAGTCGATAAAATCACTTTTTGTACCAGGCAACCAGGAATGCAAATATTCAGAAAGCAAATTTAAAAAAGTTGAAGTTGAAAAGTCTAAATGCCAAATTTTATTAAAAAAACATTTTTTCTCCATTTGTGGAAGTTTTTCTAGTCGATAAGATCACTTTTTGTACCAGGCAACCAGGAATGCAAATATTCAGAAAGCAAATTTAAAAAATTTTAAGTTGGACAGTCTTAATGCCAAATTTCATTAAAAAACCATTTTTTCTCCAATTTGGAAATTTTTCTAGTCGATAAAATCACTTTTTGTACCAGGCAACCAGGAATGCAAATATTCAGAAAGCAAATTTAAAAAAGTTGAAGTTGAAAAGTCTAAATGCCAAATTTTATTAAAAAAACATTTTTTCTCCATTTGTGGAAGTTTTTCTAGTCGATAAGATCACTTTTTGTACCAGGCAACCAGGAATGCAAATATTCAGAAAGCAAATTTAAAAAATTTTAAGTTGGACAGTCTTAATGCCAAATTTCATTAAAAAACCATTTTTTCTTCATTTTTGGAAATTTTTCTAGTCGATAAAATCACTCTTTGTACCAGGCAACCAGGAATGCAAATATTCAGAAAGCAAATGTAAAAAATTTGAAGTTGAAAAGTCTAAATGCCAAATTTCATTAAAAAACCATTTTTTCTTCATTTTTGGAAATTTTTCTAGTCGATAAAATCACTTTTTGTACCAGGCAACCAGGAATGCAAATATTCAGAAAGCAAATTTAAAAAATTTGAAGTTTAAAAGTCTAAATGCCAAACTACATTATTAAAACATTTTTTCTCCATTTTTGGAAATTTTTCTAGTCGATAAAATCACTTTTTGTACCAGGCAACCAGAAATGCAAATATTCAGAAAGCAAATTTAAAAAAGTTGAAGTTGAAAAGTCTAAATGCCAAATTTCATTAAAAAACCATTTTTTCTCCATTTTTGGAAATTTTCTAGTCGATAAAATCACTTTTTGTACCAGGCAACCAGGAATGCAAATATTCAGAAAGCAAATTAAAAAAATTCAAGTTGAAAAGTCCAAATGCCAAATTACAATAAAAAACCATTTTTTATCAATTTTTGCAAAATTTTCCAGTTGATAAAATCACTTTTTGTACCAGGCAACCAGGAATGCAAATATTCAGAAAGCAAATTTAAAAAATTTGAAGTTGAAAAGTCTAAATGCCAAATTTCATTAAAAAACCATTTTTTCTCCATTTTTGGAAATTTTTCTAGTCGATAAAATCACTTTTTGCACCAGGCAACCAGGAATGCAAATATTCAGAAAGCAAATTTAAAAAATTTGAAGTTGAAAAGTCTAAATGCCAAATTTCATTAAAAAACCATTTTTTCTTCATTTTTGGAAATTTTTCTAGTCGATAAAATCACTTTTTGTACCAGGCAACCAGAAATGCAAATATTCAGAAAGCAAATTAAAAAAATTCAAGTTGAAAAGTCCAAATGCCAAATTACAATAAAAAACCATTTTTTATCAATTTTTGCAAACTTTTCCAGTTGATAAAATCACTTTTTGTACCAGGCAACCAGGAATGCAAATATTCAGAAAGCAAATTTAAAAAATTTGAAGTTGAAAAGTCTAAATGCCAAATTTCATTAAAAAACCATTTTTTCTTCATTTTTGGAAATTTTTCTAGTCGATAAAATCACTCTTTGTACCAGGCAACCAGGAATGCAAATATTCAGAAAGCAAATTTAAAAAATTTGAAGTTGAAAAGTCTAAATGCCAAATTTTATTAAAAAAACATTTTTCTCCATTTGTGGAAGTTTTTCTAGTCGATAAGATCACTTTTTGTACCAGGCAACCAGGAATGCAAATATTCAGAAAGCAAATTTAAAAAATTTTAAGTTGGACAGTCTTAATGCCAAATTTCATTAAAAAACCATTTTTTCTCCAATTTGGAAATTTTTCTAGTCGATAAAATCACTTTTTGTACCAGGCAACCAGGAATGCAAATATTCAGAAAGCAAATTTGAAAAATTTGATGTTGAAAAGTCTAAATGCCAAATTTCATTAAAAAACCATTTTTTCTCCATTTTTGGAAATTTTCTAGTCGATAAAATCATTTTTTGTACCAGGCAACCAGGAATGCAAATATTCAGAAAGCAAATTTAAAAAATTTGAAGTTGAAAAGTCTAAATGCCAAATTTCATTAAAAAACCATTTTTTCTTCATTTTTGGAAATTTTTCTAGTCGATAAAATCACTCTTTGTACCAGGCAACCAGGAATGCAAATATTCAGAAAGCAAATGTAAAAAATTTGAAGTTGAAAAGTCTAAATGCCAAATTTCATTAAAAAACCATTTTTTCTTCATTTTTGGAAATTTTTCTAGTCGATAAAATCACTTTTTGTACCAGGCAACCAGGAATGCAAATATTCAGAAAGCAAATTTAAAAAATTTGAAGTTTAAAAGTCTAAATGCCAAACTACATTATTAAAACATTTTTTCTCCATTTTTGGAAATTTTTCTAGTCGATAAAATCACTTTTTGTACCAGGCAACCAGAAATGCAAATATTCAGAAAGCAAATTTAAAAAAGTTGAAGTTGAAAAGTCTAAATGCCAAATTTCATTACAAAACCATTTTTTCTCCATTTTTGGAAATTTTCTAGTCGATAAAATCACTTTTTGTACCAGGCAACCAGGAATGCAAATATTCAGAAAGCAAATTAAAAAAATTCAAGTTGAAAAGTCCAAATGCCAAATTACAATAAAAAACCATTTTTTATCAATTTTTGCAAAATTTTCCAGTTGATAAAATCACTTTTTGTACCAGGCAACCAGGAATGCAAATATTCAGAAAGCAAATTTAAAAAATTTGAAGTTGAAAAGTCTAAATGCCAAATTTCATTAAAAAACCATTTTTTCTCCATTTTTGGAAATTTTTCTAGTCGATAAAATCACTTTTTGCACCAGGCAACCAGGAATGCAAATATTCAGAAAGCAAATTTAAAAAATTTGAAGTTGAAAAGTCTAAATGCCAAATTTCATTAAAAAACCATTTTTTCTTCATTTTTGGAAATTTTTCTAGTCGATAAAATCACTTTTTGTACCAGGCAACCAGAAATGCAAATATTCAGAAAGCAAATTAAAAAAATTCAAGTTGAAAAGTCCAAATGCCAAATTACAATAAAAAACCATTTTTTATCAATTTTTGCAAAATTTTCCAGTTGATAAAATCACTTTTTGTACCAGGCAACCAGGAATGCAAATATTCAGAAAGCAAATTTAAAAAATTTGAAGTTGAAAAGTCTAAATGCCAAATTTCATTAAAAAACCATTTTTTCTCCATTTTTGGAAATTTTTCTAGTCGATAAAATCACTTTTTGTACCAGGCAACCAGGAATGCAAATATTCAGAAAGCAAATTTGAAAAATTTGAAGTTGAAAAGTCTAAATGCCAAATTTCATTAAAGAACCATTTTTTCTCCATTTTTGGAAATTTTTGTAGTCGATAAAATCACTTTTTGTACCAGGCAACCAGGAATGCAAATATTCAGAAAGCAAATTTAAAAAATTTGAAGTTGGAAAGTCTAAATGCCAAATTTCATTAAAAAACCATTTTTTCTTCATTTTTGGAAATTTTTCTAGTCGATAAAATCACTTTTTGTACCAGGCAACCAGGAATGCAAATATTCAGAAAGCAAATTTAAAAAATTTGAAGTTTAAAAGTCTAAATGCCAAACTACATTATTAAAACATTTTTTCTCCATTTTTGGAAATTTTTCTAGTCGATAAAATCACTTTTTGTACCAGGCAACCAGGAATGCAAATATTCAGAAAGCAAATTTAAAAAAGTTGAAGTTGAAAAGTCTAAATGCCAAATTTCATTAAAAAACCATTTTTTCTCCATTTTTGGAAATTTTCTAGTCGAAAAAATCACTTTTTGTACCAGGCAACCAGGAATGCAAATATTCAGAAAGCAAATTAAAAAAATTCAAGTTGAAAAGTCCAAATGCCAAATTACAATAAAAAACCATTTTTTATCAATTTTTGCAAAATTTTCCAGTTGATAAAATCACTTTTTGTACCAGGCAACCAGGAATGCAAATATTCAGAAAGCAAATTTAAAAAATTTGAAGTTGAAAAGTCTAAATGCCAAATTTCAGTAAAAAACCATTTTTTCTCCATTTTTGGAAATTTTTCTAGTCGATAAAATCACTTTTTGTACCAGGCAACCAGGAATGCAAATATTCAGAAAGCAAATTTAAAAAATTTGAAGTTGAAAAGTCTAAATGCCAAATTTCATTAAAAAACCATTTTTTCTTCATTTTTGGAAATTTTTCTAGTCGATAAAATCACTTTTTGTACCAGGCAACCAGGAATGCAAATATTCTAAATGCCAAACTACATTATTAAAACGTTTTTTCTCCATTTTTGGAAATTTTTCTATTCGATAAAATCACTTTTTGTACCAGGCAACCAGGAATGTAAATATTCAGAAAGCGAATTAAAAAAATTTGAAGTTGAAAAGTCTAAATGCCAAATTTTATTAAAAAAACATTTTTTCTCCATTTTTGTAAATTTTTCTAGTCGATAAAATCACTTTTTGTACCAGGCTACCAGGAATGCAAATATTCAGAAAGCAAATTTAAAAAATTTGAAGTTGAAAAGTCTAAATGCCAAATTTCATAAAAAACCATTTTTTCTCCATTTTTGGAAATTTTTCTAGTCGATAAAATCATTTTTATTACCAGGCAAACAGGAATGCAAATATTCAGAGAGCAAATTTAAAATATTTTTAGTTGAAAAGCCTAAATGCCAAATTTCATTAAAAAACCATTTTTTCTCCATTTTTGGAAATTTTCTAGTCGATAAAATCACTTTTTGTACCAAGGCAACCAGGAATGCAAATATTCCGATCTCCATTTTTGCATATTTTTCTAGTTGATAAAATCACTTTTTGTACCAGGCAACCAGGAATGCAAATATTCAGAAAGCAAATTTAATAAATTTGAAGTTGAAAAGTCTAAATGCCAAATTTCATTAAAAAACCATTTGTTCTCAATTTTTGCATATTTTTCTACTTGATAAAATCACGTTTTGTACCAGGCAACCAGGAATGCAAACATTCAGAAAGCAAATTTAATAAATTTGATGTTGGAAAGTCTAATGCCAAATTTCATGAAAAAACCATTTTTTCTCAATTTTTTAAAATTTTTCTACTTGATAAAATCACTTTTTGTACCAGGCAACAAGGAATGATTATATTCAGAAAGCAAATTTAATAAATTTGATTTGGAAATGTCTAAATGCCAAATTTCATGAAAAAACCATTTTTTTCAATTTTTTTCCATTTTACTAGTTCATCAAGCCACTTTTTGTACCAGGCAACCAGGAATGCAAATATTCAGAAACCAAATTTGATGTTGGAAAGTCTAAATGCCAAATTTAATGAAAAAACCATTTTTTCTCAATTTTTGTAAATTTTTCTACTTGATAAAATCACTTTTTGTACCAGGCAACCAGGAATGATTATATTCAGAAAGCAAATTTAATAAATTTGATTTAGAAAAGTCTAAATGCTAAATTTCATGAAAAAACCATTTTTTTCAATTTTTCTAGTTCATCAAGCCACTTTTTGTACCAGGCAACCAGGAATGCAAATATTCAGAAAGCAAATTTAATAAATTTGAAGTTGAAAAGTCTAAATGCCAAATTTCATGAAAAAACCATTTGTTCTCAATTTTTTTATATTTTTCTACTTGATAAAATCACGTTTTGTACCAGGCATGCAAATATTCAGAACCCAAATTTAGTAAATTTGAAGTTGAAAAGTTCAGATGATAATTTTCGTTAATAAACCATTTTTTCTCAATTTTTGCATATTTTTCTCGTTGATAAAATCAGTTTTTGTCCCAGGCAACCAGGAGTGCAAATATTCAGAAAGCAAATTTAGTAAATTTGAAGTCGAAAAGTTCAGATGCTAATTTTCGTTAATAAACCATTTTTTCTCAATTTTTGCAAATTTTTCTAGTTGATAAAATCATTTTTTTTTACCAGGCAACCAGGAATGCAAAGGCTTAAAATTTGTTAAATTTTCTTTCTAAATATTTGAATTCCTGGTTGCCTGGTACAAAGAGTAACTTAATACACATAGGGAATTCGTAAAAAGTGATAGAAAGTGTTATGTTTTGTTGAAATATGGCATCAAGACTTTTTATTAAGACATGGTAAATGTAAGGGAACTAATCTCTTAGAAGCAATAAAATTTTCTGAACTTTTAATATATGCACATATTGTATATTATTAACTATGATCTATCACTTTCCGATCATAACATAACTTTAATAATAATTTATTATATGAAATATGCTTTTATTTTTATATTAATTTAAAATTAAAACTTAACAAAAAAAAAAATTGAGTTCAACTCCAAGTTTATGTTTTTTCTTTAAAATCTCTTTAACTTCTTCCATTAATAAACACAGTGTTAATAAAAGCTTGAATAAAGAAATATATACACCCTAAATTTAGTTCAGGTTTTTTATCTGTATTTCATGTGCCTATTATAAGTACATATATATATATATATATATATATATATATATATATATATATATTAATACATTCTATTGACAATATGGGCAACGGGAGTAAACCTACATAAAGGTAGTATCCCACTCTTCTCCTCTATACAGGAGCGAATATATATGCACATTTATAAAGAAAAAGCAGTAATTCATTCCCTAATAATAAATGTCTAGGATCAAGAAGGACATATTTTTCACTTCCTTTTATATTATGTTTTTACTTTTGCTTTTATTTTCTCGTTTAGTGCCTAAACACTTGTTCTCTTTTAAAAATGTTCATTTATACTTTTTATATTTGATTTGAATTGATGTTCAGTAAAACTACATCGATAACGTCAATAAGTATTTAAGTATGTGTATATGAATGTATTATTCTTACATTTATATGAAAAAATAAAAATTGAAAGGATTTCTTCTTCTTAATTTACCCTCAAACATTGTGCTAAAGAAAAATGAAGTACTTTTATTGAATGTATATATACTCGTATAATTGAGGTATAGTTGTAAAAACCAATTCAAATTGAGGGAATCATGTGCACATTGATATCAAACCAAAATATTTAAAAATAAAAAAGGAATAAAAAAAAAACCCTTTTAAACATTTATATGAGCATTCCTTGAGACTTAAGTAGGTTTATTGATAGCTAGAAGGCTTATACTTTTTTACCTTTCTTTTTTCTATTATATTATGTAATAGGAGGACATTATTTTATTATTATGGCATTATACAGGGTATTCGAAAGTTGTTTAAAGTATCCCGAACTGAAAAAATCTACTTGGAGATTTGTCTTCCTGATAACCTGACAGAGGTGAGATTTTTAAAATTTAATTTGTAAAAGAATGTTCATAGAGCTTTTTGGCTGTATAAAAAAAGTGCCTAAAAAAAAAGAGTTCCGAAAACCAAAAATTAAAAAATTCTCTCAAATTTGTATAAAGTCCACAAACTTTGGAAAAGGCTTCTTAGGCTTCTTTCTTTTACCAAAATGACTTTTACAAATATGTAAATTGTAAAAATCCCGCTAAACAATTTATTGGATTCCCGATTTTTTAGCCAAATTTTAGAACCCTCCTAAATAAGTTAAAACAAAGCATAATTATGTAATATAAAAGCATAAAATTATGTGTTTTCTGTATCCCTATTAATGGGGGTTGTCGTCCCTTAATCCCTGCTAAGCAATTTCCTACAGCCAAAAGTCCCATTTGGATATCTGAAATAGAAATTATTATAAATTTATATGCGAAATTCTGATGTAGGAGATATCTTAGAGTTAGATTAATTTCCCTTTTCCCAGAACCTTTTAAGTTAGATTCCCTTTTCCCAGAACTATGAATGCAACTCTAAAATGCCACCTAGTTCACAATCTCGTATATACACATATAATAAATATTGTGTAAAAGACGTATAACCGAATTTGAATTCAACTCTTCACTTCCTCCCATGGGACTTCTGATCCAAATAAATAAATAAAAATTACATGACAGTCAAAGGGGACTTCGTCGGACGTCTGATTCTGCACTAACTAAACTTGCTGTAGAAAACATAAAAATTCCCGCACAACCCATTGAATCTAATTGTATATCTTATATCTTTTATATCCAATAAAAATTCCTTGGGGACCCAAATACAATTTTTTTGGGTCCTCAAAATTATGAAAAAAGTCATAAAATTTTCATACAAATTTTGGGAACTTTTTTCCAGGAGACTTCTTTCATACAGCCTTTTGAGCCCAAGTCTAAAAGTCCTTCTAATTTTTTACCATTGAAAATACCTTAGCAACAAAGCATTTAATTTGGGGACTTTTTCCTTTTTTTTTGGAGACTATTATAAAAAGTGTATTTCGTAGACTTTTTGCATATGAGAAAAGTGCCCATAATTGAGTAATAATACAGCTCTTCTGTTCACTCTAATATACGAAATTAACCAATATGAGCTTTCTTAATTCTGGTGCAAATACATTTATTAAGAACCTCATTCAATTAAATTCAATTTATCTTACTATTTTTAGAAACGTCCCTAGCCGAGCACTCTGTATACATATCGGCATCGCTGTTGATCTCATTCCAATTTCAATTACAATTTTGTTAAGAGTTTTAATGTTTCAAAAAAAAAAAACACACTTCTTCTGAATCTATAAGATCGTCTTTTTAACAAAATAACCAGTACCACAGATTTATAATTTGAATACAAAAAAAAAATAAAACAAAACCAAATACTGTTGTAAAGTTGAATTGGATTTTAAAAGGAATCTCATCCTTTTTATTTAAAATAGGTTTTGACTTCATTTTTTTTTTTTTTTAACTTCTTTTTGCAATGAAAAAGAAATAAAAAATATTGAAAAGTAGGAGTCTATAAAAGAGTAGATTACATGACAGATAAATAACTAAAAAGGATATAAAAAGGATCAAAAGATACAAGGATATATATATATGTAAAATTTTCTTAAAAGTTTTTTTATATTTTATTATCATATACTTGCATTCAAATTGTTTTTAAAGTACGCGATATGTGAACTAAAAAGTGAAAATTTGTTTTTTGTACTATCAGATACATTTAATACTATCAGATACATTTTGTTAATGTGAATTCTTTGGTTGCGTTTTTTTTATCCAAAGAATTGAAAAAAAAAACAAAAAAAATATGCAATGAAATTTTTCAATGAATTCATAAATAGCTGTAATAAAAAAAAAAATAAAATAAAAGGAAGAAAGAGATAGTAAAAGTAATAAATATTTTTCAATGACTTTTTAACCACCTGTGACACTATTTTGTTAGAAACACAGGCAAAAATAAGTATTGTTCATAAATTTTAAACGGAATATTCTTTAAACACCATTTATAAAACAGTTTTTTTAATATAACAGTTATATGTATATAAATAGATAGAATATTTAAAGATTGTAGATATTTTTTGTTCTATTTAAAAAAAAAAAAACAAAAAACACTTTTGTCTTAATTGAAAATAAAAAGAATAACATATTAGATTCCTTAAAGCAGAATTTTGTTACAGTTTTTTTTTATATATACACTATACGACTTGAAAATAGGAACTTAATTAAAGTTTCTAGAATTATTTTACTTCAAGAATATTTAAAAAAAATTCGCCTTAAAAAATCTTAAGATTTTAATTAATTCAGATTTGAAATAAGAAATTAAATCAAAACAAATTTAAAATTTAATAATGGGGTGGGTTCAACTCCTGGTCAGATTGTATCTAATAAAAAATATATATAATTTATGATTTATACCATAACACAGCTTATATCATAATATAAAATATATCAATCTTGACCACACCTGAAAAGGAAAGGCTAATCCACTGGCTTATCATATTAAAATAAATAAACCCCTGTGGAACCGAACCAAAGTGGATTAACCCACAAATAAAAAAAATTGAAAAAATCCAGAAACGCTTAAGTCACATTGGCACTTAAAAAATAATAAAAAATGGCTTAGACTTTGGTTCTGAGCCTCTTATGTTAATAAATATTTGGGACCTATTATATATAGCTTCCTAAAGTAGGTAAGTATTTGGTTTATAAAACGAGGGAGTGCGCTTTTGATTCCCGAAAAGGTTATAAAATATTTAATTGAATCTATTGGAAAATATTTAAAAAAATCTCCTTGGTTACCAAATACAGTTTAAATAAAAATTAAATATCATAACAAAAAACCAAAATATAATACTTATAAATAAATAGAAAGTATATAAGGGCTGACAAGGCTAGGTGTTAGGGTGGTATATGCTGTCACCCATTAAAAACATCAGAAGTATATATATATATAATAATAACTTTTATTTGTGCTATTACATTCTGTATTACATATTGTTTTATAATGTCCTTTTTTTGTGATTTTAAACTACATTACTTTTAATTCACAGACTATTTCGGTTTTCTTAGTTTTTAGAAGTGGTCTAGGCTGAGCTGAGTGAAAAATGAAACAGATTCAACAAAGAACGAAACAACTTTTAATTTTTGATTTCCAAGTTTTAATTATCTTAGAACGAATTACAAATCTATCGTGAGTCTGAAACTGCGATTCATTTTATTTTTCAGTCTTAACATTCAGGAACTTGTATTAATTCAATTTATTTTAAAGGGTCGTCAAAAGTAATATACGCTTACAGGGGCGCATTTTTCAGTCTATTTGTCTAGTGTGGAATCATATTGTAATGATATATTAATGATTATAATGATATAAAACATAAACAACTCTTGACTAATCACCTTTGACCTAACCCTTTAAGAAAGGTGGAGGAGTAATAATTTAAATAGATCTCAATTATCCTTTTGATTTAAGATGTTTTAATAATATTCAAATAGTTATAATAGTCAAAGTTAAATTCAATATTTAGTCAAAGGATACATTTTCCTATAAAGGCATTATAAAGGGCCTACATACCTTTATATGAAACTAGTAATGCGTGCTTGCATTGCAAGCGTTCAAACATTTGAATGACATTTTAAAAAATTATTATATCGTTGACGCTTACAGTAAGAATCTGACAACTACCATAACCTACAAGCAGGGCGACCCGGAACCCACATCAAACAAAAGCTGTTAAGCTGGCCAAAATCTTTTCAATGATACCCCACATGAAGAGATTTGCTAAACTTACAGAATGGCCACACGGTTAACTTTATTAAATGCTTTTACCGAAAGTCTCTAGCACATCTAGATGTGCTTCTTCCTTTTGAAAGGAAGTTAGTGAGTGAGTGGTTCCATGCATTTGTTAGAAACAACTTTATATATATAACGATATCAAATACTTTTTCTATTTCCCTATTAAGATTTCTAAGCGTCAATCTTCGAAAACTTTGAATTAATTTTGAAATAATTTAAAACTGAAGATGTATGCAAATGTGACTGTAAAATACTAGAGGAAAAGAAGAAGATCAATTATATTATTTAACGACTTAATTATACAAACATATAAATAGGGGTAATTTTAACAATATAGCAATATGATCTAGTTCCATTCAGATATTAAATTTATATTAATTTTTTTTTTATTCCTTTATAAAAAGCCGCGGGAATGAAAATTAATTTAAAACAGGACGAATTAAAAATATATTTAAAATAATATAAAAAATTCTATCAAATTAAAACCAAAAAATCATGTCTCACTTCTCTTCTAAAAATTTAAATTTAAATTTAATCATAAATTATACTTTAAAATAAAACAATTTTTTATTACCATATCTCTTTTATTAATGAACACAATAATATAATTTAATATTGCGGAACTCCTGTGGTGACATTTTAATTCCTGTGATTTGTATTTTTTCACACATTAACAATTTAATTTTAAATGTTACGTTTATGTGTATAATAAACATAACATTAAAATATATATATAGTTAATATCCCATTCTTAATTCACTTTTCAAATAAAATAACCCTTCAAAATTAACCCCTTCATATTTTTTTAGAATCAGTATAGGTGTAGGGTCATAATTCCCAGGTTCATAATACCTTTAAGGACTTATGACTCATTTAGTAGAACATAAGTTCCTAAGGGACTTAAAAATCATAACAATGAGCGAAAAATACCGGGGGAACTTATGAGCCTTAGAGTTTTGACTAAGAGTGGTAGATCATAACTCCTTTAGTGGTGCGTCATAACTCTTTTATACAGTTCTTAGCTGAAGAGTTATTAGTAATATTAAAACAAAAATTAACTTTAATTATATAACATCAGTGACGAGTACGAATATATACAGACTTTCTTGAACTATAATATCAAAAATTATTAGTTGGAGTTGGATTCTAAAATAAGAGTATTCCCTTTTTTCAAAATTAATAAAGCAACAATAATTTTACATATAACCTACATGTTTCAAGGCTATTTTGGAAAAAGAAGGCAATCCTCATTTTATAATCAAATTCTCTCATACATGAATTCATAAATACTCTGGAAAAAAGGTCATCTTTGATTTTTTAACCCACTTAAATATGCTTCCAAATATAGAATCTCACATAGACAAATATATAAATACCTAATAGTTTTATATCTAATATTTTACTTATATATTTTTATATTATCATACTTAAAACATAAAGATCGGAAAAGACTTTCAGAAATTATTTCGAAATAAAATTCGATTTAAATATATTAGTATATGTATACGCTAAATTACACAATTTTAGTCATATGATGTTATAACTACCATTAAAAATTAGTAAAGAGGGTTATAACTTACGTAATTGGTCACAACTTCCAAAAGGAACTAATAACCCACTTGTTAAATGACTTATGTCCCACGTAAATATATTAAAGTTAGTCAAAGTTCCCTTAAGGACTTATGTCCCACTAAATGAGTCATAAACTTCAAGGATTTATGACCCTGGGAGTTATGCCCCTGCACCATCAATACACATATAAAAAAAAAACAAATAACAATAACAATTTTACTATTTCCTTCTTGTTCTTTTTTTATTATATAACTTCCAAACAAATTAACTTCAAAAATGTTGGTTTTATGTTTTTTGTTGGAAAATTTTTTTACCTTTGACTTTTCAATTGTAATATTTTATGGCAATTAAAAAACAATAAAATAAATTAAAAAAAAAAAAAAGAAACAAAATAAATGAAAACTTCAAACAATTTTCATGGTCATTAATTCAATTTCCCCGGTATATGTGCATTTTTCAGTTTATATTTGGAAATAAAACCTATAGTATTCAAATGAAAACCAGCATGTAAATTTAATTTTTTTTTGTAAATTTAACTTTCCCTTTTCAAAAATAAGTTTCATATGCCTAAAATGTAGTATTTAATTGAATTATAATTGTTGCTTTTACGTTTATAATACATTTTTTTAAGGATCCAGAAAAAACTCGAGAAATTGAATAAAAAAAATATCAAAAGTTTATGTGGAAAGAATGGGCAATATGACAAAAGTCCCGGGGAGATTAAACTCCACAAAAAGAAGCTAAAAGTCCTTGGGAGATTAAAACTCTGATGAGCGATTCATATAAACTGAAATATTTAAAAATCAAAACCCCAAGTCAAAAATGAATTAATCCCGTTGTTTTTGGGTCAAAAATGAAATAATCCCCAGTGGTTTTCGGTCTAAAATGAACTAATACCCAAATGAAATGAACTAACCCCCAAAAATATTTTTCGAAGTGTTGGAATATAGTCCTTATGAAATAATCTCTAAATTTCAAAAATAATTTAATTCCTAAATAAAATGAAATAATCCCCAAAAATAATGAACTAATCTTCAAAAATAATGACCGAACCTCCAAAAAAAGGATTTAATTCCTAAACAAAGGATACTCATCTAAAAACACAAACTATTTCTGGAAATAAATACCAAGGTTGTTACAAAATCAGTATGAGCTTTTTCAGAATATTGGTGAAATTTTGAATTTGAGGGATCGTACAGACATATTCAGAAAAAGGGTTATCCCTGATTTTGAATGCAACTCTTAAATGATTTTTCATTATTTATTTTGGAAAAAATTGTCACAATAATTTCCAATAAGCACGGCCATTAAGCTTCTGTTTCGCTTTATTTCTTTTCAAAGTTCGAATTTAAAACTTTTTGGGAAATGGGGAATTATATATTTTTGTAGGATACCTTTGACCCATTCATCGGTTTTATAATCTTCCATGGACTTTTGTCTAATTTTTTGAGTCCGACTTTTAACCAAAGTAAGTAAAAAACTTTAGTAATTAAATAAAAAATTAATCAAACTGAAATCCTATAGTTTTCATTGCTAATTATTATGATTCATTTTCAATATTAATTTTTAATACATTTGTATATTTTTAAAATAAGGGGTAGGTGCAATAATTCAAAATATTAAAACATCACTCGTTCAAATGTTAACCGAGGGTAAAAGTTAAATATTTGTATTTATACATGCACACATACACACGCATACATCCCTAAAAACTTAAATATATATATATAACTTTGAAATATTATTAAATTAAATAATTGAAAAAAATTAAATTTATACCAAATTAACTTTTGTGATGGAATTTTTATTTTATTTCCTCTATTTTTGTTTTTTTTTTTTTATTTCATATCCTTGAAAAATCTTTATACATATACATATGTATTAAGATAAATACCACCAATCTTAAATCAAATATGAAAGTTTAAAAGTAAATGGCCCCACCAAAACAAAAAAAAAAAAAAAATTGAACTTAAGATACAATAAAAATTTTATATTTCAATTTCAGGAAAAATTTTTTCAAGAGATATTGAAGGGTAGATAGAAAGTCCATAAAATATCTGATATTTTTAAAGAACTGAATTGAAAGTATCGTATGTAATATCTTTTATAGTAAAGAACTATATAACATGTAAGTTTTGGTAAAGAATGAGAGCCAATAAGGCGCCATTCACTAACCAAAAAAATATATATACATTTATTCCAAACCATGAAACTTTAATCTTAAATAAGTAATTTTGTTATATATATAAGTATGTAATTCATAAAATGAAATCCAGTACACCGAATATTTATTTCTAGTACTTTTAAATGTTCAAATCTAAAAACATACGTTTTTTTTTTATAAGTATTTATACAAGGTGTTTTAAAGTTATTCTTTAGATATTCCTTAATAAAAATTTTAATTAAATGATATTGTGAAGAGGGGGGGATTTTAATTAAATGAACAGAGACTAACATGAAATTACCAATTAGTACTGCATTTAGTCCTACACACAATTCAGTTCTACAATTGAGTCCTAAAGACTTCAAAATTACATTTTAAATTACACACTTAAGTTATAATTTAAATTAATCATTACGACTTTATAAAACACCCTGTATATGTAACATGTACATTTTAAAAAATTATAAGTTTTTTTTTTTTTAAATTTCCAATAAAAATTAATGTACAAGTCAATTCATCCTTAATATGGATGAAACATCCCCATATTAGTTTTTCCAAAAATATACATACATACAATTATACATAATTGTGTGGGTGTGTAAAAGCAATTTTTTTAAATACAAAAAAAAAATAAAACATTAAATAATAAACTGTTGCCGTAAAATGATTTACTAGTATGAGATCTATATTCTACAGCGAAATCCATGAAAAAAAAAAACAAGAACAACAAAATAAAAACAAAATAGAAAAAAAGAAATGTAATTTTGTTAAATTCACTCAATTTTTATAAATGTTTGTTAACTGATGGTGTAATAGTTAGAAATTGAAATAAAACAAAAAAAAAATTATATATTGAGTTATTACGCGGGAGTCAGAAATACAGAAAAAATTAGCAGGATATAAAAATTTTATATCTTTTCTTAGGAAGGAGTGAAAAAATATATAACAAGTACTTTTGGAAGTTTTTATATTTAATTATTTTTTTTTAAAATTCTTATTTTTTTTTTTGGATTCCATTTACACTGCTTTAAGGTGTATTAAGACATTCACAAAGTAATTTTTTCAGTTATAATCGGTACATTCACTTGTAATTGTTGGGGTACTCAGCTGAAGCTGTTGTATAAAAATAAAAATATAAACTCACAAACGTTAATATACTGCGCCATCCATTATCTTACACAACAGTTATATTTCTTACGTAACAGTTCTGACCAGAGTATAAATTCGAGACATTTTAGCTGATCGGCGTCTTAAGCTCATAGAGTTAATCAGGGTTGTAAAAAGCTCAAATTTCGATTCAACTCATCGCTCAACTCAAAATTTTAGTTCGCTCAACCTGTGAGCACATGTGTATCGCTCATAGTATGACTGGACTCATCATTTAAGTTGAGCTATGAGTTGTGTTTGGCATTTGAGTCCGCTCATTTACAACCCTGGAGTTAATAATAATATTATTTTTTTGTCTGTTACATCTGGTTACCCCCTTCTAAAATTTTAATAAAGGATCTTGACTTAGAATTCCACACTGAAATCTTATGCAACAAAATTGAGCTTGTAATCTTGTTTCAAAAATTTCTTTAGAATTTTCAAAATCTACTGGTACCAAATCTTGCGCATTTCCTATTAAATGTATTACAACAAAATTTTTGAAAAAGTGAAATCTGCTACCCTAATTCCCTACAAAAAATTGTTGAAAGCCTGTTTTGTATCCAACTCTATAACTCCTATTTAAATGTTTTCGTAGATAATTAGTAAGCAATAAAGCATTTAAAAATGGAAGTTGTAGCCCAAAACTTTTGAAAACAAAATATTAGAATTTTTATTTTATATTTAGCTCTAAAACTCCTCCAAATATATTTTCATATATAATATGTCAGCAAGTCTTCTTTTAAAATAATGGAGGAAACCAGAGCTGTGCATAATTGTGACTTATAAAAGCCCTTCCTTTTTAATAAGTCACTAGTAATCTTTATTATCTTTACTAAAATTTGCATTAAAACGTTTGATATAAAGTAAATTTTCTTGAAGATTTATTTATTGTATTTTAAAATAACAATCTGTGATATATACCTTCCAATTAAAATGTTTCATATTAAATTAATAATTTTTAATTCCGAGAAAAGAAGATGACAAGAGTCTCCTGAGAGATATGATTTAAAAAATTAGACAAAAGTTCCCAGGGACTTGAGACATGGAAAAATTAAATATTTTTAATACTCAGTATCGAAACAACTTTCTTTTAACTCCTAGACTCTGGACATTTCGCCGAATCACACTCCAAAATTCATGGCTCAGTCTTTTTTTGGTACATTTTCGTTGTAATTTTTCCCACAATTACTTTTCACTCCATCCCAGAGTATTCTATTTGTTTATCTGCATATTTTAATTTTATCTTGGCAAAAATGTTTAAAAAAGGAAATCGCCAAAAAAAAAATTAAACGAAATTACTATGTTAAATTTGAAAATAGCGTAAATATATAATATATATATTAAAAATATAATATCGTGAAAGTGGTTCAATATTGTTTTATTTTCTACTCCCATTCCAAAACCAATAAATTAAAAATAAAGATAATAAAAAAAATAGCAATGAAAATTTTTTGAAAAAAAGATTGTTAAAAAAAAGAGACAAATTATAATATAAAAAAAAATTCCATACAAATTTGAAAAAAAAAAATTACAAACTTGTACAAATAAACAAGGAATATTTGTCATATTCCTTTTCCTTATTCCTTATTATTTGATTTCTGGAAAAAAATAAAAGAATTTATGGAAGGGGATGTAAATTGTAGTGCTAATACAAATATTACCTCTATTTTTTTTAATTTTGCTCTTTTTTAAAAGACGTTTCAAAAACAATAGAACAGCAAAAAAAATGTACAAACCAAAGATGAAAAGATTCTGGGTTTTTAGTTTTGTTATTTTAACGCAAATTAAATGCATTAATTTTCCTATTTTCCTTTAAATTTTCCAATGTTTTCATTTTTTTTTTGTCTTGCGTTTGTTGGAAAATGTAAACAACAATAAAGGTACTTATTTATATTTAGATCCACAGCTTATCCGCATCAAATTATCATACAAAGCATTTAAAAAAAATTTAAAAATTTTTTATAATATAAAAAAAAAATTGAAATGTAATAAAATGTTCTAAAGTTTTTTTGTCTAATGGACATTTAACCAAAATAAACTTTAAAAAAGAAGTACTTCTAATATGTGTTAGTTATCTGAATGTTGTAGTGGTTAAGACGCTGACCATACAAGTTGAAAGTGTTGGATTCAGACCTCGGTGAGATAACAATTAATAAAAAAAATATATCGTAAAAATTGTAAAGTATATCGTAAAATTTAATCTCGTAATATAAAATAAAATTATATAGAATATTATATAAATAACTTTTCTGTAAGATAGTAAATGGCGAACACAGTATAGCATTTGTACACACAATAATTAGAGTCAGCAATTTACGGCTTAGTGAAAACAATGATTACTGAAATTAAGCTAACCAGATGGCATAACACTGCTTTTGAAATTATTTTCTCATGTGCTCATCACGTTTATGTAAGCATATTTCACTAAATGAGTTCCCCAAATTTGATAACTTATACATGTACGATTTAGTCAAATTTAAGAAGAACATTAACATCCTTCTTCTAAATATTCCATCCAAGTTTCCCCATCCTTCTTAATGCACAATAATCCCAAATCCTGCCATATCCCCATCCCTGTAATAAAACTGTACATTTTTACCACATGTTCCTTTCTAAAGTTTGGTTCAAAAAGGGTGTGGTTTTCGTGTGTTAAAATTGCACATTACCCAAAGAAATACCGTACAGTTTCAATGACTAATCAAATAATTATAAGTGAGAGTATTTTATTAATCAAACTTTATTGGCTTGCTGTCGAATATGATTTTGGTGCAATAAAGATTTATTAAATAAATTATAATTGCATTCTTTTATTAGTGATAAGTTCTTCGAGCAAAAGGGTCCTGGATCATAATTAGAAATCTTTCTTAGAATAAGTGTAGACTAAGCAAAACTTATTTGAATAGAATTGTTTACTTATATAAGCATTAGAATTTAACTTAAATAGAATTTCATTAGTATAGTAGTGTCCGTTTTTTTTCGTTCTAAAGAAGTTTGGAACTGTATAATTGAAAAATATAAAATATTTTTTTTTTGTTTTTATAATTCCTTTCAACTCCTTTAAAGAGTGCAGGTAATCCCTAAGTCTATTTAGACTAGGCTTCAGTTTCGTTAAACGTTATATTCACTAAGCCGTTGATTACTCGGCTGCAGCTATTGTACAAGATTATGAATACACATATACTAGTTTTGTGCGCCATCTGTTATCCTACAAAATGGTTATTTAAATATTATAATAATAAATATTTATAACAAATCTTATTTTATATTACGATATTAACTATTACGATATAATTATACAATTTTACGATATTTTTTTATTTGATATGATCTGACCGGGGTTTGAACCCGAGACTTTCCATATGAAAGACGGTGTCGCCATTGGTCAGATAATATAGAATATATCGAATTGACAACTCCGCTTTTGAAATAAAATGTAGGCTTGAATTCTTAGTTTAAGTTGGAAAAGTAATATTCGAGTTCAAGCTTATTTTTATGCATTTGATCAATCGCCTCAAAAATATCAAAATAAAATATAAGCTTAAATAAAGTTTTAGACCAAAATGTCTTGGAAAATAGTCGTTCAAATCAAAAACAACTGCTATTACAACAGAAAAAAAAATTGAATCATCAAAGTAACGAAAAAAATGAAAGACTCATGAAAACCCATTATAAAAAATAAAGATATCATATAACTCATAGAAGTTTAGTTGTATTTTGTTTCTGTTTTATTTATTTATTTACTTATTTTTTTTATTTTGTAATTACTTTTAGAAAAATTTAAAAAAAAAAAAATATATATAAGGAAGACTAAATAAATTATTTAACCGAAAATGATTGATGATGATCCTTCTTTTAACAATATTTTGTTTTTTTTTTTTTGAATTTTCGTCCTTTTTTAAAATTTTTTATATTTAATTTTAAAATAGAAAAAAGCGGAAAAACGAGATGGAAAAAAAATTGAAACAGTATTTGGAAAAAAATTTAAATTCAATACAAACAAAAACATTTACACAAACCAAATATAAATTGCCACCTTCTACCCTCTTTTTGATAAGTATATACACATATTTACCTAAATAAACTGAGGACATTTTTCTTGAAACATTTTCATCTAAATAAGTAACACCTAATGTAAATAACGGTGAAGCTCCAGCACCATGTAATAGCTGAGCAGCAAAAAAAAACCAAACATTCCATGTTAAATTTTCTGTATTATGTGATGTTGATGATAAATTATCACAATTCTGAAAACAAAATAATGAAACATTTAAAATTAATATTTAGAAATTGTTAAGTGAAATTAGTAAATTTAAAAATGATTTAAAATATGAATGTAACTTTAAATAAAATAGGTTTCTGTAGAACTACTTAGTAGAACTATTTAGTACTATTAGTAACAGTGTTGCCAGACTGGACGATATTTTGGGTAGTTTTGCTCTTTTTTTCAGTGAAAGCGTCTTACACTTTTTTAGGCTCGTTTTTAGTTTCTTAAGTATATATAATATAGAAAAAAATGTTATAAGTTCCTGGGTTAAAATAAATAGAATTCGTTCCGTCCTAACTAAAGTTGTTCCATTTTGTCGGAAACGTGTAAATCCGAAAATTTTTTTGTTACGTGTGTATATATGTATGTGTATCTGTTCCCACGATAAATTGCCTAAATTTCAACCGATTTTGATTAAATTTAGTATGAACGTATGTAAGCGCCAAGTAAGGTAAAGTTCGTACATGCGTCAAATCGTACCAAAGTCTCAGGAAGCTCCTACACAAAAGCACTAGGCTTTTTGAGAAATCTCGAGTTCCTGCTGTCGAAATGAGTTATAATTTAGTACATAGACTATTGGTTGGCACCCATGAAGAGTAGCTTTAATAAATTGATTCTAGTATCATGGGGATTAGAGCTTTCAGGAGTTTAGGGAATGTATGGTTCTAATAATCTATCAAAATCTCAACACATTTGAATGAAATATGGTGTGAATGCTTTTTTGCCAAAATAAAAAACGGTTGAGCAGTAGGGCCAAATTGGAACAGGGAATGGCGGGAATTCCATATAATAATATAATAGTAAGGCTTAACAATGCAAACCACATTATGCAAGAAGAAAAGCTTATACAATCCATCGTGGATTTACTTCTACGTTTTAATTTATACGGTTTTACATTTCTTTTCTAAATTACGAGGTGTTGGCAATTTTTTTAAGATATTTAAAAAAAAATAGTTTTTACCAAATAGGTACCTACACATTTTTTTAGAGTAAAATGTTAAAATAAATTAAACGTCAATAATTATAGTTTAATTTCATTTTTGAACATACTTTTGTACGTAATTTTGTTAAATCAATGTATTTGTATTAAAATTAAATTAAACTGTAACGGTTTTAAATTTTTATAAAATAAGAGTATAAAACATCAGATTATTTATTTAATTTTAAAAAATCATTTTCACGGAACAATTTTTTAATTTTTAGGAAAATTTTTGTCGCTTTTTTTAAAAAATCTTGGGTTTTCTGAAAAAAAAAATTCGCAACCCTGGCTAGTAGTAAAGTGAAAGGTTCAGTTTTTTATAATTTAACAGTTCAAAATTAAATATAATAATAATATATAAAATTTCATTAAGTTAATTACTAATTAATATATTTTCCTTAATTCAATTAAACCAATAATTTTTTTTGAAACCATTAAAAATCAAGATAGTAAAATAAAAGTTTATATAATTTAAGTTTATGTGTAAAGTACCTATATGTAACTATTTAAAAATTCTAAAGAGCAAAATAAAATTACTCTTTACTCATCTTCAAATAAAAACAAAAACAAAACACGTTAATTCTTTGTCAATTCTTTAGTACATAATAGTTTTGTATTAATCGGTTGCGGTTTATTTGGAATTTTGACTCTATTTTAAAATCCAAATTAGAATGTAAAAAATCATGTAAGTTTTAATTTTTTTATAATAAATCGGTATTTTACTAATCAAATAATAATATTTTTATTAAATTTCAATGAAATATGATTAAAATATTAGTTAAATTCATAATTAAAAATTGTTAATTTCTTAAATATAAAAATGAAATGAAAATATAACGGTCGAAAAAATAGACGCCACTTTTTTTCAAAGAAAAAAGAGTAAAATACAAATGTAATCTGTCAAATTGTATTGTTTTTGTAATTCATGCATTTTAAACTTTTAAAGTAAATAACTTAAGGAGTTTTTCTAAATAGGATTGTATGTATGAGTATGACAATGTAAAATTAAAGAGAATTTATTAGAAGATTGAGGAATAATAAATAATTGTTTTAGTAAATTAATACAGGCATCTTATATTTGGAATTATTTGTTGTTGTTTTGAAGTAGATTGCTAATTTAAAATGTGTTATTGAATCTTTTGATAAAACTTTGATTTATAATGTACCAAATTTTAAAAGTTAAAGATTTTTAAAAACAATTAAATTAATTAGGTAACTATAGTGTAAGGTGTAAATAATATATTAAAAATTTATAAAAAATATTAGCAATGTACAACATACATATTTATATAGTTAGGTGTGTTCACTTATGAATGTATATAAAATAAGTACATACCTAATACCTATGCATGTAAGTATAAAACAAAAGTAAAGGAAAGGTTTCTTTGAAGAATAACTTTAATTGGATTTTCATAGAAAGGTTAAATTATGTGAATTTTTAAATTAATAGGTACTTGTAATTAAAAAATTAAATAGTATTGCTTCATGAGTACCTATACAAATTAATTATTACCTACTAGGTATAAACAACTTTTAAGATTTTAAATTTCTACTTTACTACACCTATTACTTTAATAAAAGAAAATGAACATTTTAGATACAAATTTATAAAAAAAGGGTTTAAATTCAAGATCTTTTTAATAAAATTTGCAAATAAAATTTATCATCCTAGCTCAACAAAATCAAGAAGAGTTTGGGATATTTGATTTACCCACATGAAAAAATAATTTAATGAAATTTACTTATATTATATATTCTTTAAATTATCTTTAATTAAAACTAAGTTAATAAAATAACTAATATTAACTAATTAGGTAAGTAATATATTTTAATAATTTTATCAATCAATTTTATTTTCTATTCATTAAATTTTAGATCCTTCTTAGAATCAATTAAACAAATCGTCCAAGGCATCAAAAACTAAGAGAAATAGGAAACTAGTAGTTACTAACTACCTAATTACATACCTTAAAATTATTAAGTTAAAAAGAGTATGAAAAAAAAAAATTAAGTATGAAAAGAGTGAAAAAATTTTACACTCATCTCATCACCAGACAATGATTGCTTTTGGATATATTTTAGAAATAGTTTTCATTTAATCGATTTAATCGCAGTCAGTCTAATAAAATTTTTAAAATCCGAATTAGAACGTAAAATATAAATTAAATTTTAAATTTTTATAATAAATCGCTTCTTAAATAATCATATAATAATATTTTTATTAAATTTCAATGAAATATGAATAAAATATTAGTTAAATTTATAATTTAAATTGTTAATTTTTTCAATATAAAAATGAAATGAAAAAATAACGAAAGAAATAAAAATAAGAGAGAAAAATACAATTATAATTTTTCAATTGTCAATTATGTTGTTGTTGTAATTTACACGCATTTAATTAAAATAAGAATTTTTTATATTAACTCTTAGGATTTTTATTAAGTAAATCAAAAGATAAATACAATAGAAGAAAAATAAAGATCTTTATAGAGCAAATAACCTTGAATAATTGAATACCTATGTGTTTTTTTGTTTTTGTTCGTTTTGTTGTAGTAGTTTATACTATATACTTGATGTTTAAAGTTTAAATTATGTTTTTGAATTTGTCGATTAAATTTTTTAATTTATAATATTATTGAATATTAATATTAAAATAAAAATAAAATTAATTGGTTAAATTAAATTGTAAAAAATTTTTAAAGTACATATTAGATGGTATTAGCAATACTTTTGTAGAATATTCATAAATGTATTCTTAGGATAAATATAATAGGTAATAATCTGCAATTTTAGTTAAAGAATTTCTAAAATTTATTATAAAATATTTCTAGTTTTCTTAGATTATTTAACATATTTATTTTTAAATCTTCCCAAATATAAATCTTAAAATAGCGAATAGTAATATTAAATAGAATTTTTAATAGATGTAAATAGCGATTTATTAAAATTTATAGGTAACTGAATTTTTCTTTTACAAAAACAACAACAAATATTGTTAAGATTAAATGTCGTTGAAATTTTGGATATTTAAAAGGTTTAATTAACAAATTTTAAATACATTTTTAATTTTAAAAACATTATCCTACGAAGAATATGAAAAATCTAGAGTAATTTAGTTTTTGATTTAAAACTATTTAAATAGGTCGTTAAATTAGAAATTATTAAAAATATTTTTAAGAATAGTTTGTCCACTAAGTAATTGTTAATTGTAAACTACATTTAAACTTAAAAATTAGAATAACATTGTTTAGAATTAAAACAAAATAAAAGAATTCCTTACTTTTTAGTTAAGTTACCTAGGTTTACGTATCTACTTAATTAATATTGTCAAATTGTTTATAGGTACTTTATGTTTGATTTTTTTTTAAAAGGTATTTAATTATTAGTTGTATAAGTTTTTCAACTTAAATTTATCTTCTTATTTGCAAAAACATAATCAAATGTTGCCTAACTTGATATTTATATGAAAAACAATAATTTTATCACTTTCATATTTTGAAATATATCTTTAAATTGAAAATTTAAATATTCTTGAAATTCACTTTAATCAAAACAATTAAAAAAGTTTAAAAAACACTTTTATTTTTTATATCTTTTCAGATTAATTAAATAAACCCTCTCATAGGAATCCTAGGATTAAACAAATCATTAAACAAAACTAAGAGAAAAGCCTGAAAATTTACAAACTTTAAAGAGCAAAACTAAAATTTACTCACTACATGTAATACAATACAAAGCCGAATGCCAATACAATAGTTTAGTAATAGTTTTAATTTAATCGGTTGCGGTTTAATTGGAATTGTAATATAATTTTATAATTAAAATTTGAAGAAAAAGAATAAGTTTTAATTTTTTTATTATAAATCATTATTTAACTAATCAAATAATAATATTTTTAATAAATTTTAATGAAATATGATTAAAATATTAGTTAAATTCATAAATAAAAATTGTTCATTTCTTGAATATAAAACTAAATGAAAATATAACGGTCCAATAAAGTGACGCCACTTTTCAATTTATTATAGAGAAAAATACAAGTGTAGTTTTTCAATTGTATTGTGTTGTTGTAATTCGTGAACTTTAAAATTATTTTAAAATATGAAAAGAAAAATTAAGGAGTTTTGAACGGGTGTGTTTATGTTGGAGCTGCGATAAGTGATAAGAGCGTCGATAAGAGCTTCGATAAGAGCATAGAAAAAGCTATGTTCTTATGCAGTGTTTATATTGGAGCTTCGATAAAAGCGATGTACAATAAAAAAATAATATTATTTATGGTTGTTTTATATTAAAAAAATAATATTTTGTATGGTTGTTTTAAATTTATCTGGTAATATTCTTAAAATAAAAATAAATAATAAAAAAATTAAATTAAAAAAACATTTAAAAATTAAATATAATAAATATAATAAAGCATAATTATAATTGTTTATTTATTGAAAGGTGGAAGTAATAATAAAAAAATATTAAATTGAAAAAAAAAATTAAATTATATATTTTAAAAAGTTATTTTATAATTATAAAAAATTAAAAAAAAATTAAACAAAAAATATTTATTAACAATAAAAAAAAAATTTTATTTTATTACATTATTAAATGTATATTTGCACCTCCTTGAGATTAAAAAAAAAATAAACAAACGAAAATAACATTTATTTAAAAAATTACAATAACAAAAACGAGAGCAAAACAACTATTTATACATTTTGATCATCGATAAGAGCGTAGAAAACTGAATAAAGAGTTTTCTATGCTCTTATCGTTTATCGATGATCAAAGCGATGCTCCAACATAAACACCTCTATTTAAATTACGTATATAGTTTTCTTCGCTATGCTCTTATCGACGCTCTTATCACTTATCGCAGCTCCAACATAAACGCACCCTAAATACCTATAAAAAAAATAAGAGAAAATTTAAAGAGTAAAAACAAAAAATTATTTTTTTTTTAAATAATTTGATTTAAGTCATTTTTTGTTTTTGTTTGTTTACAATAGTTTACATGTATGTAATATCAATTATATGTATTGCAATTTCTAATTTCTAATTAAAATTTTAGATTAAGTTTACTGCTTAAATTTTTTGATTTAAAATGTAAAAATAAATATAAAATCAATTAAAATTATTATTTATTAATAAAATAAAATTAAAGTGTAAAATTTTCAGAAAAACCAATTTCACATAAGAAGTGATAAAAGTCATTTTATTTTATCATTTAAGAAGTAATAAAAGTTATTATTTATTTATTTATAATATTAAAATAAAATTAATTAATTTAAGTGCAAATTATTTAAGAAATATGGAGAATCAAAGAAGTGGTAAAAGTTATTATTTATCCAATAAACAACATCAAGTTACCAAATTAATTTAACTGTAAATCAATGTTATTATTTATAAGATATTTCATAGGTATAAAAAATTAAGAAAGCTGTCGAAATTATTTTTTATTAATAAAATTAAAATTAGATCATTTAATATCTATAATATCTAATTTCAAATTCATAAAAAAAATTATTTTAAGTGTAAAATAAGTGATAAAAGTTGTTAAAAATTAATTCAAGTGTAAATAAATTAAAATATCATGTTAAAATAGAAAAGTAATTAAAATTATTATTTAAGTATTAAATAAATGTAATTAATTAATTGAAGTGTTAATTTGAAGAAAAATTAGATAATAATTTCATATAGAGAATAAAAGAAGTGATATAGTTTATAATTTATCAATAAATTAAAATTAATTAAATAAAGTGTAAATAGTTATTATTTATTAATAAAATTTAAATAAAATTATTTAATTAAAGTGGAAATATTAAAATTTCATGTTAAAAATAAAAAAGTGATTAAAATTATTATGTATTAATAAAATAAAATTAATTAAATAAAGTGTAAGTAAGTAATTACAAAACAATAAATAATTAGTTTGATGTAAAGAATAGAAGAAGTGATATCATAATCTTTAAGTTATTATTTATTAATAAAATTAAAATTAAATTAATTAATTTAAGTGCATATAATTTCTAAAATAAAAGTAATTTCGTAAAAGTAATTTAAATAAGTGTTAAAAATTAATATTTTTTAATAAAATGAAAATTATGTAATTAATCAAAATGTAAATAGTTTCTAAAATATAAATCAGTAAAAATTTTATGTCAAAAAATGAAAAAAAGTGATACAAGTTATTATTTATCAATAAAATTTAAATTAAATTAATTAAATATATTAAAAAAAAATGATTAAAATTATTATGTATTATAAAATAAAATTAATTAAATAAAGTTTATTTAAAATTTATTTTAAATAATTACATATAAAATTATTAAATAAATAGGTAAATATTTTCCAAAATATAAATAAGTAAAAATTCAATATCAAAAAATTAAAAAAAGTGATACAAGTTATTATTTTCCAATAAAATTAAAATTAAATTAATTAATTAAAGTGTAAATAATTTAAAAAATATAAATGAGTTATTTTAAATTAAAGTTTAAATAAAGTTTAAATTATATAAAATTAAAAAAAAAATATTAGTGGATTTCTTTGTATAATACATTATAATGTGTTTAATGTATTTCTTAAGTTAGAATTTCAATTAAATTATTTAAGGATATAACTTCAAGTTGGAATTTCCTACCAAGGTAAGTGGAACTTAATTTTTTAAATAATTTTTGAACAAAAAAATAAATAAAACCTACTTAGTACCTATTAAACTTATTTTATTACATTTTGATTTTTAATTTTAATTGTTTAATTTTTGGAAAGTAGATTTAACTGGATCTATCTGGATTTATCTGGACTTTTGGAAAGTAGATTTATAACTTAACTGTAAAGACTTTTCTGAAAGTAATTTTTTTTACAAAAGTTTTTTAAAATTCAATTACCTCTACTTTGTATACAAAAAATAAATTAATAAATTCTTAATTTGTTAAAATCAATGCAGAACATTTGAAAGAATAGATTATCGTGCAAATAAGTTTCCGATCTATTATTTAAGAACTATGTTTTATGCCATCTTGAAGTTGTTTATGTTTTTACAAATACACGGTTGTGGAAGTTGATACCTTATATTGTCAAGATATTTTATAATTTTAAGTATATTTTACATTTTAATCATGTTTTTCTGAAACTCTTTCCTAAAATCAATTTTAACAATCAATCTAATGTATCATTAGGATTACACAATCATGTGTTAATTTTAACCAAAGACTGTAGAATATATTATATTTATATTCTATAGTCTTTGGTTGAACCTACTTAATATTGAAATGAACTAACTATTTCTTAAAAAACTAGACTACGTAAGAATTTTTCAAAGGGATCGTTCAAACAATCATTAAATCAATATAGGCTACATTTATATAACACTATTTCAATGGTCTAATTCGATGTCTTCTATCAATCTTTAAATTTGCGTAACTTAAAAAATTCAAAAGTTGAAATATTAAATAAACATTTGTTATTTATTTTAAATATATTTCCAAAGTTTAAAATAATTTTAAAAACTTTATTAATAAAATTTCACATTTTATAGAATCTTAGTAAAATTTTTTAAAGGTAAATAAAGTTCATAAATGAAAAGTTTTCTTCAATACTTATAATTTCTTTTATATTTTCTCATATTTTCATCTCGGTTTTTTTTATTATTTGGTAAGGTGTAATAATTAACAATTTTCATCATTTGAAATATCTTTTCCTGGATTCTATTCTCTCACTTCAGATTTTCCTTTTTTAATATTTAAAAAAATCGCGTATAAGTAATATATATGTATGCTTTGTTGTTTTAAACATTAAGTCAGGTATAAAATTTCATAATTTGATTTGATTATTTATAGCCTTCAGGTTTTTTTAAACATTGTATTTCTCATATTTCCTCGCTTTATTATTTGTTTTTTTGGTTGTTTTTTATAAAATGGAATGAGATTGTAATGGAGTACAATAAATGGTGGACCTGAGGGAAATAAATGTTATATACTTATTGTATAAGTATAATATTTGCAGTAATTTAATGCTATTGTTGAAATCGTATACTTTTTTTATGAGTTGGGTAAGTGATTTTAAGGCTTATTTTTTTTCTTGGTTACTTATATGAGGATAACAAGGATACATATATATATATATATATATATATATGTGTGCATAAGGAAAAAATTTATTTTTATGTTTTTTTCAGAGAGAAAATCCCCGAATATAATGGTATCGTAATATTTAAAAATTTTCCTTTTTTTTTAATGGGGAAAAATTATTATTTTAAATAAAAAATTATGTTTTATTTTAAATATTATGTAAAAAAAAATATAAAACAAAAAAAATAAATTCAAAATGTAATAAAATGTTTTCCTTGTAATAAAAATAAAGTTTTTTGTTTTTCTGTTTTTTTTTTTTTGTATAAATTCATGGGTTTTTAAATTCTCTAGCAATTGTTTGGAAAATTGTTTTACAAAAGTCATTTAGAAAAACTTTTACTGAGTGTATTTATATAAGTAGTTGAAAAAAAAAATGGAAATACCTTGTACATATGGAGTCATAAAATAAGGCGCTGTGAAATTAAGCCCCCAGGATCTTATTTCTCATATGTCATAATAATACAAAATTTAAGAAATAAGATTTCGAGGTGTTGGTTGTCTTTCAATTTAATTTTGGACTTCTTGAAAAATAAAGTACCAGGTAATTGTTTCTCAAGAATTCGAAGATTGAATTGAAATAGAATTACACGCCCTTGTATGTGAAAGAGTTTAAATTAGGTAGAATTGCATTAGAATTCAGAGTATTCCCCTTTCCAGATTGTAACAATATGTGCAAAAAAAATTCTGAATTAAGTAGAAGAGATTTTATAGTTGCATTCAAAATTCTGGAAAAGGGGAATATTTACCCTGTTTTTGAATTAAGCTCTAACATTCCTCCAGAATATCATCTTTATTTGAGAATTAACATTCTGAGACTTTGTTTCTCAAGAGATCGATCATAAAATTGGAAGAGAATTAACATCTCGGGGCTTTTTTTATCAAAAGATCGAATATAAAATTGAAGAGGGCTGTATTTCTCAATTACTATGACAAATAACACTTTGGAGTCTTATTTCTCAGGTCTTTATTTCATGGCTCCTGTGCATATATTGGACAAAAAATGAATTTATGAAATTGAATTTAATTAAATAATGTTCATATTGTGTATTGTTATTTTTTTAATTTTTTTATTACATAATTTGCATACATTTAAATGTTAATGTTATATTTATATATTGAATAATTATCCTTATTTTGACATAAGTAAGGAATAAAAATTGTTATTAAAAGTTGTTGTTTCAAAATAATTATAAAAAAACAATAAAATCAAATTGAATGTTGAATTGATTTTTTGTTTTACAAACAAAAAAAAATGAAGGTCTTGAAAAGTGAAATTTTATATTGGGTTTATTTTGTTGTAAAAATTTGGATTTTTAAATTATTAAAAGAAGAGTAAATTTTTATATTCTTTAAAATCGTATGTAGTAAATAAAAGTAGCAATTGAGTAGAACGGGAGGTGAAGCAAATAATAATTAAAAAGCTAGAAAATAAAATATCTTTTTTAAAAAATATATATAAATTACAAAAGGACAAAAGTTGAGTATCTAAAATTCTAAAAGATATTTATAAACAATTCGAATAAGGAAATTATTAGGAAGTTCAGAACTGATACTAAGGAATATATGTAGATAATAGATATTAATAATCAATAGATAGCTAATTAGGAATTATGAACGTTTCTTTTTTTAGTATTTCATTGTGTTATCACTTCAGGCGGAATAATTTAAAAAAAGTGAAATTACGGTCTATTCAAATATATATTTTAAAACATTTTTCGGTGTGATATTTTACACCTCCATTCCATTAAATCATTTTCTATATTTTGCTTTTAGCCATATCAAAAAATTTGTTTTAATTTCAGTTTTGACGGCAAATTTTTGCTGAAATCTATTGTTTAATTGTCCGTTTAGTAAAATATACAATATTCTTTTCATAAAAAAATGTAAAGACGAAAATATGAATTTCATGACATCATTTTTGTAATTTCTTATCTTGAAAAATAAAACTCTTCCTATACCTAATTTTTAAAAGTCTTTTATTAAAATTATAAAATTATTATGCTATATATAAATATTCTTTACTATGTATTCTTTAAAAATGATTTCATGTAATCCTATCTTCTTAATTAGTCTAATATTCAGGATCTACTAGAACAGAGACAGAGTACTGTTTTAAAACAAAACCTATTACCTATTACATTTTAGATATTTCGCCACTAAGTATGCAATTTTGTTGTATTTGAACATAAAGTATTTACTTAATTATAATTTCTTGGGGACCTTGCTAACGTAGAGGTTAATTATCTGGTGTATCAAGTAGGAGTGCGAATTTGAACCCCGCTGAGATCGTAAGGAAAATTACTGGAAAAGGTCCCCTCTTAGATTAAATGTAATAATATAGGATAGTATAATTAAATATGTAATCTCAGTAACTGATGGTTTTACAAATTTTGCATTAAGTACAATTTATGATATGTACTTAATATTAATAAAAAAAAAATCCTTTCATTTAACATATTGTAAGATTTTACCTTTAGTTTTGTCTAATATCGTCATCCTTTAAAAATTGAATAACCTACTACTTAATGATTAAAAAATAAATTAATAACAACTTATTAGTACTTGCGATACATTGACTTTAGGAAGCTCCAACAACTTTAACTTTATACAAAACTGAATTTGCCAAATCTTAAGGTTCCATATTAAATTAAAAAATTTTTAAAACCTAATATTTGAAATATTAATAGCTTTTATTTTAATTCATAACTTGTATATATAATTTTGCCAAAAAAATTGCAATATCAAAATATTTTCCCTAATATTCTCGATTATTTATTTTCTTTCAAGCATAGGAAAAACTCTTTTTTGCTTTCAATTTGTTTTTAAATATTATGTTGCAATATTGTTTAATCCGCATATCCTTTTTTCTTATCTATTAATAAAAGTGTTGCAAAAAATTCTATTGTTCCTTTACATATACCAAAATACATCAGAGATATGAATACATCATAAAAATATGTAATATGAAATCAAAATACCAAAAAAAAAAAAAAAAAAATATAAACAGGATAACAAACACAGTACACACTTGATACAAACTCATATAAAGTTGTACAAGAGAGTTTTTTTTTAAAAGAATTAAAAAACTATATCCTTAATAAATATTCACCTGCACGGTTCCATTATTGCTTAAGCAAACATTTATATCAGCTGAGCTTGCACGATATTGTCCAACTAAAAAATGTGGTAAAGCAAATGTTAATGATCCCAGGCCCATTAATATAACACCCCATCCTATCCAATGTGGTTTTGATGCATTTATTCTACCACCAAAATATGTTACTGGTACTAGGCATATAAATGATGAAATATCATAACCACTTGCTACTAGTCCTGTTTGTCTTGAACGTAATCCATAACGACGTTCTATTGTTGTTATTACCACATTTATAAAACCATTAACGATTAGTCCTGTAAATATATATAGGTATATATAGAGCTGAGTATTTATATGTATTTAAAGGTACATTATAGTAGTAATAGTAAAAAAAAATTTAAAAAGGATAATAAATTTTATGTTGTTTTTTTTTTTTTAAATAAAAACAAGGAAATTTGTTTTTCATCTTATTTTATTGTTTTTTAAAAAAAAAATTTCTTAAAAAACAAATTTGATTGATACTAATGCTTTTTTAAGTATATTTAAAAAATGATGTTTAAAAATTGAGGACATACAGTTTTGTGCCATATATTTGAGTAGAAGTATTTAAATTCAATATAATTAAAATTAATTTCCGTTATTATTTTTTTAACTTAAGATTTAAAAGTTATTTTTATTTAAGTAGTCCTAGACTTTCACTTCACAGTAGTCCTATAAATTTTTAAATATGATCTGTCAGGGCTTTGAACCCAAAACTTCAATAAATAATGTCAGCGTCTTAACACTAAACTATTGGTTATTTTATCATAACAGTTGCGCTTTTTTTTTATATTCTATTTCATCTTGTAGTCGGGTTTCCCAAAAATCTAAATCGGGTTTTTAGAAAAATTATAAATACCTAAATTACTTACATAATTACTAATTCTAATATCGCATAAGTAAGTCAAAAATCAAGTAAATCAAACACAATATAATCCATGACCAACGCTTTTATTCATATTTACGCTTTTTTCAAAATTATTAGGAAGTGAAATATAATAAAACTGTAATTTTTTATTTTTGAAATTTTAACGTAAATCTCTAAGAGTATCTTCTTATTGAGAACAATTTTTTTAATAAGTACTTTTGATATTTTAGATTCAAAATTATTTATTTATTTATATACAATCCCCTACCGCATTCTAATGTGATAAGTGAGTTGTTCAGCCTTTGTTTCTTTCAAATGTTCAAGGTATAAATCAGGGGTCTGGAACGAAACGATATTGGAGTAAAATTCAATAGTTTTTTAGCATTTTGGGACCTGGAAGTTGGGCCAACTTGATTTAAAAAACCTTATCCCTGATTCTATAATAGACACTAAAAAGCCAAAAACATTGTAGAATATTCCCAAATATATATATATATACACTTATACATAAAATTTAAACTTTTCATAATTCATATTCAATAATATGGTAAAAAATTGTTTTAAATACTGTAATATACAGTTAACTCAATTATATATAAGTGAACGATGTCGCTTATTTGTCAATCAAAAATATTTAAAATAAAGTATAACTTGTCAAAGAAAAATCAATTTTAATGATTTTTTTTTCGTGTCTAAATCTATTTACTCACCTGAGACATTTTAAAAATTGAATAAAAATATATGACAATTAAAAATCTATGGAAACCATTCAAAAATGCCTTAAAAAATATTTAGAGATGATAAGTAATGGAAAAAGCGCTTATAATATTTTATAGGTAAATTATTATTAAAATTAGTAAAAAATGACTTATTGTCTAGGTAAAATTTAAAATAAATGAATGCTTCACTTTAAAAGATTTTAAATTTTATAAGATTTCTTATTGACTTATTTTATTTAAGTATACGTATACATATTTCGAAGTTCAATTACTTTAAAACGTCTAAATTTCTATTAAAAATGATTTAAATATTACCTACTTATAGTTATTTTTAAAAATAATTTAGGGCAAAGTATTTTAACTTGAGCGCCTTAAGTACTTCATCATTTTAATGTAAAACTTTATTAAAGTTTTTAAAAGTAGAATTGATAAAAAACTTTTAATTAATTTTCAGTTAAGTAATTGATAAACTACAACTACTTATGTCTGAAAAGAGTTTCGTTCCATAGGTTCAAAGAATTCATTATTTTACAAAAGAATATCAATTTTACGAAAGATCACTATCACTCAGTCATGGATTACTAGTTAGTTCGGTGAAACTTCCGGAAAGGGGTTGTGAGCTATCAAGTTGACGTCATCACATAACGGTACTAAATATCTCAAAGTTTCCGAATATATATACCATTAGTGGCGATGGCGCCATCTAGTGGTCGAAAAATGCATTACAAACATTTCCTAAGATTTTGTAGCATTTTAATTAAAATGCTATATTTTTCCTGTAAGACCATAAACTAGAACCAACATCATATATTATTGTAGAGCATGATATTGCCTTTCATATAAATCTGCTTTAATCTTTGAGATATTTAGTACCTTTATGTGATGACGTCATCTTGATAGTCACAACCCCTTTTCGGAAGTTTCGCCGTTAGTTCTAATTACATTTATCTAAAAATTGTAGAAGATTATTAATTATAAGTTGAAATATGTCATGACTTATTAACTTCGAATATTAAATATGATCTGACCAGGAGCTGAACCTAAGACCTTTTGAATTTACGGCTAGCATCTTATCAATCAGTGATCCGACCAGGAACTGAACCCAAAATTTTTCGAATTTACGTACATCATCTTAAAATTCAGCGGCAACACTTAATCAATTCTTAATTACAAGCGATAGCAATTACTTATTAACTTCAAAAATAGATTTATAATTACAATTTAATTTGCTTATGGTGCTAAATTTAATCTTTTCATTATTCAAATTTCTTATCACTTTTCTTTTGAAAATTGATTCCTCACATAACTGCCCTTGAACCAATCATGTTTCACTTATCAAATAATTAAATAATCAAAAAATCAGATTTTTAGTAAGTAATCAAAATTCTATTAAATTATTATTAAATATGGTTTTAATTCAATTAAAACTTATCAAAAATATAATTATTTGATAAGTGGTTAATAAAAAAGGACCAATGTCCTTTTCTATTCATTGTTATTATCATTGTACAAAACTTTTATATTTAAAAAATACCTTTTAATATTTTATAAAAACTTTTTCTTTTAAATCTTATAATAAAGGATAATGAATCCTTTTTTTCTAAATATTTTTAAAAGTTTGATTTTGATACTTATTTTTCAAATTTATAGAAGTGAACCCTTTATCTTG
Source organism: Dolichopus griseipennis (assembly GCA_963082915.1). Lineage (NCBI taxonomy): Eukaryota > Metazoa > Arthropoda > Insecta > Diptera > Dolichopodidae > Dolichopus > Dolichopus griseipennis. Next base: position 20,829,742 of record OY720444.1, on the reverse strand, counting down.
AATTATTTATCAATATTTCAATAACATTGCATTAAAAGAAGTAACTATTACTTCTTAACCTTTATTTTGTCAGTTTTTAAGTTTATGAATGACCACAAAAAATTTCTTCGTATGAATAAAATCACTTATTATATTACTATTAATGTTATTCTACTTCTATATATTGAATACATTTTTAATTCATAATAGAAAAAAAATTAATGATTGGGGGTTGATGATATTGAAACACGATAGTGATAATGATAAAATATCTATTGAAATAATTATATAATAGAAAAGAAAAATAAAAAAAAAACAATTTATTTTGAGAAAAGGAATAAAATGTAAAAAAAAACAAAAGAAAAAATGTTTTTCCCAGGATAAATGATAACAACGTGACTTGTTGAATTTCGATTAACTCTCATTTATCACACTCTCAATTTTTTTCTTGTAAAATTTTCCCATTTTTTTTTTTTTTGTTCTTTTTAGCACATTTTGAAAAAAAATTTTATAAAAATGAGCCTGTATTTTTTTACTCTATCCGTCCTTCTGTTCATACCTCCTTCCGTGTGTTGACAAAACTTTTAAATTTTTACTTCAGCCTAACCTGTTATGAAGCTACTGCCTCCTAAAATCCGGAAAAGTCCAATATTTAAATTGTTACAACAACAGTTTAATAGAGTTTATTTTCAATCTGGAAACTGTAATATGCGGAGGGTTTAAAATATATAGGGTTGTCATACGGTATTTTAATTTACCGCCATATTTGGCAAAATTTTTGATCCCTCGAATTTTGTGAATAACTGAAATTAGGAATTTGAAATTTTGGAAAAAGTTAAATCCTTAGAAATTAAGTAGTATGAGTGATTTTAAAATATTGTTTTGACGCCAAGTGTTTATAGGAGCTGTAAGGGATGCAAAATTGGAATTTTCTTATTTTCAAAAACCTATAACTTGAATATCTGGCCAAATTTTTTTGAAGAACCGCACAAAAGTTAAAGGTCAAATATTATGTTTTTACATGCGTCAAAGGTTTTTCTTAATATTAATATTAAGGGCTTCCTTTAAATTGAAGAAAGTATCTCTAATATAACTATAATAAAATTCTAAGAAAAGGTTCCAAATTTTGATGCAAGTCACCATTTCATTCCTTGACCAAGAAATTTTGGGCAACGGGTGTTTAAATCAAATCCTTAAGAATCAGCATAAGTTTGCTCAAAAAAGATTTCCGAGAGTTTCTGTTTAAGGGCTATTAGGACTTAAAAATAAAAAAATTTTATTTTTAAATACTAGTAGCACTTGACATTTCTGTATATATTTCCTAAGTTAAACGTTAACATTGAATCTCTAGCATTATATTTCAACACATGTCAATAGGTTTTCTTGATTGTATTGAGCTTTTATTGACGAAATTTATATAAGCACCTGTTCCCTTTTCTTTTTGAAGCTGAATTTTATGTTGGCGTATAATATATAATTTGCTATAAGTAGATATAGTTTGAATAACAATTTTATACTTATACAAATCAATATTATTTCGTATTCATAGCTATATTTAAATTTTTTCTTCTTGAATTTTTTTTGTTATATTTTTTTTCAATGCATTTATCATATATATTTAACTTTTAAGTATTTATGTTATATGATCGGGTTTTGCTTCAAAAGCTCTATTTACGTTTTAATTGAAATCTGTGGCAAAACTTCATCGCGTAGGTAAGTATGCAATATAAAATATTTCGACAGTCCTTAAATTTGACTTTTAATAAAATTCCATACTTACTTGTTTTAAATATGGATTCCTTTATTATTCAGAATTAATATTATCAATTTATATATATATATTTTACCCTAAACTCAGTAAGAAACATTCTGTGTAGTTTTGGAAATGCACTTTTTGTTTTATACCCATGTTTTGTACCCTTTTGTACCATTTAATGTACCCTTGTTTTTTTCATCACTAGTTTCTTTTTACTTAAGACTTAAGCTTTTGTGAAAAATTTCCATTTTTTTGATTCTGACTTTCTATTATTTTTATACCCGTGCATACATATATGAACATCGGGTATATTAAAATTACTCCTCCGTTTGTAACGCATCGATCTAGACGAGCTAGATATAGTGTCAAGGGTACGTATCGAATCAGCATCGAAAAGTGAATCGATCTAGCTATGTGTGTCCGTCCGTCCGTCCGTCCGTCCGTCCGTCCGTCCGTCCGTCAGCACGATAACTCAAAAACTAAAAGGGCTAGAGTCTTGAATTTCACACAAAGTCATTTTTAGACAATTTCTAGGTTCCCTATTGTTTTTGGTTAAAATCGGACCAAGGCTTCGGGGAGCTGCCATACAACTTTTTTGCACCAATATGAATTTCTTCAAAACTATTTATACTACGGGGATGAAAATTACACACGGTTAGTTTTATAATGACTCCGGCACTTATATGAAGTTTCAAAATGTTAGGGCCCCATTTTCGGGGGGCTGCCATACAACTTCTTTGCACCAATATGAATTTCTTCAAAACTAATTATACTACGCGGATGAAAATTACACACGGTTAGTTATATAATGAATCGAGCACTTATATGAAGTTTCAAAATGTTAGGGCTCCATTTTCGGGGGGCTGCCATACAACTTCTTTGCACCAATATGAATTTCTTCAAAACTAATTATACTACGAGGCTGAAAATTACACACGGTTAGTTATATAATGAATCGAGCACTTATATGAAGTTTCAAAATGTTAGGGCCCCATTTTCGGGGGGCTGCCATACAAAGTTTTCAATTCAATAACTTTGAATCTAATGAAGCTACAAGGTTAAAATTAAAATTGGGCAGATAAATTAATAGGGCAAGTTACTTGGCAAAGTTGGACATCACTCGGACCTTCAGACTTTTAGAGTGGGCCAATTTTTTTTTTTTTAATTTTTTTTTTTTTTTTTTAAGCTAAAGTTATGGGACAATGAATAAAAATTTTGTTTTTTGTTTTGTGATTTTTTTTTTTTTTGTTAATTTTTTTTTTTTTTTTTACGTCAAAATTATGGGGTAATGAGTTAAATGTATAAGGGAAGTAAATTACGGTTTATTTTATACATCATAGTGGGTATGCACGGGTATCTAAAAGTTGACAAGGGCAACTATAATCTTCCTCGTTTTTTTTTGGATTGTGATGAAAATCGGACAAAGATAAGAAAAGAAAATTCACTAAAAAGATTATTTTTTTTACATAGTTCAGCTCCAAAGTGTGAGACTAAAAATGGTTGATTATTATTTTAAAAATATGTACTTGAAAATTTATCTTTGAATTAATTTATTTTTAAATTTTCGATTATCATGAGCAGCAATGAATGAATAAAAATTAAGTTCCAGTTCAAAGACTGATATTCAGTACAATTTTCAGAATTCAGAAGTAAAGTACATAACAGAGGAAATAAAAAAAGGGAATTAAAAATAAATGGTATTTTATTATATAGAGAACTTCCATAATAAACTATTGATAAGAATTTGCGAATTGAATACAAAATAGGTCATTTATAAATATCTATCAAATAATTTGTTTGTATCACTGAATTTAATAGATTTTTAATTTTATGATAATGTAAAATTGGATTTTTTTTTGTTTTTTGTGTTTTTTGATAACTAAGTAGTAAAAAATGCGTTACTTCGATGTTTGATTTGGAATTTTTTCATTTAATTTAATTTGTAAATTTTCCTGTTAAATTTTGATAAGAAATTATAAAATGTTAAGTTGGAAAAATATAAGTAAGTGTGGCTAGGTGACAAAAGTGATAGAATCATATGTCATGAAACTAAAGCAAAACTTAAAGTTCCCGGCTCACGATAAATTGGCCAAAAGTCCCCGCGGACACTTATGACTTCATAAACTGAAATATTTAAAATTCAGTACCTTCGGAACAACTGATTATTTCCAAAATTTTTTAAAATGTAAAAATTAAGTTCCTACATTGAAAATTAAGGAATTCCTTTTTTTGCAAAATCCATATTTTGTTACAAATTTATGAGTTGTTTCTGATCTAAAATATCTCACACACGAATTCATGAACAATCTCAAAAAGAAGGGATAACTTTGCTTTTGTGAACCAACTATTATATATGGTTATTGATTAACATCCTTCAATCTTATTTATAAATACATATATATTTTGATATTAGGCTAAAATTATAAAGTTCCGAACATATACTTACAGATATTTTAAATAAAATTCGACTTTGGTTGCTTTTAAATATCGGTTTTATTTCTTTCGAAAATGTAGTTTAAAACTTAATCACATGGTTTGAAAATATAACGAGCAATAATGTCTCATTTTTTAGGAAACTTTTGGCTCACTTATCGGAGTAATAATCTCACGGGGACTTTTGACTAATTTTTGTAGTCATAGATCCTTAGGGGACTTTTAATCCCGGGTCTTTTGTTGATTTAGCGACAAGTAAGTAAATATAATTATGAGGTAAATTGAATAATTTATTAGAGAAAAACTTTTCAGAATTGAAATTAAAAATACAAATGTTAAGTACTTAAGAACTTGGTTTACCAATTATAGACAAGACCTGATTAAGTATTCTTTATTTTGTAACAAAGTTCAATATCTTTTAAAATATTCTCCACTTCAAGTTATAATTATTTATATCAAGTAAGTAATTCCTTTTTTTTTTTTAACAAAATGTGAATCTTTTATTAAAGTTGTGAGTAGTGTAAGTATAAGTTTTGTATCATATTTAGGGTATATAAGAATTGAGTTTTTGATGACGAATGACGTATACAAACTTTGAACACATTATCTTGAACTTTATAAAATGAGAAAATATGTCTAAAGGTACGTTTATAATGGAGCTGTGATAAGTCATAAAGGCGTCGATGAGAGCATCGAAGAGATAAGAAACTTAGTCAGTAAGTGAATTATCTTTTAAGTTTTTTAGGCTCATTTTGAGTATAAATGGAACTTGATTAATTGGTTCTATAAATAATTAATATTCACTTAACTTTAAAAATTTTAAATTTGTTCGATTATTATTAAGTTTTATATAAAAACAATTCCTAGGCTTATTTTCTATATTTTTTTACTAGTTTTATATTTTACCATTAATTACTTGAAATTTTACTCAATTTATTTGATTAATCACCCCTTAAATTGAAATTTTTCGTCTAAACTTACAATTTTTAAAACTTTAAGATCCATCTTTTTTTAAAAAAGAAAAATTTTAACTTTAGAAAATTAAATGTAAAAAAAAAATATAAATTAAGAAAGGAAAAATTTTTAAATGAAACAAATTGTTTTTTCTTTGTATTTGTATATATATAAAATTTTTTTTTTAATTTCAGGGCACACAATAACTTCCGTCTGTAAGTGACTGTATCAATATCCTATTTTCAAACCATATTTTCATTTTATTATTTATATTTTTCTGATATATATTTTGTCAACCTAAGTTAACTCTAGTAATTGTAAATTTAATTTAAAAAGAGTGTACCATATTGTAATTCTTACAATAATAGGTAATAACTAGAGGAAGACAGCAAAGGAATTAAATTGTTCGGAAACTACTGTTATGTCAAATTTGAGTCATATGATAAATAAGTAGTTTTTAGAATATCAAAATAAAAAATTATTTTACAAAGGTTTCAAAGGTTCATTGACTCCTTTTAGTGATTTTACCCGAGGTCGAATTTCGCCCACTGATTTTTTTTTTTTAAGAATTAATCATCTCTTAAACTAAAGTGGCGCTCTGAAATAGCCTTATATGCAATAAGTCTGCCACCCAAAAATTTTTACGGGAAATAATCCTCCACATGTAATTTCGGACATATCTTAACTTCTGTGGACAAAAAGAATATCCAGATTTTTTTATAAAATTCTAAGATCTCATATCCAAAATAAACCCCTTTCTAACCCCTTGCATTTATATGAATTTTATTGTATATGCTATTTCTGTTCTCTTAGTAGTAGAGATTTTAAATTCTCTTGAAAGAGAATTATTTCACTTTATTGCGAGTAGTAGAGAATTATTTCACTTTATTGCGGGAATATGGGTGTTATTTCATAATGAAGATATCCCCGATTTTTTGGGGTATTATATCCTTTTTTTTGTAGGATTATGGTTTGCGGTGGAATTTGCGGCAGCCACTGAGTAATCCTTGAGGAAATACCCCTTTATAATGTAACTTTAGAAAATTAAAAGACCAGTTTAATAAATTAAAAATAGCACAGTTATTTTAATGTACCCTATACAAGTGTTAATTCTCTGATTCATCGCATAACAACTTATTAAAAAAAGCATTGTTATAAACGTTAAAACAAATTCTTTATAAAACATCAAGAAATTCTCGAATATTACAAAGAGAAAAGATTTCAGACGACAAATATTTCAATTTTTGATAGCAATCTTTAGACGTTTGAAATGGTAAAAACGGAAATGTATTAGAAATATTGTATTCAATTTTTCTAAAATATATTTTTTTTTAAATTCAGCACAATTTCAGATCTTTTTAGATTAGAAAATAGAAAATAAAATACAATTTTTACAATAATTTTATTATTATATTGTATTTCGATAATAAAAAGTACTTCTATGTTAAAAAAAAATAAATATATAATAACAACTTAATAAAATCATATCTTGGACTCATCGAAAATAAAAAAGATTTATGAAAGTTATTTTAAGATGAGAAAGTATCTACTATATGTAAGTAAGTAAGTAAGAAAGTAAGTAAAGTATATATATATATTTTACTTTTATTCGGCGGGGGATAACTTTAGATCTATTTTAATAATTTTTTTTTTTAAGAACATCAAATTTATGTAAGTTGTATACAATTTAGGGTGCAGTAGGTTAATTTTGAAATACATAGTAAGTAATAAATATTTATAAGTATATAAACTTACTAATTTATTAAAATATAATTTTTTTTCTTTTGACAAAGTTGAATATTTTAACTTTTAACCTTCAGTATTTTTATTAAATTACATATGTACATATTAATGAGTACTTGAAGTACTTATATATAATCCTTATGATAAAAAAATCCTTTCATGAAGTTCATTTCTTTTATAAGTACTTATTAATTTATTAATTTATTGAAATTAATAATATGTATAGCATGTAAGTAATCAAGTAGAGTTAAAACATAATTAAAAAATTTGTACAATCTCTTTACAAAAATTATTTATGAATTTTTAGTAAATAAATACAAAAACTATATTTTGAGGTCTAGTACTTAGTAATAAATTCGAAATACCTAGCTATTTACTAATTTCAAAATAAAATAGAAACAAGCGAATAGATGTTATTATTTAATTTACACAAAATGTACCTTTTAATTTTAATCACTGCAATTAAAGTCTAAGAAATCTAACACTTTTTTTGATAACAGCTAATTTCTTTAAAACCTTTAATCCTAAAATTTAGCAGACTAAACATGTTCTATTAATCACTACAATTAAATTCTAAGAAATCGAACACATTTTCTAGAACACACCTAATTTCTTTAAAATATTTAATTCTAAATTTTAGCAGACTAAACATGTATTTTATTGGATACTCGTGCATGGAGACTTGAAATCAAGTATTTTCCAAAAATATATCCAATAAAACTACAATAGACTCTGAGTTACCTAGTTATTATAAAAAAAAAAAAATTTTAATTTATTTACGAAGTAACATATTAAATTTAATATTTGGCGCTTCAGTGGTTGGTGGGTTCGATTCCCGTACAGGTCATAAGATATAAAATATATAACATAAACGAAGTAAATAATATTACTAATATATTAGTAAAAAGAATTGGAAATGGGATACACAACGGGAAAGGCCTTGCTGGACGTGACATTCTTAATTAATCTTTATTGGATTTGGATTCCTATTCCTATTTCCTTTTCTATTCGATTCCTTAATTCATTATACCCGTATGACTTTATAGTCAAAGGGTATAATAAATTTGCCATTACGTTTGTGACGCAGAGAAGGAGGAGGTAGATATAGACTCAAGTGTATGGATCAGATCAGAATCGAAAAATAAATCGATTTAGCTATGTATATGTATGTCCGTCCGTCCATCCGTCATCACGATAACTCAAAAAATAAAGGAGCTAGGATTATGAAATTTTCACAAATTCGTTTTTATGCAAAAACCGGAACTGCTATTTAAATCCAATCATTTTGGTCCACGGGTTCGAGTACCTGCCATTCAACTTCTAATTTTATATGAGCATTACTCTATACCTATAGAAGCTGCGTGTCTGAAATTTTGCCAAAAATAGTTTAGTATAATGGCCAAAGTTACTGCAAAATTTGGTTGGTCTACTGCAAAGGGTTCGAGTAGCTACCATACAACTCCTTCTTTTATATGAGCATTACTCTACACCTAATAAAGCTGAATGTTCGAAATTTTGCCAAAAGTAATTAACCGAATGATATAATGTATATGTTACGATCATACGGGTATCCCAGACACAGTCTACTCTACTACACTCTTCCTCGTTTTTTAAATATTTTAATTTAAAGTTATGTGGCCAAATATGACATTCAAATAAAATTTAAAATTTGTTAACAATTTATTTATTTTTTAAATATTTTATCAATTTATATAATAACGTTTATGATAAGTAAATATTTTCCTTAAGAGTTTGGTGAGCAAAGCCCTTTTGCATTCTGTATTTTTATATCCGTATGACTATATGTCAAAAAGGTATACTAAATTTACCATTACGTTTCTGACGCATTGAAGGAGGGAGGTAGATGTAGACTCAAAGATAACTTCTTCTTGTATTTGAGCATTACTCTATGTCAATAATAGTTACTACAATGGCCAGCGTCTGAATAAAATAAAATAATTAAATCGAAAATAAAATCACAAAACAAATCCAGGAATAATAGAGGGTTCTTCTTGGTAAATACAATAAATTCAAAAATATTTTTATCATTTTTCATTTTAAATTGCCTAATTTCAATACAAAAGAAACAAAAACACCATCTAAATATTTGTGCCCATTCTTATTAAATACATCTAAATATTCACCCACATATCCTTTTTAAAATGGAAAACCGTAATTCGTCAAAAGTGACACTTTATTCCTTTTATTAAAAATAATTTTTATTTTTTTTTTAAACATTTCTCTTTAAAAAATTGGTTTTTTTTTTCTACCACTTAACAGGGGATTTCCCCAGTGACATTTAAAAAATCAAAAATTAAAAAAAAAACAACAGTAAAAACAAAAAATCCAAAATAAATTGGAATTTATATGAAAATGAAAAAAAAATTGAAGAGAGAAAATTAAATCAAAAGAAAATCATTATATCCTTAAAATCTTATTTATAACAAGCAAGGATATAAAAAAAAAGTGAGAAAATTTATTTTTTGTTTGTTATTGTTTTTTTTTTGATTGTTTGATCTGTGATGAAAATGAATTTGTATTAAGTGCAAATTGAGTTCAAAAATCTAATTTAGTGTTGATATTCTTTTTTTTTGCGCAATTTAATAAGGGTTTGACCCCCAAGTGTTGTCTGTTTTACTTATTTTCTTTTTGTTTGTTGCTTCTTTTAAAATGTTGTTATATTAAGGATTGTGGATTGTAAATTGTGGAATTATCTTTAAAAAATATATTTTTCATTGTTGTTGTTTTTTTTTTAACAAATTTTTCTCATTTTAAATTGTTGATTGTGATAATGTTTTTAGTGTATTTAAGAATTGAAAAAAAAAAAATAAGAATAGGATAAAAATAAAAAAAAATAATTTATCTTATCACTGATAATAGATTTTAAGTAAATATTGTTTGATTATTGTTAAAAAAATATTCTAGGATCAAATGTGAAAAAACTAGTATATGATAAATTTAAAATTAAATTTTGTGTACTTATTAAAAATAAATTTTTAATATACATATTTATCTTAAGATTGTTCTGTACTTTACTTGTTTTAAGAGTACTGATAAAATCACATATTGTTTGATGTCAAATTAATTTATTATTAAAATTGAAATTATGTTTAATATATTTTGATTACATTGTAAGAGGGTTGTAAGGATTTTTTTTTTTTTATATAAGCGCCTGTCTATACCATAGATACATATAGGAACAAGGGGGACAAATTATATTCTAATTATGTATTATAAAACTGATCCTAATGAATTCCACATAAAATTTAAGCATGAGATAGTCCGCCTTATAACAAGATTTTCTATAAATACAAATCTTTGGTTAAGTATATATTGTAATAATTTAGTATTTAAGTTAGACTGTATTCAGTGTCTGTGAGTTATATTAGTCAAATAAATAATTTGTTTAAATATTGTTATATTACTGTATTTTTTATTAAAGATATGGGTGTATAATTATTAATTATTGATTAAGTCGTTGATCAATGGAGAAAGTGAATCTGGGACTTGAAACCGGGTCTCTCGAATGGAAGGTCGGCACTTAAACTAATTTGCCAACCAGTTGGTTACATAAAGTTTAATAGTTATTATTTAATAAATAAATCTAATTGAATGAAGAAATAAAGAATGACTAAGTTTATTATCATATCAAACTTTTAATATAAATAATCACTCAAATTGAAAGGTTATTAAGAATTATTTTACAAAGTTTAAATTTTGAAACGAAATATTGGACGAATTGTAAAATAAGTTAAAGTAAGATAAACAAAAAGAGCATAATGATCAGATCACTCATTAATGAATATGAGGTTTAAAATTTAAATTCTTAAAATTACAATATAAAAAAAATTAATTAATTATAACATTTTAAAAGTTGAATTTTGCACAATTGTAAAAAATTGCTTAAAATGACACAAGAATTTTCGAATGAATTGTAGTAAAATGTTCTATGCACAGTACGTCTGAATCTATTTATATAATAAGATCTATTGTTTTATAAATATATCAGAACATACAACGAAAGCTAAATGATAGTTATTTTTAACGTACATCTTTTCTTACAAGCTTTTTATAAAAATAAAAACATTGAACTAACACTTGTATAAAATATACATTTATATTGGATTGCTTTTATTTTTTTTATTTTATATTTGTCTTAAGCGGTTGTTTATTATTTCATTAAGGACAACGGTCATAAGTTCAAAAATTAGTTCATAAAGAATTCATGTGTTTCAAAAAAATGTTTCAAAACTTATTTATTAATCAATTATAGTCTTTTAGTCCATATTTTGTACGTCTGACTGAAAATTTGAAATTTGTACACCATGATGTGTTAATCATATTATTTTTATTTCAAGGACATAGAGTTTTGTAAAATAACATCTTTGATTATGGCCAGAAATTAAATATATTATTTTGCAAAACTCTGTTCTTAGAAGAACTTATATAACAACTATTTATCTTATATATCTTAAGAAGAGCTTATATAACACTCTAAAATTATCAGAAGTTTAAATTGTCCAATATATTTAATTTTCTATGCCATATACTTGTATAAATCAAGTTGAAAGGTTTTAGAATTGTAGGTTTTAACAATCTAGCTTTTATAACATATAGTTTTCATTTATTTATTTCTTACACAAACTTTGATATCCATTTTAATTTATATTTTAATTAAAAATCTTTCAATATTATAAGAAAGCGAGATAATATCACAATTGATAGAGGAATATAATAAAAAAATATGTAACTACTAATAAAAGAAGTCCTTTTTAATCTCCTTCTCGAATCAAAAAAAAACAATTATAGATATCAGATCTTTTATTTTAAATACATGTATATATTGAAAATCAATATTTGTCTTTAACATTTATAAAAACATCACTAAAGTTAGTAAAATAATGTCTTACCACAAGTTAATCTAGTTGTTATATGTATATATAAATATTAATACATATACTTACTTATACAACATGTATACAAATTAAGGATTACATTAATAACTAACCGAATCTCATTTTCTATATTTTGAAAATAATTTTATTATTTAAAGCCTACTTAACTTTTAGTCATTAGTTTGTATATAAATTAAATGGATAATATAGCTTCTAATAAAAAGATTTTTTTGGGTTAATATAGTGTTAAAGAAATTGTGGTACTTAAGGACTTGGCTGTACTTATAACAGTAAAAGAAAAGTTTTAATTATAAATTGATTTCTTTTGTTTAATTTTGGTCCTCACTTCAATAACACTTATAACTTTCTATTTAGAGTTTGTTATTTTTTTTTGTATATATAAACAATAAACACATATATATATATAACTTATTAAGTACCACTTTTAAAATGGTATATATATATATATTGATTTCTAATATTTTATTTGTTAAGGCTCTTACAAAAGGATATATAACAAAAATATGTTATGTCCTTTTCTTTATTTTAAAATGCTTTTTATGTCAAAAGTCAAAATTGTAAACAATCATTAAAATAATTTCTTTACTTTCTTTATACTTTCTCTTTTATGAGATTTCCTCAAAAAAAAAAAAAAAAAATAAGTGATTTATCACGTGACTTAATAAAAAATCATAAAACTTTTATGACAATATTAATTAATAAAAAAAATATTGTTATAAACCAACAACAACAACAACTATTACTACAACAATATTAATGAAATGGATTTCGATACTTTCTAAATATAATAAGAATAAAATTATATCATAAAAAAAAACGAATCCTTTTTAATCCTGTTACATAATAATTGATAGAATAAAATAATAAAAATAATAAAAACAACAAATTCAATAACAAAATCATAAAACTACCAAAACTCCGACACTAACTTTCATTTTTTACTTTTTTGTCTTTATTTAATAACAAGCTTTTAACCTCTCGTTCCAAAATAAAAGCACTTTTTCAATGAGTCTATAAAAATAAAGTTTTATTTTTGTTTTTTTTTTTTTTTTTTTTTTATAGCTATATATAGAGAACAGATTATTATCCTGTCAAGTCATGCCCTAAATATTGAATAAAAACTTTAGCACGTCATAATCTTGATTGCCATCATCCCAATAAAAGTAAAGGAGAAGTTATTACAATAATAATAATAAAAAAAAAAGGACTTCTTTTGTTTTTGTTTTAAAACAAGAAAATTTAAATTAAAAAAAAAAATATATATATATATATATATATATATATATATATAGATATATAATATATATATATATATATGTATAGATATATAATATATATATATATATATATATATATATATAATATATATAATTATATATATATATATAATATACATATATACTTTAGCATTAGTAGTGTATATATGCATAGGATCTTTGATCTTTAACATTCTAAAGAAAGATATAATGCTACCCACACACGTCGGACTTGGTTTAACAACGTGGTACGCTGACCTGTATGTTAACTGTACCACACACTAATTCAGCCTATCATCAAATCAAATCATTCTAATTTATTTTTTATTATTTTGAAAAATATTTCAAATGTCAAAATTCTCACAATAAATTCTTCAGTCCGCGGACATGTTGTTCAACCAAGTCTGACGTTGGTTAAACAACTTGGTACAATAACTTATTTGTAAACTGTACTTCACACTTATCAAACCTACCATTGAATCAAATCATTCTAATTTATTTTTTATTGTTCTGAAAATTATTTCAACTTTCAAAAGTCTCACAGCAAATTCTTCAGTTCGCGGAAATGTTGTACAACCAAGTCCGATGTGTACGTGCGGCATAAGATTAATTGTCAGCTATTTTAAGGTCTAAATCTAAACCGACTGACCATATGTTGTAAATTATCAAACAACTTATGAAATGGAACATAAATCTAAGTACATCGTTGAGGGGTTGGTTGCCTCTTTGAAACCAAAAAACAACACTTACTTAACTCTAAATTTCAGAGAGTCATCAAATGTTTTGTTTAAGAAGTCCGTCTGCTTATCCCTATGTTGCTATCTCTAAGTTAGAAGCAGTGCAGTGGGTCAGTGGGTCT
>OY720444.1:20787123-20815646 GCA_963082915.1 Dolichopus griseipennis | reverse complement strand
TTTATTGTTTTGAAAAATATTTTAAATGTCAAAAGTGTCAAATTAAAATATTTCAACGTACTTTAGTTCCCAAAAAAACGGAAGTCACCAAATAAAAATAAGTAAAATGACATTACGGTTGTACAACTTGCCTATACACACGATACAAATTCTTCAGTCCGCGGACATGTTGTACAACCAAGTCCAATGTGTATGTGACGCATAAGATTAATGGTCGGCTTCTTTTAAAGGACTGAACATAAACCGATTAACAAAACCATATTATTGTAATTTACCAACATTTTATTAAAAGGAACATAAATTGAAGTAAATCGTTGAAGGGCTGACAGCAAAGAAACAACACTTAACTTTAAATTTCAGAGTCATTAAATGTTTAAAGTATAGTATCCCTACGTTACTATCTCTACATTAGATGAAGTGCAGTGAAAAAAATTAGTTCAAAAAAAGCGGCTAAGTACTGAGCCAAACTTATTAAATAGTTGCATAATTACTGCGTAGTGAGTCAAAGTACTGAGTTATATAACTATATATTAAATTTATATACTTATTAAATATTCTAAGTATAATACAATTTTTTTTTAATTTGAAATTACCCTTGCGCGATACACCTTTATTTTTAATTTTCAATTAAAATGGTTATCCTTAAATAATTGAAGCTTTAAGATACTTACATTACACGAACATAATAAGTTGACTTTCTGGGTTTGATTTTTTTTTACGTCCTAACTGTTCAACTGTTATAGGCTAAAAGTCTGTCTTGATGGGGGGGAATATTATATTCTTATTATTGGAACTGGTTAAATAAATTCTACATACAATTTAAATATAACATATTACCAAGCATAACATGTAAAAATCTTAAGTCTTAAATTTTCAATAGATACAAGACTTTCATTAAGGTTGAGTGTACCAATTGATCCAATTTGAATTTATGATATGATCAAATAATAATATTGAGGTTATCTTTTAGATTTTCATGTATTATTTTTTTTTTAAATTTATTCTTTTAAAATTCACCCCTGATGACTTTTTATCATAATATTGATAAAGAAGGTGAAAAAAACCTTAGAGGTCGTTGGAAGGTTTTCAATATATTAAAATAAAAGATATATGTATATATAAAGGAATGCTAAAGGATGTAATGCAAATTATGTAAATCGATAATAGAAAAAAATGTTAAAAGATCCTAATATAAGAAATTGATTTACTCAGATTCATCGAACTATTTTTATTGAAAATTGACACAAATGTTACCAAAAGAATTGAATTGATTAAATTTTGGGATATTCGGTTCAATGTAATTTAAATGGAACCAATTTATAATTTAAGTTAGATTTTGTTTTTTTATTATTTTATTGTTGTAAATGAAGTTTAAATTATTAAATTAAATATTAAATTTTAAATATATATTATGAAAGTAATAAATTATAAAGTAAAAAAGGATTCAAAGCTTCAGGAAGAATTGGTTAAATAAAGGTAGAAGAAAGTAATTGTATTTCAAATTTTGACTAATTATATACTTATCTAATTATTCAATATTAAAATATACTCTTTTCACATGAATTTGGTCGTTTTTCAATTCAATGTTTTTTTTTAAATCAATTTGGTCTTTTTACAAAGGAAATTGATCGCAAAATTTTTAACTGAAATTGGTCTTTTTCCAAATTAATTTGGACTTTTTTAAAAAATCCCCCGGTATCTAAAAATTCAGAATTCGAACTGTCAAAATATAAAAATGTAGTCCCTAATTCTTTTTAATAAGTGGAAACTAAGAAAAAAGAAAAAAGTCCCAAAAAATAGCACAGAAGTTTTCTGGAGATATTGTTTTTAAAAAGGGTTTAGGAGTCGAAATTATATAATTTGTCTGGCTATATTTAGGCTTTAATATACTTATCTTACATTCGTGTTTTTTTTTCTAGAGTGTGTTTTTTCAAATATAACAGCTACAGGTTCCCAAGCAACTAATGTATCCGAACTAGGTTGGATCCCGAAGCAACTACTAGGTTGGATCCCAAAAACTGGGCACATTAAAAATAAACCAATATTATTTGAAAATTCGGGACTATTTGTATTTGAGGACAAATTTCATTTGAAAAAGAACCAAATTCATGTGAAAAGAACATACGTATAAAAATTTGGTTAGTCATTGAAATATGTAGTATTTAGGTTCTAATATAAGATAAGTGAGCGGCTTTTTTAAATATAAACGCTACAGCTTTTCCAAGCAACTACTGGATCAAAAAAAAAAAGCTACTGGGTTGGATCCCAAAAACTGGGCATATTAAAAATAAACCAAGATAATTTGAAAATTTGAGACTATTTGTATTTAAAAAAAGTCAAATTTCATTTGAAAAAGGACCAAATTCATGCGAAAAGAGTGTATTGAAAAATTGGTTAAAGATTAACTAACATTTTAGTATTTATTCAAATCGTTGTATTGAATAAATTATAATTTTATATTCAAACAAATAAAAGTTTGGTAAAGGACCTGCCATTTTTTATCATCCTTGTGTTTATTAATAATAATTCATAGAATCTCCATCTAAATTTATTCATTTGCTCAATAGATTCCACACTTACTATATCGTATATTTTTCAAAAAAATCATTCCATTACAATATTCCATAACAATATTCAAATACTTCCGTAGAATTTTTATTAATATTCAATATTCAGTAAAAAAAAAGTGGTGCAGGGTCAGAACTCCCAAAGGACTGGGAGTTTTGACTTAGCTTGGTGGGTCATAATTCTCTTATACAGTTCTCAACTGAGAGGTAATTAGTAATATTAAAAAAAAAATATTAATTTTAATAATATCAGTGCCGGGTACACATTTTGGGGTTGGATTCGAAATCAGAGTATTCCCTTTTTCCAAAATTAAGAAAACAACAATAAGTTTACATTTAAACTACATTTTGAAAGGCTATTTTGAAAAAAGGGTAATCCTGATTTTGTAACTAATGTCTCGCATACATGAATTCATAAATATTCTGGAAAAAGGGTTAAGGGACTTATGACCCACTTGTAAAGAGACTTATGTTCCATGTAAATATTTTAAAGTGAGTCATAGATCCTTAAGGGACTTATGACCCTGGGAGTTTTGACTCTGCACCAAAAAAAAATAATAAAAATTTCAAAGTTGGAGGGGAAAAAAATAGTGTTAATATTCTCTTTATCAATAATAGGACAACAATTCAATTGTCAGTCATTCAATATAATTGAATCCATCAATAAAAAACGAGTTAAACTAAAATTTCAAAAAAAAAAAAAACTAAAAATTCATATTGGAAAATCAAATTTTCACACAGTTTGATCAATACACACACATTTATCTTTATATCTATTAGTTAAATCTATCTATGTATCTATCTATCTTCCTATCTAACTATCTATGAACCATTTATATTTCTATTTGTTATTAGTTAACCAGTAACTAAGTTATATGAACTTATATCCTTGTTATATCCTTGGGTTTTGAAGTTCTGTTATTTTTTTTTTTTTTGTATTTATTTAAAGGATACAAATAAGAATTATATTATCCTTTTTTTTGTTTTTTATTATTAAATAGTTAGTTCCGTTATTCTTGTTGTTATTATTTTTTTTTAGCTTTAAGCTATTGCTCTTTTTATGTATTTTTGTATTTTTGAACATGACACTTGAAAAACGAAAGACTTACATTGTTTATTTGTTTTTGTGTGTTAAAAAACGACCGACCAAAATTCATTCAGCTGTGGAAACTGAAATGACAGAATTGAAAAAAAAAAAAATGTTCAAAAAGACCAAAGATTTTTTATGTTGATCCTTTTTCCGAACATATATATGCATTTGAATGTATTTAAAGGATAATTGTCTGTTCTGAGATCTCAATCAAACAAACAAACATGTTTTATTTGTTTGGATGAATGAAGATGTCATGTTTGATAGTATTTTTTTGGATAATACACTATAGGTACTATAGGAACTAAGTATATATATACTTTATACAGACTAAGAAAGGATATGGTTGTATAGGTGTATGCTTTTTAAATTTAATGAAATTTGAATTGATGTTATTGATAGTCTGTTTAACTGTCTGACATTTTGACACGCGACTCTTGCTCTTAAATTCCGGGATTGATTGTGTGACTATTTCAATAAGTGCACTACTTCAGGAATTTATGGGTAACCTTTAAGATCTTAAATACTATCGAATGATGAAAGATAACCAAACTATCACACTAGTACGAGAACCTATCATTACACGAAAGCAATTTTCGAAAATACTTACTTGTTGCACCATTTGTCGCACTAATTTTTTATTCGGACTAAAAAAATTTTGACCAGTAATCAATTTTTAGACTCTATCGAACCTGAAGTCAAAATGACATAATTATTCAAACAAGGTATATACAAATTTTGTAATAGACGGCTGGGTGGTTAGAGTACCGACTTTTCATTCGATTCTCAGGAAAATTAAAAAAATTTAATCTAGTTTTCGACTCGACTCATCTACCATTTGCCATTGGGTTCAAATTAGGGACTTAACCAATAAAAAAATACATTAATATATAATAATATGAAAACAAATACATAAGTAATATAAACAAATAATTTAATTCAAAAATATAACTCGCAGATACGGAAATATTTTATATTTCAAATTATATTTCCATTTATATAAATTAGTTACTCAATTTTTGCGAAGGCTATAGTTTAGTTAAAAGTACACTTAATTTTTAATCAAGTAATTAATAGTCTAGTTTAAAAAGCTTAATGCAAGTACTTATCAAGTGCAAGTACCATAGATTTGGGAAAGTTCAGAATTAAAATTATTTTTTTTAATTTTAAAATAGCGCCAAAACAAAATTACTGACTTAATTTAAATATTAACATATTTTTAGGAATTAATTTACTTTTTCCTTTGATTGAACACTGACTAATGTGAGTAATACAGTGACTAATATATTTTTTTACAAAATTTTAACCCAAGTTCCTGGATTACTGATACTTAACCTATAAAATACTCTAAATTCACTTAATAAAAATGAACATTTGATTCTACATTAAACACATTGTACCGCAATTCTACTTACGTTTAAAATTTTTGAGTAAACTTTTATATTACGATATAAAATATTCATTTAACAAAGGATATCATTGAATTCGGTTAAATATAATTGAGAATTCATCTTAATAAAGATGCTGATATACTTTAAACGAATCAACAATAAAAAAAAAAAGAAAAATTTTTTTGTAAAATTGAGTTTTATAAAAACTATAATTAAATTTACAAAATTGAGTTTTATTTTTCTTTTGTTTTTCAAAAAAAATTCTATTTAAAGATGATAATACATATATGAATACATACTATAAAAGTTAAATAACAAAAGTGTCAATAATGTCTTTTAGACACTGAAGTTATTTAAAGATTCCAAAAGAATTTCACAAAGAATGTGATATTTTAAAAAATACTTAAGTAATTCTTTAATTTTGAGCATTTTTAAAATCGATTAAGCTCAGATATTTTTAATAAAACAAATATATGATTGATTATTAATTTTTAGTTACTTATTGTTCGATCTATAATATTAATGTTATGTAATTGTTCTCAATGTAATTTTGGTTCCGTTTCTAAATTGCGAAAATATTAGCCCAAGAAGATTTAAAAAATTTCAAGAAGATTTTAAATATTACAGAAGAAAGTTCTTAGGTATACAATATATTTAATTCCAAAATTTTAAATAATTTAACTGGCAAAGATTTCGATTACTATATTTAAGTACTCCACTCCCGTTGGCAGCTTTTAGTAGCCTGTGTGGTTTAATTCATATTTAAAAATAGTTTTGACATTTATTTGAGTAATTGAAATTTTTAAGGTGTATTTTTTCCAAATCTTTATAATATTAAGTAAAATTGTACTTAAGTACAATTGTAAGTATCATTACTTGATACTCATTTTAATATTATATGGATTTCAATTAAATTTTGTATTTAATTTTGAATTTTATTAAGTATGGGAAAAAAAATATTTGAATACTCGGAAAATAAATTGAATTCATGATACTTGAGAACTTTTTGGTACCAAATTACTCTAAAATGCTTAAGTACTAAAAAAATAATTACAAAAGCAATTAAAATTTAATTAGTATTTGGGAATTACCAAGTATTTTTACTTGATACTTTTGCTGATAGTAAATTTTGTAAGTATATCAAAATCCATTTAATACAAGTGCTTGAATATAAATAAGTGAGTATCGGGTAATGGTTCTGGTAATTGTACTGGTACTTAAAGTATAAAAGTTTAAATTTTTATACCCTACACGCAAAATAGGTTATAGAGGTATATTAGCTTTGGTACGGTATTTGTAAACACCAAAAGGAAACATGCTAGATGTATATATATATATATATATATTTGCTCAGAATTACCTCCTGATTTTTGTTTAAATATAAACGTTTTAAGTATTCTAATTACGTTTTCGAAGATACATCATTTACATAATTACATTTATTTCAGTTCTAAAACTTTTTTTGGGCTAACAATTATAATAATTAAAAGAATGGGTAAACTTCCGCAGAGTGGTTACGAGCTAAAGCGGCAATGGAAAGAGTGTAAAGACACCTTTCTAATGTATAATAAATATACTTATAGGGTGTTTTTGAAAGTTTGAATTTTTTTTTTTTTCTTTTTTAAATTTCCACTTGAAACTAGTTCCAGTTTACTGTCTTACAGGAAAACAAGTAAAGAAACAGTCAGTCGGTGCAACCGACTTAGAAATACCCTACACCTATTTGGTTCAAATTTAAGGACATATCCATAAGTCATTTTAACACCATAGAAGCTGTTATTAATTTGATCGTAAGACATAGCTAACCAAATTAACTGTATAATACTAACAACATTTTCTAATTACCCTATCTATTAAAAAATACTACAAATTCTTACTAATTTATCTATTTAAAAATATTAAAAAACAAACAAACTTGAAATAAATGAAAATATATTTATTCCAATTCAATTACAAAATGAAAAAATTTGAATTATTAAATTTTGTGACAAAAAGATAATCAAAGCATAATATATTTAATAATCCAAATTTTTAAAAATTGCAATTATTTTAAATGGTTAGTTTATATACCTAATAGAAAAGCTTATAAACGCAAAATATGCAATAAATGTATTTCCAAAATACAATTAAAAATTTACACATTTTCATATAATTCATTTAAATATAAAAATAAATTTTACATAAATGCAGCAAGTACCTTTGAACATAGCTGAACCACTTCAATTAAGTCTAGATTTCGGAGACACATAGGACATAGGAAATATATTCTTTGGCTTCAAAATTAAACTCGACCACAACCAATTCCCATGGTACTTTCATTACTAGTAACCTACTGTTAAATTTCATCAAAATACCGGCATTATTTTTTGAGTTATGGTGTTTGTAAGATATATGTTTGTTAGTCCTTGAACTTTTCAAGGGTTCCAGGACCCGAAATTATGGTACGATTTCGCCCATATGCAGTCCCGTCATACTTTCAATACTAGTTAACCCTTGTACACAATTGGAACGCTCTATCTTAATTTTAAGTTACTAGTTTTATTAATTTCGATGATAAGCTTTTACACATTGGGGGGTCTAAGAGAGGTTCTGAACCACCACTCCAATTGATCCCAAATTAGGGGGGCACGCAAGAAATAGTAAAGAACACCCTTGTGGCAAATTGGAAGCTTCTACATTTGTTTCAAGTTACTATCCTTATTAATTTCGAAAATATGCTTTAAGGGCCTAAGAACTGAGTGGCTGGTCCCCGATCCACTACTCCAATGGGGCCCAAATTTCAAAGACACTTACGAAATAGGAAGGGACACCCTGATACCAAATTTGGAGGTTCCATCTTCATTGGTTTCGGAATTATGCTCGTTTGGCCTAAATTCGATCAAAAAGTTCTAAGTTCCGAACCCATTGTCCAATCCTCACCGTACGTAATCACCGCCGTAGTTTCTCTGCCAATAACCTACAGCACAAATTTCATGAAGATAGCCTCATTAGTTGTTGAGTTATCGTGATTTTTTATATATGTTCCTTAGCCCTGACATCGATTAAAAGGTCCGGAATCCGAACCGTTGGGCTGATTTCGCCCTTATATAGTCCGCGCTGTACTTATAGTACTAGTTAACCCTTGTACACAATTTGAACGGTCTATCCTAATTTTAAGTAACAATTTTTAGTAATTTCGATTATAAGCCTTTAAAACTTGGGAGGTCTGAGAGGGGTACAGAACCACCACTCCAATTGATCCCAAATTAGGGGAACACGCAAGAGATAGTAAAGAACATCCTTGTGGCAAATTGGAAGCTTCCATGGTCTAATCCCGACCTTACGCAATTCCCGAAGTAGTTTTATTACTAGTAACCTACAGCACAAATTTGATGAAGATAGCGTCATTTGTTGTTGAGTTATCGTGATTTTTTATATTTGTTCGTTAGCCCTGAAACCGATTAAAAGGTCCAGAATCCGAACCCATGGGCCGATTTCGCCCATATGCAATCCCCGCCGTACTTTCAGTCCTAGTAACCTACAGTTAAAATTTCATCAAGATAGCTCCATTATTTTTTGAGTTATCGTGCCTACGGACGGACGGACGGACGGACATGGCTATATCGACTAAGGCGGTCACGCTGATCACAAATATATATACTTTTCCATATCTAGCTCGCTGCCTTTAGGTGGTTACAAACACCATACCAAAGTTAATATACCCCTTTACCTATTCTATAGGTGTAGGGTATAAATATAACGGTTTAATTAAAATACAAATTGGAAGCTTCTACATTTGTTTCAAGTTACTATCCTTATTAATTTCGAAAATATGCTTTAAGGGCCTAAGAACTGAGTGGCTGGTCCCCGATCCACTACTCCAATGGGGCAAATCCTAACTACAAAATGTTAGGAAAATTTTGTAATGCATTTTTCGACAACTAGATCATTATCATTTATTATTATATATTTAATTCTTAGAGTTTTTTAATTTTGATTTTCTTTTTTTTTAAAAAATATTAACAGATAAATCTGAACTAACCATAAATTATATTATTTTTTTATTCTACATAGCTTTTATCGATGTTCCAATGTAAACACTTTATGCTCTTATCGATGCTCTTATCGACGCTCTTATCACTTATAGCAGCTCCAACATAAACGCACTCTAACATCTAAACTTAAAAGCTTTTTATAAATGTATATATAAATATAAAATTTAAATAGAAACTTTTATAATATTCTTTTATTCTTTTAGCAATATTCAATCTAATAATTTATATATTCGGAAACTTTGAGATCTAAAGTACCGTTCTGTGATGACGTCATCTTGATAGCGCGTAACCTTTCTGCGGAAGTATTTCCAAAAGAATTACTTAATCACTAAGTTAAATGCTTTTATTGCATTTTTAAATAAATTCATGTGAAATTTCAATATTAAAAAAAAATTATAATTAATGACTCAATCTATATGATTCTGAAAACAAAACTTTAAATAACTAATAAAAATTTTTTATTCATCACCCACTTAAGATATATTTTACGATTTTAATTTTAATTTATTAAACTAATCACAGAAACAAAGCCTAAGAATTAAATATAAGTACTTATATATAGAAAGGATGCTAGAATAATAAAATATTTCCTAAAAGATCATATTAAATATTAAGAAAAAAAATTCCAAATACGTATTAAGTAAGTATATAATAAAATCTCAGAATGAGACATAATCATTTAAAGAAATAAACTTTCATTAAAAAAAAAAAAAAAATAAAAGAAATTTTAATTTTACCCAAAAAAATGTTTATTATACTTATTTAGACTTAAATCAGAATGAATAGATTGT
This sequence comes from Dolichopus griseipennis, assembly GCA_963082915.1. Classification (NCBI taxonomy): domain Eukaryota; kingdom Metazoa; phylum Arthropoda; class Insecta; order Diptera; family Dolichopodidae; genus Dolichopus; species Dolichopus griseipennis. The sequence continues at coordinate 20,805,773 of OY720444.1, read as the reverse complement.
AGGCGTCATCGAATATAAAAATTCTTTTACACCCCCGAAAAAAAAATTACAATCAAAATAAACAACTAAAAAAACACTAAAGAAAAAAATTTATAAAATTTACACCCTGTTCACCACAGCACAAAGCATTATTTAATTTTTATATATAACTTATTAAATAAATTTTAAATTTGTTTTGCTTTTGGCACGTGATAAATTCTAACATTAATCAGTCGCCCCCCCCTCTCTGTCATTAAAAATTGAATTTCAAGAGTTCATAAATTTTAGTTTATAGCTTCCCGCTTTTAATTTAGGAACAAACTATAAATCAATAAATATGTAACTATAATACAGATAATAAGTGGGATTTAAATATGCAATTAAAATTTTTTAAAGTGTTTAAATTAAAATATGTAAGAAAATCTATAAAAATGCAATTCAGTATCAGAGTTCAGATGTCAGAGATGTAAAATATAAATAAAATATGTCACAACAGCAGTTTGATAAGAAATTTTTAATGGAAATTAAATGATGATAATTTTATGAATAAGTGTAAATTGAATATTGATCATGCCATATTATATTTATTGAGTTAATGATCTTATTATTATTTTTAATTTTGATAATACTTTGATAGGCCATGACAGTTTACTGAAAAAAAAAATCCCGAATGCTCCAAAATGCCGAAAATCAAATATTGAAAACCAAAAATCCCAAAAACTAAAAATCAGCCTACAATTTATTAAATTTTTTGTTTTTAACTTATTATTAAAAAAAGTTAGGATGAATTTCAGAGTTGAATACAAAATCAGGTTTCTAATAATTTGTTTAGCTTGGGCTTGGAATGGCAACCCCCTTTGTATTAAATTCCTTGTTGTTAACTTATTATTTATAAAAAAAAGTTAGAAAGGATTTTAGAGTTGAATGCAAAATCGGGATACTTTCACCAGAATATTTACATTTGCCTTTTATTAAAATGTATATGTATATTTAAGTGGAAGATTTTTTTGAGACTTCGTATCCAACCTGAATAAGGTTTCGTTACTTGGAATTTTTAAAAACGTGAGGTTCATGGTTCGAAAACATTCGGAATTTTGATATTTTCAGGATTTTTTTTCAAGAATTAAAATTATTTGGAATTTGGATATTTTAGGAATTTTTTTTCAAGATTTAAAATCATTCGGGATTTTTTTTTTTGCAGTAAAGTGTCATAGACACTTAAAGTGTTTAATTCATGATACTTCAGAAATAAATAGGTTAATGGCAGTCAGTGAGTTTTTATATCACAATTAAATATAAAAAAAAATATGGTTACGAAAATAATGTACTTTTTTAAAAGTAAAATTTTCAATTGAAATTTTAAATAACCTTAAAATTTGAATAGCCAACTTTATTGAGAATTTATTAACTATTTTAATTAAAATTCCAAAGTTTAACACGTTCTTAAATATTTTCTGAATTTATATAATTGTAATGATATTCGAGTACAGGTAAATCTAAAAGGTCGAATTTTATATTAACTAATAAAGACAAAGTCAGTGAGTCATTTATGAAATAATCATGTTCATTTTGAATATTTCAAGATTTCTTTTAAAAAATTAAATTTCTGTTTTGATTTTCAAAGGCATAAATTCAAAATCCATCTAATCATTAGTTATTTACTTAAAATGCGTGGAAAGACGGTACGAATTAATCCCCAAGTCGTTATTCATTTTCAGAGAATTCAGTAGAAGTTAATGTCTCTTATAAGGAAATAAAATCTCTAAATTCTTTACTCGAAAATTGATAAATCCTAAACTCATCTTACTCAATATTTTGAATTAATCTTAGGAATTTGTCTGAATGAGAACATCACTAATAGAAAAAAGTCTATTTCTACTACTTTATGTGTTTTCCAAAATTAACATCACCCTAAGTTAATATAACTCCATAACCAGTTTTAAACAACTTAGGAATTTCCACTGTGTAAAAATGAGCACTCAGTGAGGCCTTACTGGTATTGCGCTGGAATTGTTGAAAGGGAGGCATTATTTATTTTAGTTCAATAGATCAAGTATCAATATTTACAAGATATCTATAAAAAATGTTAAATCTCCAATATTACGATGAGTGCTTATAGAAGTAACAGTAGTTTTGACGGAAGGGCTGCCAATTAGGCTTATGGTGCGATTTTAAGTTTTGTCCAGTTAACTTAGTGAAGTTTGCTGATTGCCATCCCATATGTAAAAATTATACTGCATCTTAGGTCGGTAAGCTTTATATATATTGAACATATCGTTGGGAGAAACAAGTGCTTTACAGCGAGAGAGAAAACTCAAACCTGTCGGCAAAGGCAGTGTTTTTAGGTCGTTACATCAAAAACATGTTCGTTCATTCATTATCATTTTTTGGTTAAGCTGCATAAATTTTGCTCAGAATTTCAGATTAGGTGTTATTTGATCTCTTTTGCAAGAGATTTGACAGCAATGAGTTGTGGAAGTGTTAAACTCAACTCTGCTAGCTTTACCCCAATCAGTTATTTTTTCTAGGTCATGATTGATTCAGGTAGCCATCAGATTTCTTTTTAAACTGACTGTTGGTTTTTGATTTCTTTAAAAAGTTATAGGATACCTTCAGAGTTCAAAGTACTATCATCGGTGAAACTGTGGATTGGATTCTGGACGAATTATTAATTAGTCAAAAAAAAGAATCTTATGTCTAATGTTTTGTAAAGTCAGTCAGACTCTTACAGTAGTCATCTTAGTTCAAATTCCTTCATATAGTGTATTACTATAAAATTATCATCTGCTCTTCCACCCAAACATTCTTGTACATCCATCATCAAACCTAAGTAATTGTTCAAATTTTTAATTTATTTAATCTAATTATCTCTTCATTTAAATCATTATTTCTTATTTAATTTCACTCTTCAATAATTTTTTAGATTTATAATGAATAAATGCAAAGTTTTTATTTAAAGGAAATTTTTGTCACCCCTCAACTTACAAATTTTCTTGTCTTCTTCAATTATTTTGATTCTATTTTAATTTAGTGTTCCTTGATTGGCTTGGCATTCATTTGAATCGATAACTTAACATCACATCTGGATTAACATTTTCCGAATATATATTCAGGTTCCATTAAAAATTATTTTTTAATCAAATATGCAATCTATTATCATGTCATTTTGGTAATTTTTCTTAATTTCACGCCAATATAAACGTCAATAGAATAAAAAAAAATTGCTCTTAATACTAAAAGATTTCCTTTATGACAGTTAAGTTAGTAATAGATTATTTGTAATGTAAGTAATAATAATAATGACTCGTTTTATTTCTTAAAAAAAATTCAGGTAAGTAAGTATATATATATTTATATATAAATAATGTAATAAAAATTACTGTATAGACATGCCAATTATTTATAAAAAAAAAAGGTAAACATCAGGTGCACTAGGTCTCATTGTTATGATAATCATAAAAAATAGAATAAATTCAAATTTTATAAAAATTAAATTTCAATTGAATGAAGCCAATGTTTGCGGAATGTTTTTTACTTATTCGAAAAGTTAAAGAAATTTTTTAAATTCACTTTTGGAGAATTTTCTTAGGGGAAACTTCCGCACAGAGGTTGTGAACTATCAAGATGACGTCATCACATAACGGTACTTTATATCTCAAAGTTTCCGAATATATAAATTATAAGTGGCGATGCCGCCATCTAGTGGTCGAAAAATGCATTATACACCGTTGGAAAGATTGTGAAGAGACCTTTCTAACGGTATAATAACAAATATAGGATGTTTTCCAAAATTTCTTACTTATAGTGGTTTTTTTGAAAGTTTGAAATTTTTTTTTTTTTAAATTTCCACTTGAAACTGGAACGGTAGCACCAAATTTCCACTCAAAAACGGTAGCACCGATTCAGATGAAACAAAATGTATATTAAAGACAGCCCCATATCCTGCAATATTCCAGAAAATGGTCCCAGGAAAATGTCGTACAGGAAAAATATAACGCTTTAATTAAAATACTACAATATCTTACATAACATTTTGTAATGCATTGTTCGACCTCTAAATGGCGGCATCACCATTAATAATTTATAATTTCGGAAACTTTGAGATATAAAGTACCGTTATGTGATAACGTCATCTTGATAGCTCACAACCCCTCTGCGGAAGTATACCCTTTTCTTATATACGATATGGTATATTTTTTCTATGTATGTGCAAAGGGAAAATCCAATAAGTTAACTGTCATAAACAGGTAAATAGTGTCAACATTCAAATTCCTTAGAATGCACGAATTTCATAAATGTTTATACATTTATAAGAAGTTTTTTTTATTTATTTTTTAATTCCAATTTTCTTTTTATTTGATGTTTAGGTCCTGTTTTGACTTTTAATTTCGTTCTTATGTATTATTGCGGTTTTTCTTGAAATGTTAGTTGATTGCATGTATGAAAAATATTCAGATTTGCATAATACCTATACTAGTTATAAGAATTTTTGCTAATAACAAATTTATGGAAAAAACATAACAGGTAACTTAAAGATTTATTCACTGTTATATTTATATCTTATTGGTAAATTCTTTAAATTAATAGATTATCAGATTCGCGAAATTAAATAATATAGAACAATTATAAAACAGAATCGATAAAACTAGAATGGCCTTCGATAGACTTCGCTCCATATTTAACAGTTCGCAAATATAGAGACAAACCAAACTAAAAATTTTCAAAGGCTTCATAAATAAATATCTCAGAAATAAATGACGAATATTCTGGCCAAACAGAATAAGAAATGCATACTTATGGGAATTAACAATGGAAGAACCAATAGTACTGCAAATTACTAGACGGAAAATGAGGTGGATTGGTAATACATTAGGGGAAATTAAGAATACAGAACAAAAATGGCAGTAAACTGGAATCCTCTAGGTGAATCCAGTTCAAGAGATAGACCTAAAACAAGAATAGACCATGAAGAAGAATGGTGCTAGATTAATTAAGTTGACACAAAATATCCTGAAACGAATAGTAGAAAAAGCTGTAGAAATGCATGGATATTTAAGTTTAAGCCCTATGCTGTTCCATGCTCATTGTTTAAGATTTTCTATGCCCATGTTTAAGCCCCAAGTGGAGTAACAGGGAAAAAAAATCATAAAATGGTTAAATCTAATTAATTAAATTATTATATTTTACTAAAAAATTAAAGGAAGGGGGTGACAAAAAGTAAATTCGTTTTCTATCCGAAATCAGTAGAAGAATAATCGAAATAGCAAAAGTGAAAAGGGGGTTAACCCTAATTTAATAACCAACTGCACAAAAATTTTTAGTCCCAAATTTAGTGTACAATTATTCACAAATATTCTGGGAAAACTTTCCCAGAATTTGATGTTTTTAAGAGTTGTATACAAGATCAGGAAATTCCCCTTTCCCAAAATATTTGAAGGAGGTTTGTAATCAGCAGGGATAAAAAAGTTAGATTTAAAAGTAGTAGCCTGTTTTTTTACATTTGATTTTAATTTTGCACAATTGTTAATGGGAAATAAGACTCTATTTCTATACTCTTTTGGGAAATCAACTTTATTTCATAAATCCCTCAAATTAAACTCGTATTAAAGAAATTTTAACAGAGTTTAATAATTTCATGAGTTTTTTAGAAGTTTTAAATTAAATTGATCTTAATTTTATTTAAGATCTTTATTTATAATAACTATTTTTTTTAAAAGTCTCATATGACATACACATACAAACCGAAGCATAGTCTAAATGATTTTGGGAATGTCCTATACTTAAAGGGGTGTGGCCAACTAAATTGAATAAAGCTTTATACTTAATTAAGTTATCAAAATATCAAAGTACCATTTTAGATATTTGGATAAGTACCATTTTCATTTCTAACCCCTTAAAGTAAGAAATACGATATATTTATTTAAAGAATTTGAATTAAAATTTATTTAATTTAAATAAATTAAAAAATAAAACTATTCTAAATTAATAAAACCAATTAAAGTTAATTTCTATACGTGTTAAATTGAAAAATAATAATTGTTTTCATGATTACTAATAATTGTTTCAAATCTGAGGGAAGGTAGAAGTTATTAAAAACGGATAATATTTAATTTAATTTCTCATTTAACACATCCTTTCCTCCGTTTTCTTTTTTGCAATTTTTGCGCGCTTAAAGCGCTTCGCAGAAAAGTTACCATGTCATTTTAATTTACCATGACAATGCAATGTTTTTTTTTTAGCTTACAATGAGGTAAAACTAAAACTCTGTATGTGTAAGTATATACATATAGATAATTATGTATATAAGTATGCATATTTCAGAAGGATTTAAAAATAACAGAACATATAGTTAATTATTAAAAAACTATATAAAAAATCAAAAAAAAAAAAAGATAATCGTTATTAATGATTTTACAATTTTATAATTGTTTCATTTATCATAATATGTAATATGTATTAAAAATTAATATACATGTATATGTATTGCATAAGTATATATATATATATACGAAACACATATAAATAAAAAAATCTTTATTACAAAAGGTATTAACAAAATTAACTTGTTGATATTTATTATTTATTTCATAGTATGCAATTTTTTTTCATTATTTTCTACGTAAACACCTTTTACTTGAACTCAACTCAAATAATAACATCATAATACCATCATTATACCAAACATTATACGGTTATTACCTTTTCAATTGTATATTATACACACGGGGAATGATGCTCTTTGCTGCCTTATCATATAAAAAAAGGATGCTAATTTGTATCCGATACACTGTTTTATATATATATATATATACGATGTAAGTTTTCATTAATATAATGTATATGTACTATAAATATACATATGGTATCACTTGTTATTTATTTACATGTAAAAGGGTTGCCAAAGTGCAAAAATTCGAATAATAAAAGCTATTTTTCGATAATTCACAAGGATTCCATACTTCTATTAAATTATAAGCATTTTTTAAAAGAAATTCCTCAAAAAATTGTATCCTTGTTTCGGAACAATTAACGTACTGCCATAATTACAAGTTTTTAAGACTTTACAAGTTTTTCAACCTTTTTGTAAAATTATAAGCATTTAAAAGAAATTCCACAAAAAATTGTATCCTTTTTTCGGAATAATTTACGTAATGTCATAATTTGACACTTCATATGTTTTTTCTGAGGTAAAACCGATATGACCCAATTGGAAATACGTCAAATATCTTAACTGTCAAATTATCTTAAAGCAAAATGTCAAATCTTCATAAAAAAAAAAAATCAAAAACCCTAAAATTCTGTAGGGGTACAGTCAATGACAAAAGACTTAATTTTTACAAATGACAAAACTTGAAACAAAAATGGCAGAATTCCTAAGGCAATTGAAAAACTCCTAACATTGATTAAATTTTGTAAAACATGTAAAGACAATTTAATGATCAAATTTTACTTCTCTTTCAAAGTAAAATTAGGCTGATTAGGTCTTATTTCCCCCTGTCATATTAATCTTAGCAAAAATTTTAAAATTTTAGACAAAACTCCCAAAAAGACAAAATTTTAATATAAATGAAAAAATATTTAACAATTGTGACATATCTCCTATTTGGAGATGACGTCACAGTTTTATAATTTCTGAATTTTTATGAAATAATTATTAGGACTTTTAATGTTTTAGTTTAAGGAAATTTGACATTTACGTAATTTGACATTTTGGAGATTTAACGTTTACTAGATTTGACATTTTGGAGTTTTGACATTTAGTATATTTGACGTATCATCCATCCAATTTGAGATCTGATAACTCACAATTATTTCAAATTTCTTTATTTAAAAAAAAAGAAATCGTTTAATTTAACATGAAAAAGTTATGTATAGTTGGCAACCTTGTTTTTATTATGTATAGAACATATTAAGGTTTTATATAATATGTGCAAATAGTGAATTTTATAAATCCCCAAGGCAGACATAAATACTTCATAAAAAAAAAATTTTTTTTTAAACGACAGCTAACATTAAAAACATTAAAATTTCACCACTCAACCCCTATACATATTATAATCAACCACCTCACCATGATTTTTTACGTCCACTTTTTATTCGTTTTTCCCCGCCCTTCCTTTTCCACGTATATATATAGAATATTTGTTTTTTAATTTATTTCCCTGACTTTTCAGTGTATCCTGAAGCAATCAATTCATTCCTTTATTTTATTTTATTTGAAATTAAACATATATGAGAAGGGGTGATGTGGTGGAATTGGGATGAAAGGAAATTTTGGTTTGGTTTCGTATATGTGGTGAAATAAGTTTGGTTTCATTTTATTCGGTCCATGCATTTTATTTTATTTTGTTAGTGGTGTCAGAATATATTTTTTGGTTTTTTTGTTCCTCTTGTTGTTGTTGTTGGGTTTTTTTTTATTTATTTATTTTTTTTTTTGGTAGGATATTTACTGGCTAATGGTTTTCAATAATTTTTTTTTGTTTTTTTGTTTTTTTTTTTTTTATTTTCAGAATGATCGAATGGTGATCGATTGGTAATAAAATGTGCAATAAATTTTATTTGAATTTTTTTAAAACTCCATCAGTTCAATCATTCATGTTTTGACTTCATGTTTTTAATTTTTGGTGGTTTCTTGTTTTTTTTTTTGTGAAAAAGTATAAAATAGTAAATGATTTTTGAAAGTTCATTTAAAGCTTTTTTTTAAAAGTACCTATCTTTTGGATTTAAATTGGGAAGGAAGAGGGGGGAAGAAAGTGGCAAAAAAGAATTATTGTAAGAAATTGACACGTACATAAGTACTTGGTAAAAAAAAGTAAGTAGTAAAAATTTTAAGTATTTTTAAATTGACTGAAAGGGTAATAATTTAAAATATGAAAGAGATAAATATATATATCCTGTTATATAATATTTAAGAAGTATTAAATATGCATTTCATGTTGGGAGGATTTATATTATATTTTTAAATTAGATAAATAACTAAGTACTTAAAATTTTATAGTAGGAAATAAAAATGAAAAGAAAAGAACTAATAAAGGGCGTTTTTATATTTAAATTTCGTTTTTTAAATAAGTTTTTAATCAAATTAATCGAATGTTAAAAATTTTGAGATGAAATTTGGTATATAATTTAAAACACAGGGGTTTTGGTGGTGTTAGTGGGTAAGCATTTGACTTATTAACCAACAAGGTACGGATTCGATTCCCGCTTAGGTCATAAGTACAATATTTAATTAAAAAAAGATTGAAAAATAATCTCTATGGTTACCAAATCACCATGGTTACCAAATATCTAAGTAAAATATAAAATATGTATATGATATACTAAATAAATTATATTACTTATAAATTAATATTGTTGGTCAACATCCGAAAGGAAAAAGGCCCGTCGAAGGCATTGAATGCACTTGGAAATTCTTAATAAATAAATACTAAATAAATAAATACTTAATAAATAAATTAAAATAATTTAAAAAAAAAATAAAGGGTTCTTAGAATGTACAATTTCAAAATTAATCAATGTTCCATTAGTTTTGGGGAAAGACTAAAAGCTATATTGAAAAATTAATTTATAATAAATTCTTATGAACTTTTTTTAGAATTTTGTTGGTTATCAGTGATTTAGCTATTTTCAGATTGATAATATAAGTATCCTATAGAATTTCTGTTATAAAAATTTAAACAATTCTAATAATTGTGAATTTTGAAGGACTGCAGTCTGTAACGGAAAGGATAAAAGTTGTAAAATTATCTCCAAACTAAACAAAGACGTACATGGATTGTAAAAGTTTTAAAAACACAGACGGAAGGACGAGCTGGGCAGACGGAGAGAGTGAAGCTATGAAATTACATTATTTTCAAAAATTTTAGAAAATGTTGGTAATAAAGATCTTTCACTTTTGAAGGGTGAAAGTTGTAAAATTATCTTCGAACAAATTTTAATAAAATGTACTACACAATTTGTCGGAACAACTCCGAAAATCTCATTTCAATGTACATCATATACGTTCATACATACCCTACTATACAATATCGTATTAAAATAGATCAATATAATCCACACTGATATAGTTAAGCTTATTTTCATATTTGTAAGTTTTTATGCTAACTATTTAAACTTGTAAAATATTTTTACTAATTAACTCAAGGTATCTTTATCTAAAATTAATTAAAAATTTATTAATCAAAATTATAAGATACTTTAAAGTATTGCAGGTCATATAAGTATTAGATTATCAAAAGTATTTGTATTTCCATGTAATTTCGCAAATACTTACTTACCATATATTCTTACAAATGTCAGTTTTAATTACAAATTCAATTCAAAAAATTGTATACAGGTTGTAATTTTTTATTATTATGCAATATTTTATCGTCACACCAAATGTTTTTACTTCCGTGTTTTCTATGTCCAAAGAACATTATACACTTTAGAACAATGAAAATTAATTACCAGAATATTAAATATATGTACAACATCTGGATTATATTATATTTTCCAAAAAAACAATAGGAAGTAAGTATAATGAACGTATTTGTGACTTTACAAGTTTTTTATCCTTTTGTAATATAATTTTCTTTTAAATCAGATCACGTACGTATATCTTACAGTTATTGTGTGTTATACGTGATCTTTGGTAGTCCTTTTCTTGAATTTTTCTTATCAAATGTGTGTTACAATACAAAGAGACGCATGAAAAGTGTTTTTGTGACATTTAATTTTGATAAATCGATTAGAAAAGTAAGTATTAGTATTGATTTGACCTGATGACACACAATAGTTTACAATGGAACATAAAAATTTATGGGATAAATATAACACTTTTTTTCATGCAATAAATCATTCTAAACGTAGTAAGAGAGTTTTTATTATAATACCTACCTATAGATAAAAAATGTATTCTAAATTTGCCATTACGTTTGTGATGCAGAGAACGAGGAGGGGTAGATAAAGACTCAACGGGATGGATCGGATGAGAATCGAAAAGTAAATGGATCTAAGTATGTATGTCCGTCCGTCTGTCCGTCCATTCATTTGCGAGCACGATAAAGATAAAAGAGCTTAGATTATATAATTTAACCGTAATATAGACATTATATGATCCGGTTAATTACTTTTGGCTAAATTTTAAATACATAAATTATTAGACTTTCAGTTATGTACAAAAGGAAATATAAGTTGAAGGCAACTCTTCGAACCTCTGACACTACACTGACTATATTTTATTCAGAGATTGGCCATTAAAGTTAACTACTATTGACAAAATTTCAGACATCAGATTTATTAGGTATATAGAGTCGCTATTGAAATTTAGCCAGGTTGCTCAACGGTCATACGAGTATCCCATAGTTGACTCCGTCTACTCTACTACACTTTTCCTTGTTTTTTTTTTAAAACTCTTTTTTTAGTGGAAATTTGTTAAAATAGATTCTTAAAAAAAAGTTGATTTTCCTAGGAATTTTATTGTTTCCTATGGAAAATGGTCATAAAATTTCTAAGACTAATAACTTTTATTAATAAATAATCGTAAAATTTTTGAATATAATACATTTATAGTTCAATAATTTTTGATTATATGAAAAGAATGCGCCAGTTGTTTTTTAAAAAAATTTTCTTTTAAAAATTTGTTTTTTATGATTTTTGTACGTGTATTGAATTGTTATATAGATTTGTTTTTTTTATTGACAAGTACTTAAAAACAAAAATTTTCACGCCATCTGTTGAATAAATGTGCGGTTTAATTTTCTGCGAACATTTGTTTTATATACGTTAAATCTGGTTTAATTTAAATGCAAATTGTTTGGGGAATCATATGTGACTTGTTATCATATTAAGAAATTGACTATTGTATTTAATATTAAACGTAATGATTTCTATAAGAAATAATCGCGGGATTACAAGTACTTACATACTTTATAAATAAGAAATATTTTGTCAAATATTTTGTTTAGTTAAAAAGTTATACTTAACTTCTTAAGATAGATGAAGATTCTGTTAAAGAACTTTCTTATTTCTTAAATTTTTTTGCAAAATCTGAAATCTCATATTGAAGGGAATGGTTGAAGTTCGAAAAAATGCGATAAATTAAAGAACAACAAGTAATGAAGAAACGGTAAATCGATTTAACTTTAGCAGTTTTCTACACATGCAAATTTAATCGACAGTTATACGAATCCCCAAATTCAATTTATTTTAGGTTTCAGGAACGTTAAGAAAACGGGACAGAGCTAACTTGCATAGAACTTCAATTTTATTTCTTTTTCTATTTTGAAGAAACGGTTTTTCGGTCTTAGGAGGCGTGTAATAGATACTTGCACAATCCTCCCAATTGTTCTGAAATTTCAGGGATACAATGAAGACATAGAAAATTAAAATTTTTATTTTTATTAAAATCGAAAATTATCTTATTAGATTTTGGAAGGTGCGTGGGAGGTACCTGAACCATTTTTTCAAATAATTAGAAATTTTAATGCAAGCATGAGTGAACACCCATGAACCAAATGTAAAGCTAATTTTTTATCAATTTCGACGAATACTCTCAAGTCTTGTCGTTTTTAAGCTAATTCATTCGAAACTCAAAGTCAAAAGGAATAAAAAAGACATAAAATAAGATGAAACACCCTTGTACCTTGAAGATTCTATGTTCATTAGTCTTAGAGATTTACTTATGCGCCCTTAGTTTGATCGGAGCTTCTTGAACTCGAATCTATGGTCTGATATCGCTAATTTACAATAACCGCCTTTTTTTCCGCCAATTGCGTCATTATTAACCTTAGCTTATTTCCTTCTTGTGGTTACAAACACCCGTACCCAAGCTGATATACCCCTAAATAAAGACTTATCTTACGTGTAGAGTAAAAAACAAAAACAAGTAAGTAGTTATTATAAGGAAATTATATATTTATCTAGAACTGTTGGAATCTATAAATTAGTTATTATTAATTATTTTTGATTATCAACTCCAATTTATAATAGATAAAGTTACCATAGCTTATAAATTAAGATTTTAAAATTTAATAGTTACTATTTTAGTATTCGAATGATTTATACTTTATTATTTCAGCTATATAGCCTAGACGCTCTTTTTCAAAAATAAAAATATATAAACATGACTTTGGGAACATACGATTATAAATTAAAAGATTTAGAATTAGAATATAAAAAAAGGTCCAAAATTTCGGAATTATAAGTGAATTTTAAAAATAATCCAGGTTTCACTTTATTGTATATCATAAAAAAAAATAATTAAAAAAAAGTTCCTACATATTTAGTTTAGTTCCTACAAAAATTTTTTTTTTTTAAATAAAAAATTTAATCCAAAACTTACCTTGCATTGCACCAGCCCAACATAACCAAAATAATGCCCATTTTGCAGTACAAAATTTTTGTAAAAATTTTGGTGTAAATTTACCCCAACCATATATTTTTTCTTCATAATTTTTTTCCTGATGTAATTGTTGTTGCTGTTGTTGTTGTTGTTGTTCATCAATATTAAATTGATGATTATTTGATGTAATACCAATATTATCATTATCACTATTACCATTTATTATAATACCATTATTACCAAAATCATGTTTATTATTATTTGTTGATGATTTTAAATTATTATGTACACTTAAAAAATTTTGTTTATTATTACCATTAATACCATCTGAATGAAATGTTGTAGTTGTTGTTGTTGTTGATGTTGGTAATGATGAAGTTGGACCATTACTTGTTAACATTTTGTTATCATATATTGATGTTTTTTTTAATGATGATTTTAAATCAGTATTATTATCATTTTTATTATCATTCATCATTATTTTAAATAAATGATAATTGTTTTCATATATATGTATATATATATTGTGTATATATATTAATGAGAATTAAAAAAAAATTATTTTCAGATTTATTTAATTTTTTTCACTATTTTTTTTTTTTTTTTGAATATAAAAATTTGTTAATGGTTTATTATTTGTCAATTTATAAAATATTTAATTCATCAATTAAATTATATTAGACACACTTCATAAATAATTTTTTTTTTATTTATCCCGCATTTTATTGCATTCTATAAGATACAAATTCTTAATATATATATATCTTTATAGTTTATAATGTATTTTATTTGACCTTTTAGAACTTATATGTTACGTTCTTTTTTTATTATTTGATTGAGATTAGAAACTTATGTAAAAATATTAATGTATCTATAAATAAATGTGGGTAATAATTATTCAACAATAACATACAAAAAGTTTTAAATATTTTAAAAAAGTGTTCTGAAGAATCTATTTTGTAAATTAAAATAATTATAGAAGTAAAAAATACTTAGGTACTGAAAATATTTTTAAATTTTACCTATGGCCCTGACATTGAATGTGATCGTGGAGTAAAAATATTTTATACAAGAGTGATATTATTTAAGGACAAATATTTAGGTCTACAAGACCACTCTTTAGCAAATTTAGTATTTTTGAATTAAACTTTAGAGTTAAACTTAGTGATACTTAAAAAATTAAGTTTAGGATTATGTTAATCTTTCAGTGTGACTATGGATCATAATAAAAGACGGGTTGCTATGGAGAAAAATTTGATCTATTCTAAATAAATGTGAAAAATGAAGTTCCTGCCATAAATATCAAATTTTAAGCACTAGACTTTTTCTAAATTATTTCAAACAATGTAATAAATTTTTTTGACACATTTAAATCATTTTTTACATTGATTTTTAAAAATTTAATAAATTCAAATAAAAGTTACAGATTGTAAATTTTTAACTATAATTTATAATATTTAAAGTTTTGTTAATTAATAACTACTTAATGTAATTATTTAGAATATTTAATATGGCTGGGTGACACAGTAGTTAGATTGTCGACCTTTCATGCGAAAGGCCCGGGTTTGAATCCTAGTGAAAGTGAAAAAATTTTTAATCTGATTTTCGACCCATTGGGTTTAAATTATAATGGCTTAATCCATAATTAGTAACTATATGTCTTTAATAAAAAAAACATTATTATAAAAATATGTATATACAAATGCAAAATATAAACAAATAATTTAATTAAATAATATAAATCACAGATATAGAATACCATATAACTCAAATACAAAATATTACAATATAAACAGAATAGAATTGAAATTATTAAAAATCTAAGGCGTGTGTACATGTTATAAGTTGTAGTACTACTTACATGTTTAAATTGTATTTGAAATTCATTTGATCAGTTCTAATATTTCAATAATAAAAAAATGTTGTAAAAATTTCCCTCTGTTGCAACATGCACATATATAGAAAGGTTGTTTAGCCTATAAAAGTTGAAAAGTTTACACGTAAAAAATACCGGTCTTTTCTTATTTTTAAATTTGACTCAGATCAATTAAAAGATACTATTGACTAAAGTTAATATTACTTATTAAGTATAGTATGTTTAAATTAACTTAAATAAATTGTTTTTAAGTAAAATAAAATTAATTAAATATTTAAACAAAATGACATTTCACAACGATTTTTAACTAGTTAAAATTGGGCGCTTGTTTGGGATACCTAGCCTTAAAAAGGAGAAATGTAAAATGATTCTTAAGGTAAATATTCTTATCATTACTTATATTAGTTGAGCAAATAGTTACTTGATAACATCTTGTTCTATTTTTTTTTTAATACCGGTCTATTAATAAATGAATAAATATAGTAATAAATAGTAATTTGTTTATGATTTAGAGATTTAATAATGTTCTAAGATAATATAGATATTAAAAACAAGTTTATATTGCATATAATTATTTTTAAATATTTAGTTAAAATACTTTTAAAATGTAATTGTTTTTTACTAAGTCATAAAATTATAAAAACAAATAACTACCTATATTATTTATACATATACTATACATATATATATATTCATTAAAAAAACATTGAGCAATTAAATACTTAGGTATGTATGTATGTTTTTTTTTTAAAAATAACTAGACTAGACAAAGACTATTGAGATACAAAAAAGATAACAAATTATTGTACTACATTTAAGATAAAGATACAAAATACTTAAACTTTTGATGTAATAAAACAATGTCTATAATATTTAGCTTTATTAAAATTATTTAAAACATTTTTAATATAAAATGTTAATTAATTATTTAAATAATTATTTGTTTATTAATTTGTTATCTTTTATGTCAATTGTGAAATACATGTACTTTCTTGTTTTAATTACACTAATTAGTATTTTTAAAATCATTACAAACGCACTAAAATTATAAATTATAATTGCAAATTTGTTAATTTTTGAATATAAAACACCACAGTTCTAAAATAAATTAAAAATTAATAAATAACTCTTAAGAAAAAATAAGAATAATAAATAAGTAATTATATAAGTAGTGCAATTTCTTGACTACACATATAAAATATATTTTAATCTTTAATTAAGTCAATATGCATTTTGACTATTCGCATTTCGCAGGTCAGGTCACTTCACTTTTATCATTGGAATATTGATGTCATAAGAATTTAGAATAATAATTGCCAGATTAAACGAAATCTTAATAGGTATATTAATGATTTTTAATGAAAGCTTTAACTAAATTCATAATCATTATATTCATAAAAACGTGTTTTACATTACTTGTAATTATATAAACTTAAAGTTATTTTATATTAATTTCAGTATTCAATGCAATATTAAGATATATATACATATATATAATTAGGTATATATAATAACTTTTATATATAAAATTGCAATTCAAAAAATATTGCGCTAAAAAACTGTAAAATTTACAGTACTAAAAAAATTATTAATATTATTAATATTATTATTAATATAACAAAGATTTCATTTGAATTTAATTTACAATTTGTTTAGCTTAATTAATTTTTTAAATAATTTTATATATTAAATATTCAAATAACTTTTAAAGTGATCATTTTTCTTTTATTAATTGAATTAGACAAATTACATACTATCTAATCTAATTACATAAGTTCTTTAGAATATATTAAATAATAAAATTTTAAAAGTATTTTATTTAATAAATATTAAATGCCTATTATTTATAAAGTTCAATTAAAATCTCAAAAGTTAAATTTTAAGTCAATATAACTTATATAAAAACTTGTTTAATTAAATAGTTATTTATTATACATTTATTTAATAAGTAATTCGATTTTATTTATTTTTTAATCATATTTAAAAATAAAAACCATTTTTAATTAACTAGGTATAAAAAATTTTTATGAGTTTAATTTAATAATTTTTAATACCAATAAATATAAAGTATTAATTTTAAACCACCTTCTTTTTGTTATTATATTTAGTTTTATAATTAAACAATCTTATATTTTTTGTAATTAAATGAAATATTTTTTAAAAATTAATATTAAATTTTTAATTAAATTAATTCTTTCGATTTTTTTTTTGGCTTATTTTTAAAACACGTCTTAACGGTACGAAATAATAATTGTAACTGATTAAAATAAATTTCAAATAAAACGGAATTTATTAAAAATAAAAATTTTAATTCACCACACTCGTAAATATTGTTCTTACTTGTGTTGTATTTGTATATACAAAATTTATATTCAACACACTTGTTTTGAATTTTATTTTAGAGTTATACTGACTGTGTGTGTTTTGTTTTTATTTTTTTTATTGTTCAATTTGCCGTAATATCCTTATCCATTTAATACATACGATATATATATATATATATATACATATATACCTTAATAAATAATAAATGTATATAAAAACAAACTGTAAAACCATGCTGGATTATTTTGGTATTTTAGTGTTGAAAAAAAAACAATAATTTTTCATTCATAAAAATATATTTAAAATATAAAAGAGGGATTCTCTCTTATCAAATTGTTTAGTTTTTTTTAAAGTGATTAAAAGTTTGTTTACGTTTTGAAGTAAATTAGTTTTCGATTGTTAAGTAAATTTTAATGAAATTTATTGTAATTTTATTATACTTAAGGAAGTATTTGAAAATATAATCAATTGAAGTACCTAATTTGAAATATAATCAAGTAATTTAATAATATAATAATATATCCTATTGCTAACTTGGTAAGTAGTATAAGTACCTACATAACATTATTATATATTGTAACTATGTATTCTCATCTGATAATTCGACATCTGATAATTTTACATAAAATTATGAAATTTTAGTAGTGATCAAGAATTAAAGCTAGAATCGCTCTAAATCGCTTCTAAGTGCCTTAAATATGAGTTTAAAGTTTTCATAGACAAAAATTTTAAAAAAAATTTGGTTTTACATGAAATTTTAGTAGTGATCACGAATTCAAGCTAGAATTGTTCTAAAAGGCTTCTAAGTGTCTTAAAAATGAGTTTAAAGTTTTCATAGACAAAAATTTTAAGTCATAAGGTAAAGACATGCTTTTCTCTTTTATATTGAAGTTGTGTTGAAAGTTGCTGATAGTCCGCAAATACCTTTATTAAATTATTAAACTTAATATTTACATATTTTAATTGGTAATATCTCCTAAGTTGATTGTAAATTTTAATTAAATAAATTATTTTTAGTAAATTTTCAGACTTTATTTAAAATTATGATTAGTAAAAGATTTTAAAATTTGAATGAAACAATGAAAGGATTTCTGAATTTTGAATTAGCTAATATAAAAATCTTGTGTAACACAAATCAAAATTCGT
>OY720444.1:20561272-20786923 GCA_963082915.1 Dolichopus griseipennis | reverse complement strand
ACATATTATTACATATTTAACTGCTTACTATTACCAAAACCAAATTTTAAGTGTCAGAAACTACCTTTTCCACTCCAATATTTATATATACACTACAAATTGGAATCCCTTTAAAGTACGCATGCATTGGAAAATTATTTAATAAACATTCCATATTTCCTTATCACGCTATTTTGTTTTCATTAACCGAAGAAAAATGAGTACACATTTTTGTACAACCCCTCAAAAAAAAAATAAAAATAAAATCTTCTCATGATATTTCCATATTTTTGGAGGGTTCAGTTAACACATATTCATGATATAAATAAATATTTATTTGTTACTTAAATATTATTTTTATTTAAGTTTTGTTTATTTTCAAAACCAGGTTTTAACCTTAAAATATTAAACAGATATTGGTTTAAATATTATTAATGATCATCCCATCATCATAAAATTTTTTTTGAAATAAAACAGGCAGACAAATTACATACTTATAACAAAATATAAAAAAAAAAAAATTTGTCTGAGAAGAAAAAGTAATGAGGATGACTTTAAAATATTATGTAAAACAAATTGAATAGAGTTGTAAAAACCAATAATAGGATGTACAAGTTTTATAAATTCCCAAAAAAAAAAAATTTATAAAATGCCACAGTTATATAAAAAGTAAATATAGAGCCATAGATATGTTATAAAATTGTAGGGTTATTACTAGGGGCTTGCCAAAGGTTATTTAGTCGAATAAGATTTTTAGCTCTCATTTGTTACATCTCGCCCGATACCCGCAGGCTTTATTTTAATTCAGGAACAGTTTTACTTACTTACTTTATTACTGGATCCTAGAACCCCTGAAGAATAAAAATTTCCTTTGGTCTACCTACTCGTCGTCAATGTTTTCTTCTGATTTTCTCAAGGTATGTCCGATTAATCGCCATTTTCTATCTCGGATCTCAACTTCAATCATTTTTTGGTTTGTTTTTTGTGACAGGTGTGTGTTGGTATTGATTTGCGGGAAACGAACTCTAAAGAAACAGTTTATATACGTCTGCAACTTTTTGGTTATTGGCGGCTACCTTCCATGTTTCACAGCCGTATAGAAGTTCTAATTTGACGTTTGTATCAAATATTTTTAACTTTGTGTGAAGGGCGATATTATTTGACTGACATATGTTCGAGAATGTTCCAAAAGCAGCTCTAGCTTTATTTATTCTGCTGTCAACATCAACTTCCGTTCCTTTATTTGATGTCACCATGCTTTCTAAATAATTGAACTGTTCTACTTCTTCAATTTGGCTTTCTTCTAGTAGAATTTGCTGATGTGTTGAGTGGACTGTACGCATGCTTTTAGTCTTAGCTGCGTTTATTTGTAGATCATCTCGTTTGCCATATGTGCTCAAGGAACGGTTTTAAGAGAATATAATTTTTTTAAAGTAAATATTTACTTGAATTTTAAGTTCGAATCCTTCACCTCGTTATTCCAAAAAATGCTATTTTTCTAATATATAAAATTCGATTAAAGGGATGGGTTAATTTTAAGTTTTTCGTTTTTAAATTTAAGTTAAATGTTAACTAGTTTTCTTTAGATCGATTGTTTCCTTTTTATGATGTTCTAAACTAAACAGTAGACTTATAATACCTTTGGAATTTTAAAAATACGATTGTATCAATTTAAACCACAATTTTTACTTACTTCTTGTTTTTCTTTTAAGATTTAATTTGAAATCTACCTACTCATCATTACTCATCAAAATATGTGTGTGTCTATATGAATATTTTAAACTTATCTTAAATTCTATTTAAATCTCACTCAATCTAATAGATAACTAAGTATAATTATATAATTGCACGATTTGTCATTATTTTATTATATTACTTACGTAAATTAGAAAAGCTTTGTCAAAGTAAACTGCGCTTTATATGCTTTTGGTAAATGTTTCTTTTTAGAATTTTAGGTCAGATCAAATAGTAGAAGAGTTGAGTTCAAGAATCGATACATCACACACAGTTTTTAGTTTATTTTATATTATTAAAAAAGAAGTAACTATCAATAGTTTTTTAATTGAATTCTTTGATAGACAAATTTCTTGTCAATTAATTGGGCATAATTTAATTTACAATATTTTTCTTAAAATTTCTGTTAATTAGTAATGTAATAAGGACCTCTTTTTCCAATCATTATTTTTTTTAAAAATTGTGGCAGGGTTTCCAGTTTCCAATCGTAATAATACTGTTGAAATGTTTCATTAACTACTTATTAACAGTTTCTGATTCCTTCACATAAATTTCACCTATTTTAAAAAACCATGGTCTTGAATTCCTTCAACAAAACTCTTCGACAAAAATTCATTTTTATTTTGGGAAAATAAGTTTAGACGAGGGAGGATTTACCCTGATATTTAGACCTTTATTAGTTTATCAATTGTATATTTTAAATTCAATTCAATTGTTTATTTTAAATTCATTCTAATTAATAAAGCTTTTAAATGTGAGTTATTAAACAGAAAATTAAACTAAGTTTTCTATGGACTATTAGAATTTTTATATACATGTAACTTATTATATAAGATAAACCCATCTACCCATCAACAAATTATTATAAAACAAATGTATACATACCTACTATAAGAATTTCCGTTTATTTGTTAAAAAAAAACAACTGAAAACGCTTTTGAATAAATTCTTTTCAATTGTTAATTGCACCGACGTAACTGATTAAATTGTTGCATTCCTTATTTTTTTTTAAATATCTTCTCATAACCACGTTTTTTTGAGCAAAGAGGCGCACTTTAGTATTTGTGCAATTATTATATATGGAAAGATTTCCAGTTTATAATATGAGTGTTTCAGAAACTTATTAGTAAATCTATAACTTATTAGTGAAATATACAGGCTGTGGTAATTTGCTCTACGGCGACAAATTAGACTTTCAAAACTATCTTAAAAAAACTCAAAAAAGAGTAAATATTTTAGTCTATTGAGCGTTTGAGTGCAATATATATATATATATATATATATATATGAAGTAAATAAAAAACCCACTAAATTTTTTTTTTAAATTCGATTTAATCGAGTACAAGTATTTCGTCAACAACATACAGACTTCTTCAGTACTTCTATTCTATTAAATTGATTAAATCAAGTACAAGTACTTAAAAAGTCGTTATACGAAGTACTAGTATTGGAAAAATAAAAAATTGTAGGGAAATTAAAATAAAAATCCTCGATTTTTTAATTTACCCCAAAAACAGATCGTTTGAGTTTACATAGCTTCTGCTTTTAAAGCACTATTATTAGAAAATTGATTACAAGTAATGTACTTATTTTTTAAATTACAAGGTTATGAGTACTGCTTTCTGATGTAATTTAACACAAGGACCTACCATGCTTGTAGAAGAAATTACCTTCTAAAAAAAACTCTTCAGTTTATTCTAACATTATATATATATATACTTAAACTAATGTAACTTTTTATAACCCTATAGTTGACAAGAACAACTAAATTTTTCATTCAGTTTAAAAGGTATAAAAACTACAATATAGGTTTTTATGTAAAAAGTAAATTTTTAATTCTTTTGTTATCTTGTTTGTAAATAATTTGTAAAAAAAAAAAAAAACGTGAGTTTTAATGAAATTTTTTAATTTTTATCGCGCATGTTTGTTTTTCTTTTTTAAGATTTAAATATTTTGTTATGAAAGTTTTTGTTAGTTTCATTATTAGGACCTAAATAAAGATATGTAGTTGTAGGATGTATTTAAAAGAATTATATTATAAAATAGATGTATACCGTTATGACAAATAAATATGCAATGTTCTATAAAAGATAACCTTGAGACATTTTAAGAAAGTTTTAATAATAAACATATATGTACGTACTTAGTTACATGCCCAATTAGTAAATTCCCTTGTTTGATCCAAAACTTAGTTTAGTAAGAATACAAATTAGAAAAGTTAGTTGATTTTAAAGAAGTGATTAGATATAATTAAATAAGTGCCTATTACCTGAACCTTTTCCAGATAAAATGTCATTAGGTACTTCTTTGACGTTACTACACCCCAGCTAGAAATTTTCATTTCCTTCAAAATTAACAGAATTTTATTCAAATGATTAATTTTGTATTTTTTAGGGAGTTTAGTAAGTTTAAGGGAGAGGAAGTGGCCGATATTTGCAGTCTATTAAAGTTCCTGACTGATTGTAAAATGAGCGTATACATTCGTCTGGGCATATCTGATTGTGTTATAGTTTATATTTTTTCAAACTATCTTAAATCAAATCATATTCAATTTCTTATGTACTTACATTTACCATAATTTACCCTAAAGTGTTGTTGAGTCTAAATATTACCTAAAAATATTTCAACTATTTTCAATTCAAAGTAATGATTTTTAACTTTAGTAAAACTAAAACTTCCCTGAGTGTAAATATCCCATTTAATGAGAAATATCGCGCTGGGGTCTTATAGTAATTGAGAAATGAGGCCCAGGCTTTATTTAGCTGTACTACGACTTCTATGAGAAATAATGTCCCGGGTGGTAATTCTTATATTTAGATAATACTCTAGAGGGATCTTAGAGCTATATTCAAACAGGGTACATATTCACTTTTTCCATAATTTCGAAAGCAACTTAAAAATCTCTCTTAATTTAAAATATCACCAACACATATGTAAATAATCTGGGATAGGGGAATACTCTGATTTCGAATAAGCGCATTTCTAAAACTCTACCTAATTTAATAGTTAATAGTTAAAATTAAAGTAATATTATAAAAAAATTTTTAATTTTATAATCTTCTTTTTTTAATAAAATTATATTTTATTTGCATTATTTAATAAATTAATAATAATAGTTAAAATAATTAAAAAAAAAAAAAATTTAATAATAAACCTTTTAACTATCTTTCCTTCGCCTATAGTTTATGCAAAATTTAACTTTTATTTTAAATAATAACGATTTAAGTAGTTATCAATTACATAAACCAACTATTAAATTTTTGTAAAAAATATCAATTGGTTTGTGTCTTAGGAAAATATTTCCAACATGGAATTTAATTGGGAAAAATGGAAATTATAACGGATTTTTAATTCAATTTCTTCACCTATACATAATTTTTCATGTTTTTCTTTAACACCAAACCATATGTAGAATACAAATACAAAATTTCAATTCAAAAGTCGCACACCATTACATATTTTTAAATTAGGTAACAGTACTCACTGTCTTACACAGTATCGAATAAACATACAAACAAATATGTATGTATGTATATGTAACTGCAAAAAAAAAAAAAATCTGACGTTAAATCAAAACAAATGTGAACACAAAGAATGTAAAAAAAAATCCATTCTATTTTCAAAATCAGACATAACAAAATGTCAAAATCAAAACAGGTACATGTACGACTACACAAATAAAATTCTCAGCTGTACAATTTATTTTTATAACTTCAGTGTAAAATAAATATATATGTATACAATATACACATATGTATAAATAACAAATAACAGTTTAATAATAATAACGAAAAAAAATTTCAATAACAGAGAGAACAAAGTGTACTCTCTTGGGTATTTCTGTGAGAGTAGTTAGCAGTGCAGTGGCCAATTAGAGCGTCAGTGTTGCCAAGTGTGGAGAGTCGTTTTCTAACTAAAGTTAACCAGATTCTTTATCATTTAGCGGTAAAAAAATTAATAAAAGTTTTTGCACCTAATATTAAAAATAAAAATTAAATAATAAATAATTTAATTAATAAGTAAATTAATTACGTGATAATTACGTAATTAAAATAAATTTAGAAGGAAGCTCTAAATAAGGCTTTAACGTCTTTTCTAAAGTATATTCAAAATCGAAATTAGCATTTTAATTTTTTTTTTTAAATATACATCCCATTTTTTCAATTTATTTTTCAGTAGTTTTTTTCAATTAAACATTTTATGATCTGTAAAAGGATCGAACCCATATGCCCTCGGTTAATAAGTCTAATGTTTACCCACTTCATCACGGAAGTCTCTGCCGAAAATAAAGGTTAAAAATTTTTAGATATGACCGATGATAGCTCAGTGGTAAAGTGGCGGCTTTTCAATCGAAAAGTCTCGGGTTCAAAGCCTGGTCTGATCATATCTAATAAAAAATTATGGAGTAAGTATATTAAAATAATTTAATAAGAAGTCTAAATGTCAAATAGGCAAAATATTATCAGGCAATATCTACTATTTTCTGGTACTACAAATAAATTAATAAAAATTTTAGCCGTTATTTCAGTAAAGTTTCCGGCTAGATCGGCTAAATTTAGCTGAAAGTTAAAAAAAAAATTAGAGGTTTCTGGCAATGAGAGGTAGTAAAATGTTGTTTGTGTATTCTTTTACAGTAATAACGGTTTTCTCTTTCATATGTATGATTATGTATTTCATATTGAATTGAAATAAAAATATATATATACTATTTCTAAATTAAACCAGTTTATTGCCATTGCAAACATACCCACACACAATGTTGCCATATCATTTTCATGAA
Source organism: Dolichopus griseipennis (assembly GCA_963082915.1). Taxonomy (NCBI): domain Eukaryota; kingdom Metazoa; phylum Arthropoda; class Insecta; order Diptera; family Dolichopodidae; genus Dolichopus; species Dolichopus griseipennis. The sequence goes on along the minus strand of OY720444.1, from coordinate 20,780,430 downwards.
AAACCTGGCAAATCTTAGTAAAAAATCTGGAAAATCTGAGAGTATATAAAAAGAAATCTGGCAAAAAATCTTACCAATAAAACTAACGGTAGTCCCCTAAATATTTAAAATATGCCCATAAATTTTTAAGATTTTTTAGATTATTTGTAATATAAAGGATTTTTTTTTCATTTTTATTTTATTTTATTGAATATTATATGTTGTACATATTACAGTTAAATTTATTATACATAAATTTGTTAACTTTTAAATTATAACATGAAGAATTATTTTTTTTTAAATAATCCTTACATAATAAAATTGCACGTAAAGTATTGGTTTCTAATTTGTTTCTAGATTTAGTTTTATTTATATTTATAGCAGAAAAAGTTCGTTCTACATTTGCTGATGAAACCGGCAGCGAAAGCAAGCTATAAATAAATTCTTTAATTAAAGGGTAAGCATAATTTCCATCACATTTTCTTTGTTGCAAAATTAATTTCCAAAAATCTTGCACATCTACGATTTCCAAATTTTCATTAGAAAATATTTCGTTAAAGTTTAGGTTTCTAATTTCACGCCACTCTTGATCAATATTTTGTAAATCGTTACTATTCACTAAATTTGGAAATTCCAAACATAATTTTGTAATAGATGGATTTTTTTTTTGCATCACTGAACATGGAGTTAAATAACTCAAAAGTTGTAGCTGCGTGTCATTAAAATTAAATCTTTGAAGAATTTGCTCTAGCAATTCAATATAAAAATTTAGACATTTTGTTTTGAAAATATGAATTTTTTCTTTTTCAATATTTGGATGGCTTAATATATGTACACCAACTTCTGCGCCGAAATATATATCGTTGAGACTACAAAAATTTTCAGGATTACTGAAATCAATATTATAAATGTCATTTTTTTTTATGTAATCTGGTTTCAAAAAATAATCAAAAATTGTTAAAACAAGAGTTTTTATTTCACTATGCAATACATGTATTCTTGGAGATTCACTTTGGAAGAGTTTATTAAGTTTATTAATAACTGGTAGAATAAAATTCAAAAATTTCAAATACAATTCAGTTAACGGCTCTTGCAAATTTTCCAAAATACTCACAGCATTGCTAATTTTATCAATATTTGCAGCAAAAGCAAAATAAATTTTTAAATTTTCAAACAACTCGAGCAATCTCTTTACGACATTTTCAAGAGACAACCACCTTGTTTGCGACGGATGAAGAATGCGCTTTGGTTTTATTTCTAGTAAAACGGAAATATCTTTGAATTGGGCAATTCGTTTTGGACTGTTTTGGATAAAATTAAAAATATCCTTTGCCATTTTTTCAATATAAGGTGGAAGCTTTTTGCAAGCATTTGATGAACATAATGCAAAAGAGTGACAAATACATTTCATTGTAAATAAATGCGGAATATCTTTTTTTAATAATGTAGAAACCGAATGTTTCTGACCATGCATAACTGCTGCACCATCAGCTCCAAATCCTATTAAATTTTTTTTATAATTAATGTCATTTTCAATAAAATAATTAGTTATAGCATTATATAAATTTAATGCGTCAGCTTTTTCGACATCAATAAGCGTTAAAAAAAAGTCTTCTACTTTTTGACTTCCTTCTGTAGCTACTCTTGCCACAATACTGAGAATCTTGGTCGTAGAAATATCTGTGGATTCGTCGATACAAATAGAAAATTTTTTTTCTTGAAGAATTTTATTTAAATCAAATTTTTGAGTTTCACTAATAACATTTTTAATTATAGCTGATGTTTTAGTTCTTGCGCATTTAACTTGCTTTATTATTTCTGAATCTGGACAAATATTTTTTATCATCTGAACAAGATGATCCATTACGGAAAAGGATATGTTGTGTTCAACACAAAATGCACTAATAGATAATTCAGCATACATTACTTGTTTGTTAAAATTAGGTGGATCTAAAATTTCTTCAATTTTCCGTTGCGAAATTAACTTTTCAGCATTTTTAATATGTTTTGTTGTTTTCATATGAGCTAACAAATCAGTCTTACCTCCTGTAGCTTTCAATGGCATGCTGCAAATTTTGCAATAAGCAATACGTGTTTTATCTTTTTCGTCTTTATTTTTTTGAAGCCAATTTTTAAATTCTTTAATCTCCAGCCATGATTGTAAAAATTCCTTGCATTTTCTTTTTTTAATTTTTTTCTAAAAAAAAATAAAAAAATTTGAAATCTTATACAAAACAAAAAAGGACTTAATCTTAATTTTTGCATAGATTTCATTTATAGATTTCAGCAAAATCAACATACTTTAGCAGGTTCACTTCTTTCACTTTCAGAACTTGAAAATGAAATTACACAATTATCATCATTTTTTTTCTGTGTTCTGTTGTGTTCTTCCTTATTATTTTCTGTAGAAAAGATTAATAACTAATTAATTACCTATATGTTTACTTTCTATTAATTTCAAAATTAAATTACTTGATTTTAAAAGCCAATTATCCATTTTTGAATATTTTGCCCTTTTTATTATTTTTAAATATTCAAAAGTTCAAAACAAACCAAAACGTTACAAAAACAACAATTTTTAAAAATGAAATTTTATTATTAATTGTCATTTGTCAAATGTCATACTTGTCACATCACTATGAAAACACATACAAATTCTTAAATAATTTAATTTAAAGGCACGTTTGACGTCGTATCGTAGTTCGGTCGTTCGGACAAACAAAATATTTGATGCATTTTAAATATTTTGAAATGCGAATATGTATAAAAGGTACATTCGACAAAAAAAAAAAAAATTTATAATTATTACTTAGAAAATCTTGTAAAATCTGCCATTTTCTATAAAATCTGTCATTTTCGGGGAAAAAACTTTCAATCTGATTTACGCAAAAAAATCTTGCAAAATCAGATAAATCTGACAATATGGCAACATTGCCCACACATGTAAAAATTTATGTCATTTATGCTTTTGTATTCCGTCGTATTCCGTTTTTCTTTCTCTTTGGTACATTTTTTTTTGGATTTTTTTTACAGTAAAGAAAAAAGGTGAGCGTGAGATAATTGGGAAAATTTTTTTAGTCGATTTTAGACGCTCTTTCGATTCGGATGGTTAGAAAATTTTATAAAAAAAAAATCAAAATTTTGTTTGTGTAAAAAATTATTAAAAAAAAAAACAAAAACATTTTTAAGTTTTATTTATATAATTTAAATAAATTGAATATTTAAATCAATTTTAATTACATTTTAAAATAAATAATAAATAAATGTTTAAAAAATATATATATATATAAAAAAAGTGAGTAAATAAAGAATAGATATATATAATAAGTATTGTGAAAATTCTAGGGAAAAGAATACAACAACAAAAGAAAATTACATGAATTGGAAAAAAAAAAAAAATAAAAAATAAATAAATAAAAATAAAAAAGTGTTACATAAAAAAAAAAATCAAAGAAAATTAAAAGTAAATAAAAATATATTCAAGTAAAATTTAATTTAATGTAAATTTAAAATTTGTTGTTTTTTTTTTTTTTTTGATATTTTAAATTAAAGAGTTAAAAGAGCCCTCTTTGGTTTTTTTATTTTTTTTTCATTAAATTTAATATTAAATTTTTACATTTTGTTTTTTTATTGTTTTTGTTTTTTTTCTGTTATTCATTGTTTTACATGAAATTTTTTTTTTTAACATCAGGTTAAATCGATTGGCAAATAAAAAAAATAACGAATTAGGTGTAAATTTATTTATGAAATAAAACTGAATTAAAATTCAAAAATATATTATAAATATTTATATATATATATACATATGTATATATATATACTTACATAAAAATAGAAAAAAAAATTAATAATTTTCGTGTTTTTTAAAGGTAAAAAAAAAAAATTGGAATGCAGTAAATTCATGAATTATAGCTTTTATATATAAATATAGGTATTAGGTACCTACCTAATTCAAATTGATTTTAATTCATGAAGATTGAGCTTATGAAGGTTTCAGTAATAACTAAACTTTTGTTCGCTGCGTAAAGTTAACCTTCAAACATAAAAGAATACGTTAAAGTGTTTTTATGAGCTGCGCTATAGAATAGCAATTTCAAAGTAGGTAGATAATGTACTGACCCTTTCGACCCTCAATGAAGGCATTAATTAGATTGTAGGATTTGGTTCCACTGCACTCATGTGATCTGTTATCAATCTCTAAGTACTCCAAAAAAGAGAAGTGTGACTTTGTAGGTTCTTTGTTAATTTCATAAGTACATATTTAAAAAATTTAAACTTAAAATATTTATTTGTGAATATGCTATTTTGTAAGATTTATTAGATTTTTCAACAGACGTTACGTCGTAATAACATTATTAATATTCCTACAAGTTTTAATAATAGACACTATTTAAATAAATTCAACATAAATATATCCTTGCCTCTTAATACCCCTCTTTTAATACAAATAATAGTTTAGAAATCCTAGTGTAATTCAAGATTAATTGATTCTGCGATCATAGAGGTTACCTAATACTATTCTTTTTCTCTTATTTCTGTAGTTCTTATTCTTTTGAACTACAGATTCTAAGAACCTAGAGGTTTTTTTGAAAATATAGTTGTAAGTTGGTAAATTTGTTTCTAAAAAAAAGTTTTTTAAATTCAAACTTAAATTTATACTAATAGTTCTTTCTATTCCATATATGTACTTTCCTATATCACAAACAAGCCCAATATATAATTAGGTTAAAAATTAGTTTTAATACTAGGCTTTAAAATAAATCAGTAACAATCCTTTGCTTCTCTTTAAATATAAATAGAAAAAGTAACGCAGTTACATCTATACTTAAATAAGTCCCCTTGAAAAAGGATATATTTACTTAAATATTGTTGCGCGATATAAAGTACCGTTATACATTCGGATGATTGACTATTTATAAAACTATATTATCTTCATTCTACTGCATTATTACATTTTAAGTTGATGCTAGGAGAAGGGCGTAAATAAGTCCCCTTGAAAAAGGATATATTTACTAAAATATTGTTGCGCGATATAAAGTACCGCTGTGCATTCTTTGTTTTACAACAGTTAGTTAACATTGACATGCTCTTAATACTTATATTTAAAAATTAAACTGTGATTCTACTGCATTATTACATCCTATTATATTTATATATATATATTTATATATAACTATAATAAATATATATTTATATAAGTAGTTATATACAATATCTTGTATTTCATTCATTTTTAAAATCTTGTTCTTTTTTTTCATAAAAAATTTATAAATAAAAACTTAATAAATAATAATAATAATATATTTGAAATTTGCATGTAAAAAAATAGTAAATATATATAAATTTATATATACTTATATACATTAATGTATATAAATAAATAAATAAATAATAATAGTGAAAAAAAAGTCCTTGTTGCGATAATAAATGAATAAATAAATACCTAGTAGTTAAAAAAAAAAGGAAAGTAAGTAAAAAAAATAAATAAAAAAACTTCTAATAACAGTGTATACTTAATCTATATATATACCTATAATATTTCAATTTATATATATACATAATATATATATAACTTTTACATAAATTATTAGTGTATAAATACCTATATGAATAAAAAATATAAATAAAATCAATGCAAGTTAATTTAATAAGATATCGATTTCTTTTAATAATTTTCAAGTAAACTTTAAATATTTAAATCTTCAATACTGAAAATAAGTAATTTTGAATATTAAGTTAATAATAAAATAAAATAAAAGCACTTATCAGATATATTGAACAAAGTAAATATTATTTTTTTTTTCAACTTAATCATATTGGATTTTTTATTTGATAATAAAATTACTGTTTTTATATTATTGAATATAATTTATTTATTTTATTTTTTTTTTTATTTTTTATTTTTTTATTTTTTTTTTTTTTTTTTTTTTTTTTTTTTTTTTTTTTTTTTTTTTTTTTTTTTTTTTTTTATCAGTACCAGGACAATAGTAAATATTGCCTGATATTTTTATAGTCCTTTGCCTATTTGGCATTTGGGCTTCTTAAATTAAATACTTTCTATTTATTTATAACTACTATATTATTTATTTTGTTTATATTATATATTTGTATATTTATATTATATTTGGTCACCATGGGGATTCGTAAAGAAAAATTATTTTTCAATAATTTTTTTTAATTAAATATTGTATGACCTGACCGGGAATCGAACCCAGACCCCCTCGGTTAATAAGCCAAATGCTTACCCACTGCACCACCGAGGCCCCTATATTGAATATAAAAACCGAATAAATTTAACTAAATTGGATAAATACTTGTACGTATGCTGTTAAATTTGAAATTCTAATTAGAAATTTGATAAGAAAACAAAAAACAGGTAAAAAAATATTTATTATGTTATATTTAAATTTATTTTGTAGGTACAATTGTTTTAAACTGGTGCAGAGTCAGAACTCCCAGTCCACTTAGAAGGACATAAGTACCCAAGGGACTTATGACTCATAGCGAGAAGCCATAACTCCCTAAAGGACTTTTGATCCTGGGAGTTCTCATCCTGCACCGTTTAAACTATCCTAATTACCCATAAGTAGTGTAGAAGTACTGGATGGAAGTACTTCTTTTCTACTGAATTTAATATGAATATTGAGAAAAAATTCATCAGTATTGCACTAATTCATTGAAAGTTTTTCTACTTCCTTTCAGCACTTTTTCAGTACTTTTTCAGTGGTGAATTGAGATAGTTTTTCGGCACTTTTTGAGTGGTGAAAAGAAGTTGTTTCTCAGCACCTTTTCAGTGGTTCTTTAACTATACTTTTAAATACTTTTTCAGTACTGATTATAATATAGTCTTCTCAGTTGTCACTTCTTCTTCTGTACCTATCCAAAGACAATGTTTTTATTATGTAAAAGTGTAAAAAATCTTATGTGTGTAGTCGTAGCTGGTGAAATCAGGTTTGTCAGGAAGTTTTTCAGGGTTCAAAGTACTTAAACCTGTCTTGGCTTCAAAGAACTTAAACCTGTACTGAATTTTTTACAAAATATAAATAAGTATATGTAAATAAAATTTTATCAGAATGTTTTGTTTTTAAAGAAATAATTTAATTTAAGAAATAAAATAATAGATTTTGGAATATTTTAATTGTACTTAAATTTTACAAAAAAAAACAAACAAATTGCGTAATAAAATACCTATTTTTTTATTTTAATTGATTTTTACCTATTTTAATAGAAACAAACGACCTTTTTACTAATAAATATTAATTGTGCCTATAATAAATAATAAAGTATTCTGAAATTCTTTAGAAGGTTTTTATTTTTAACCTTAAATGCTATTATTAGATCTTTAACTTGTTGATTTTTTTTTAATTATTTATTTTAAACCTTGTATATTTCAAGAATTTTCGGGATTTTAAAAATTGCGTTCAAAAATTATACTATTTCTTGAAATATATGAAGGTACTAGGAAGGTTCTTAAGTAGGTAGTTATAATTAATATTGTTTAAATATTGTTAAAAAAATCCGGGCCCAAGTTTTTACTATAGCTTTACACATAAATGTTTGATTTATTTAATGAACTTCAGTCTTGATTCTAGCCCCCAAATACTTAGTTAAAAATAGTGAATTTAACTGCGAATTGACTTATACATGCATATTAATACTAATCAAATAATCTTGTGTATAGTCTTTATAAACTAGAAATCCCTGATAACGTAGATGTAATTCAAAAGTACTTCCGCACCGCTGAATGGAAGTACTTCTTTTCTACTGTAAAAAATTAAAATAAATGGTGGGGAAAATTTCATCAACTTGAGCACAAATACATTGAAATTTCTTCAATTTTCGGAATTTTTCACCACTTTTTCAATAATTACAAGTATGGAAGTACATGGTTCTTTTCATTACTTTTTCAGTACCTTTTCAGTGGTGAATAAAAGTAGTTATTTTCAGCCTTATTAATAATAATAAAAAAATCTAGTGTTCAGTCTGTATAATTAATCTGTATTTCAGTCGTAAAAAAAGCTTTTATCTTTTTATTACTGTTTTAGTACCTATTCAGTGATGAATAAAAGTACTCTTCTCAATTAGGTTTCAGTATCTTTTCTAAAATTAATTTTATCATTTGTTAAAAACTATTTACAAAATTAAACAATTTAGGTACCTACGTAGTATTAAAATTAAAAAATTAAACAATTTAGTTACTTAAAGTATTTTATTTGAAATATTTTCACAGATAATTTAAATATTAATAACTTCCGCCATTTAAAATTATGCTCCCATTAAATCAAATTACTAATTGTGGGATAAAGTAATACTCTATTAAGCATAAAAACCGAGTGATATAGTAAATAACTGTCCTATATTGTTATATTATTCATTTTACAGAACTTCAGTACTGATTCAGTATATTTTCAGTAGGTTAGGTACTGAATAATCAAAATTTAAAATTACCTATACAAATATAATCTTTTTATTCTTTCTAAATGCATTATTTAAGAATATTAGGCTGCAAATAAAAATCTTAAAATGTAATCATGATGATATAACTGTATTAATATTGCCCCATTATATTTCTAATGAAATTTTTCCGAATGTTACCTCTCAGGATTGCATTATAATATTCGTATAATTTCTTTCATTTTTATTATATAGGAGCCTACTTAAGTATAATAAATTAAATTTTCTTGTATTTAAGTTATTTTAATTTATTTTCTTTAGATTTAAAAATAAAATTTAATTAATTGTAAATTACATTTAAAAAAAAGAAAAAACCAAAATTCTACTTGTGTTAATCACCTTTTACAAGATTTAATTCTTCCGTAAAAAATTTCAAAAAATTTTGAAAATAATAAGTAATAATAAATTAATTCTATTTTTATTTTTCATTTTAAATTTATAACTTAATACAAAATTGCAAAATATTTATAAGTACATATATATATACATATATATTTAAATATACATATATTTATACGTATATATATACAAAAATAAATATTAAATATACATTACTTATATTATATTTAAGTATATAAGTATACCTATAGAAAATTAATTGAAAATATTCGTTCCGTCGGCATTCAAAAGGCTGCTTTTTTTCTAAAAATATATTTTTAAAATGAAATTTTATTTTTATATTTTGATATTGAATGTATTTTGAAATTTTGCAAAAAATGCCACATTTTTGTTTGCAAATAATTATGCAGTATATAATTATATACGTATATATACAATTTATAAGAAAAACATATTCAATACAGTTTTTTTTTTATTTAAACCAATTTAAGTCAATTAGGTCAGTAGCGTCTCTTCAGTCTGTTCCCATAACTATATTTATTAAATTTATTAACAATTTTTTTTGCGGTTTTTGGTTTTTTTTTAAAGTTTATGGTAACTTTTGATCGAAATTTGGAGTATGAGGTTAGGAGATTTAATTTTGATTTTGATTTGCATTATGCTCAAAAATAGGGTGTTTCTGAAGTCATAAAAGATCTAACAACTTTTCTTAAAAAAAATGGGTATATTTATTATTATATTTGAAAATGGAACTTATTATTTAAAATAAAAATCAAAAAAACTGTTGTAAATTTGATTTTAAATTTAAAAATAGAAAAATATTATTAAAATGTGGGTTAAATGTAGTAATTGGATGTGTTACAGCTGATTATATGGTTTTGAGAAAAGGGTTATTTTGATTAAAATTTAGAAATAATTTTGAGTTTAAAAAATAGTATTTTTAAAAGTGACACAATAAATTTTCTTTACATTGTGTCAAGAGTAATGAATTTGAATGAAGGATGGAGATATATAAAGTGTCTTACTAATTAATCAAGGGCGGGGGTTATTAAAAATTACACATAAGATTGTTAAATTACAATATAAGTAAGAGGAAATTTAAAGACTTTACTTTCGCAGTAAATTGTAGACCTTAATAGTGAGACCTTAAGCCTAATTTTTAAATGAGTACTGAATTTATTAAGACGAATTTAAAGGAGGGTTACAACTTTTATCTGAGGTTTTATCTACAGGTATGTTTAAGTTAATCGAATTGTTATAGATTAGGAAGTAAAAACCATGTAATTGCTATTAATAGACTATACCTATATATATACTAAATATTGATTTTAGATACATGTGATTTAACGGTATATAGTCCCTAAAATATTGCATTGGTTTTATTAGGGACAATAATGCCTTAAGGTTTTCCCAACACCACCTTACTGTTTTACTAATAAACATCCCTGATTATCCAAAAGTAGTTCAAAATTACTTTTTCAATACTGAATTGATGCACTTCTCTTCTACTGAATGCGAACGGTAAAAAAAAATTCATCGAATTTGGTACTTCTTCGGTACTGAACGACAGGAGTTCTTTGCAGTATCTTTTCAGTGGTGAATGGAAATATATCTTTTCAGCACTTTTTTAGTGGTAGAAGGTAATATTTTTTTTCAGGATTTTTTCAGTATCTATCTTTTCAGTAATGAATGAAATTAATTTTTTTCAGATCCCATTCAAAACTTTTTCACATTTAAATTTGTTAACACATAAGTGTAATAAAAAAAACTTCCGCGTTTATGATGTTTCTCAAAATAACTCTTATGACTAAAGGTGATTGCTGGAATTAAATAACACTCTATTATGTATGAAAATAGAGCAATATAGTTAATAAGTGTTGCCATATTGTTGTTTCGTTAATTTTACGAAACTTCAATACTGATTTAGTACTGAAAATTGAGTTTTAAAAATTACCTATCCAAAGACAATTTTTTTAAATCTATAAAAGTGTAAAAATTGATTTTCATGTGTTCGTAGAGGTTATCAAGGATATTACTTATATCCTTATTTATTTATATCCTTATTTATAATAGATATTGATTGCATTATATTGTTAAATTAAAGTGACCTTTAAATCAGTTAATTACTATCATTTACATTAGTTAAACAGTTAGGCAATTACTTTGTATTACTTAAAACTATTTTATTCAAAGAAAGTTATCAAAATACTTAAGTACATAATTATTATTTAATTAATCACATAAGTAATTACCTTAATAATCATTATTAAACAATTGCAAATTTTAAAAAGTAAGTTATAAAATCAAGAATAAGTAATAAGGCGAAAATATAATTCGCAAGTACTTAAGTAAGTATATGTTACATAACCCTACTTTTAATCCATTTCAAATATCTCTTTCTCTTCTTTTGTAATCACTATAATTGTTTATGTCTGATTTGGTCTGTTCAATTATTCTATTCAATATTGTTTTTTTCTTTCATTTCTTTTGAAATGATTTCAAAAATTGTTATTTTACTTTCAGACACTTTTGGACTCCTACTTTTTTTTTCTGAACAATCTTATAAATTTTTCTCATATTTAATTATATTTATTTTACAAAGAAATTTTTTTTTTTTAATTTTTTGGCCCTCATTATAAAAATAAAAAGTAGGTGCAATACATAAAATATAAAATTTTAAAAATGGTAGCATTTTTTTTTTTTTAATTTTTCTTATTATGAAATAAAAAATCATTAATAGTTAAGCTTTAAATAAAGTTTTAAAAAAAACTTAAAATATTGTTTATTTTCTATTTTTTAACACCAATTAATGAAAATAATGAAGAGTGTGGTAGATTTGACTGTGTCAACTCTGGGATACCAGTATGATCGTTGTATAAACATTATATCATTATTATTATAAACATTAATTTCTTTTGGCAAAATTTCAAACATACCAGCTTTATTAGGTTTAGTAATGCTCATATAAAAGGAGGAGATGTATGGCAGTTACTGGAACCCTCTACAGTAGACTAAACAAATTTTGAAGTAACCTTGGCCATTACACTAAACTATTTTTGGCAAAGTTTCTGGCGCTCAACTTCAATAGGTGTAGAGTAATGCTAATATAAAATAAGATGTTGTAGGGCAGCTACTCGAACCCTTTGCAGAAGACCAACCAAATTTTGCACTAACTTTAGCCATTACACTAAATTACTTTTGGCAAAATTTCATACACGCAGCTGTAATAGGAACAGAGTAATGCTCATACAAAAAAAGAAGTTGTATCGCAGCTACCCGAACCCATGGACCAAAATGGCTGGATTTAAATAGCGATGACGGTTATTGCAAAAAAACTAATTTGCGAAAATTTCAAGATCCTAGCTCTTTTAGTTTTTTAGTTATCGTGGTGACGGACGGACAAACGGACGGACGGACATACAGAGCTAAATAGATTTATTTTTCGATTCTGATCCGATCCATACACTTGAGTCTATATCGTAATGGCAAATTTATTATACCCTTTGACTATATAGTCATACGGGTAAAAAAATAAGTAAAGAGCAGAAGACATAAAAGTATAAAAAAAATATTATATAATAATAATAAAAAAAAAAAAACAAAAAGAAACTACTTTATAAAAATAAAAAATGAATGAAAAAAAAAAGAGTAATTTTATATGAAAACCCATGTGGTTACGCAAATTTACTGCAATTTAACCGTTATTACATGAATTACACAAAATATAAATCGGTATAATTCAGTTTCACTTTCATTATTATTATTATTGTTATTACTTTTATATAAAGCTCTTTTAATTTTGTTTTTTTTATTTTTATTTTTTTTTTGTTATTGTTTTTTTTTCAAAGTTAATGGATAAAAATAAAAAAAACAATATTTTAAGCTTAAAATCATATGTTTTAGTGTATAAGTAAAGAGTTGCGGTCAAAAATTTGGATACATGAAAATTATTTCAAATTTTGCACTTCATTATAAAGGATATTTTCAATATTTGTATTCAAAAGGACTCTCACTGATTAATAAAACATTTTGACAGGTCTATTTTTTCGAGAGCAAATAGACCATATAATGTTGCGTTCACTTACCACTTTTCTTTGGCCACTTCTTATCAATAAACCAACGTCCCGTGTGACCAAGGCCTTAAAAAACTAATTATGCAATCCTTATATTTATTCTGTTTAAACTAATCTAAAAATTTTGAGTTATTTATCCTGTAGTTATGCAATACAGAGATAATAATAAAGAAATGTCAAATAATGTTTGTCTTCTTTTATTGGAAGGTTTTGTTTTAATATTTGCAACTAAAATTAAAAATTATAGAAATTTAAATTAAAACCCATATAATATTGAATCTTTAATTAACTTTATTATTAATTCGTCTTATAGTGTGTTGCAAAATAAATACTTAAGTACTTGAAAAATAATTGAATTCAGGATATACTTACGGTTTTCGTCATACTAAATTAAGTACTCGAAAATACTTAAGTATCAAAAAATAATTACAAAAGTAATTAAAATCAATATTTAATTGATTTCCGGGAATTTAAAGGATTTTTACTTGATTCTTTTACTTTTACATAAATTTTGTAAGTATCGAAATCGAAGTAATACTTGGTACTGCTACTTAATAAAGTAATGAGTATCAGGTAATTGTAATGGTATACTTGAATAATATAGGTCTATCTTAGTTGTATCCCGTTGGTATTCCAAAATTATCATAAAAAACTTTCTACTCAACAACTTCAACTTCTAAATTTTTTTCAACCTTGCCATATATTCAGTACATAAAGTACTTTGCTCTATTACTGTTTTCGTACTAAATTACTCGAAAATACTTAAGTATTAAAATATAACTACAAAAGTAATTAAACTCAAAATTTCTGGGAATAATAAGTAGTTTACTTGATTCTCTTACTTTTACTTAAATTTTGTAGGTATCGAAATCTAAGTAATACTTGGTACTGGTACTTAATAAAGTAATGAATATGAGGTAATTTTACTGGTTATATATAAGTCTACCTTAGTTGTATCCGTTGATATTCCAAAATTTCCCAAAAAAAAAACCTTCTAAGTATTTAACAACTTCAATTACCAAATATTGTTCAGTTTTCTTTATATTCAGTACATAAAGAACTTTTCTAGATTACTTGTAGTCATGGGCTTTATTAATTAATACTGGAAATAAATGAAATCATATACATACAGGTTTATAAGGTAAAAAATTTTTGTAGAATGCGATACGGTAATTTATTTAGGAATGATCTGCGATATTTAATATGACATTAAGACGTCATTATGACATTTAGTAAATATAGTTGTTTTCTATTGTCAAATATTTTACCACAACTGTAATGATTAAATAAAGTAAAGCATTTTATTATGTTTAGAGTATTCAATCAGTAGAAAAAAGCATAGAGCGTTGTTCATCGCGTTGTTTCTGTTATTATTATTATTTATTTTTTTTTTTTTTTATTTTTTTATTTTTTTTATTCTTTTATTAAGCTTCTTTTACTGAATTATGACTAAAAAACAAATGTTTTTTTTCTTTTTGTGTCATTTTGATTACTTTGAATTATAACGACGTATATGGTATCATCTAGTATATATATATATGGGCTATGGCCTATGACCTGTCATTTCAATTTAAAAAAAAAAAGCAACCAAACTTTTGACTTGAATTGATTTTGATTAAAATGATATTCAATTTAATATTTCGGTTTTATTTTATTGTTTTTTGGTATAGGTGATTTTTTTGGGTTTTTGTGCGTGGGTGAAAGTGTTTTTCCATTGGGGTCTTTATTTACTTTTATATATACGTTTTATGTAAATTTAATGATATGGAAAAAATTCAGTAAAAAAATAAAGGTGACATAAAATTTATTTAAAAAAAAAAACAACAACTTAAGTACATGTTTTTGTAAAAGAATTACTTACCTTATATAAGTACTTACATTAATATATATAGATTTATTACATGAATGTGTAAATATAACTAAACTATATATATATATATGATTTGAAGGATATTTCAAAATAATGTTTTACATATGTTTAACATGTGTAAAATAAAAATTTATTCCATGTATAGTTAATCTTTGTAAATTAGATTTTTTTTTTAATAATTTATACTTAAGTGGATTGGATTTAAAAAAATAAAATTAATTTTCAGAAAATTAATATAAGTATATAATGTAGTTATATATAAACCGATTACTGTTTATTTTTTAATTTAATATTATTTAAATTTTATTCCATTCAGGGATTTTTTTAAAATAATTTTAGGCATTAATATTAATATTAAATAATTATTTAAATTAATTTTAGGCATTAATATTAATAATTATTTTTAAAATAAATTAAAATGTATATTATAACTTCTGTATAAGATTGTATACAAGATTTAAATTTAATTATTTTTTAATTAAGTTATTTATATTTTAATTAAATTAAAAAAAAATATTTTTATAGATAAAATATTTATTAATTAAAGTAAAATATTTCCAGTTTCTTGTTTTGAATTTAATAATTTAAAATTATTAATTAATTATTATTTAAGTAATATTGTTGGTTTATATTTTAATATTGAAAATTTGTATAAGGAGTTGAAATATTATAATAAATTACTTTAGGTCATTATTAAAAAAAAGAGAAATAAAGTTTTCTTCAATTTCAATTTAAATAAATTATAAATAAAAAATATTTAAAATTATTAGTATTCTAACTCCGCTGATGGCATAGTGGTTAGCTTTGCTTTCTTAAGCAAAGGTTCTCGTGTACAAATCCTTTACAGATAATATCTAATAAAAATATTTAATTGATAATTGATATTACTTATAATATAAAATAGAATTTCGACTTGATCTGAAAAGTTATTGGCTTACCCAGTTGCAGGGTCATCGATCATGGTAGGGGATTGTAATTAAATTAATTAATAAATAAATATACCTAGGTACTTACTTGACATGTTTACTATAAGTACTTTTCTTTATGGACCTCTGCATGTGTACTATAAGTAACTTTATGGACAAGTACATGTGTACTATAAGTACTTTGTTTTTTGGACCTCTTATAATTAAAATAGTTTGTTTGTAATAGTTAGTTTGTAATTCTGTGCTGATGAAGTCTTTAATAATAGAATAGAAATTGCGTACTATTGCATATATATACTTTTACTAGAATTCATTTCAAAATAGTAATTAAGTACTATTTTACCATCTATTTATTGTTTTTTAATTCGTTAAACGTATTTTGATTTATTTTTAAGCTTAACTTTGGATTCGAAATACAGGAATCTTGAAAGCCACTCAGAAAACTGTATACATCCTAGGCTTTGATGGAATTTCTCTAAATATTCCTTTCAGAATTCAGTTTAAAATTTCTTTAGGGAATTCCGTTCAGAAGTTAAGTAGTTATATGTAATTTGATATTGATTTGTACTTTACAATTTTGAGGCTTTTCAACTCGACTAGTAGTATTTTACCTTTTACATTTTGTGAGACGTCTTTTTTATTCTCTTGGATTGGACCTCCCCTATCACCTCCTGGTCTATGGACTACTAGCATTGACGACTCTTTGATATATTTTTCTATATCGTATACTGATTAACACTAATTTTAATACTTAAGTATACCTAATTAGTAATTACTAATTTTTACATAATTATTAATTTTAATATTTAAGTATACCTAATTACTTAAGTATTTAAGTTAAACTTTGAAAAAAATCTTAAGATTGAAATCATAAGTATACAAAAACTCCTTTTCACTTTTCAATGTATGCTTTTTTTTTTAGTAAATGAATATTATTTACTCATTATATAATTTTTCTTTTAGTTAAAACAATTAAAATTAGTAAGTAAATTAATTTATATTTTTATACTCATAATTATTAATTTACTTTTTTCACTTTTTTAACTCTTTTTTTTTTTTTTTTTTTTGTAAAGTACTTATCTTTCTACCTTTACTTGTGTACAAAGTAAAGGTAAAAAAACCATTTATTTTCCCACCTTTAAATCAAAATTTATCAAAAAAAAAATTTACATATTTTTTTAACCAAGTTCAAATAAATTTACACAAAAGAACAGTTAAAAGAAAAAGAAAATGTCCTTCAAAAAAAGTTATTTAAAATATGAAGACTTTATAAGTAAGTGTGGATACTTATATACATAGTAAATCCTTTTCATATTCTTACAAATATTTAAATTTTGAAGAATAATTCTCAAGTACGTATACATATTTCATTATTATTATTATTTTTAAAATATTTATTTTTATACTATAAGTAAATTTTTTCTTAAAATCTTTAATCCTCCAAAAAATCTCCAAAAGAATAACAAAATATGAAATGACCTCTAAAAAAATAGTACAAAATATATGAACAATATATATATATATTATATAATATGCAAAGGTTAACTCCCACCAGTAAACAAAAAACGATATCTAAAAGGAACAACTACTGTTCACTAGCCCTAAACAATGGGGGGGTTGAAATAAAATCGAACGAAATAAAGTAGAATCGTATTTATTACCAAAAAACAATTCTATCTTATTTCTAATTAAAATTAAAAAAAATATTTCGGAATGTAAAAAGCCGAAATAAGGTCGAACTGAAAATTATATTCTATTTAAAGAGGCAACTGATTTTAAATCTAACTCTTATATCTACGCTAATTACAAATCTCGTATAAATAATCTTAAAAAAATTTGAGTTCAACTTTAAGATTCTTCCTAATTTATAATAGCTCAAAAACAGATAGGGCTCAAAAACGGATACTAAAATTCAAGAAAAAAGAAAGACCCTGATTTTGTACCCAACTTTTAAAAACCAGAATTTTTAGAAAACTTTTTCCAGGTTATTTATAAACTAGAAGGAATTTTATTGTTAGTTATTATATTTGGGTTACCCCCTTTTCCGGAATATTAAGATATTTGTATATCCAGTATAGTTAGTATATAAAAATTTAATTCAAAATCAGGATTTAAGAAATTAGTTTAACAGAATTTTGGAGACGGAAATAAGAACTACATTTCAAAAGGATCAGTAGAATGATTTTATCGTTACTTGCTAAATTAAAGTTTCAAAATTTTGTTTAGTGGGGTGGGGGGCTTTAGGGCGGCAGCCTTCGAATGCTTTCTAGAAAATATATTTATGAAGAAAAATATAAGGTAGGGATTTGAGATTGTTTCCCAATCAAGGTATTCCCTTTTTCCGGAATATTTCTATATTTTAATATGCAATATATTGAATTTAAAATAGTTGATTATTGTTTATTCAGTTTTGTTTAGTCAATACGACTTTATTACGAAAAATAAGATAGAATTGCTAATTCGACTTTTTTTCCCATTGTTTTTGGTAATAACATCGGCTCGACTTAATTTCACCCCTCCTAAACATTTCTTAAAAAAACACAAAAAAGTAAAATACAAATTTATAATAACACAAATCTTTTTTTAATAACTCATACTTTATAATTTATTTTCGTACTATTCAAGTACATATTTACTATACATATACCCGTATATATATTATATACTTACTTTCATATGGTATGTATTTTTCATAACATTCATTTTTTTTTTGCACTAAATTGTGGTTGTAAAAATACCACTCTCCAAAATGGTACATTGTTTTCGAGTGTCCTTGAAAGATAAATATCAAAATAACAATACCCCAAAAAAAAAGTAAAAAATAAAAAATAAATTATAAATATTATTAAAAACGCCAACAGCATTTTTTTTTTGGTAAATTTTTGGAGTTTGATAAAATTAAATATATTAAAAATAAAAAGACACACACACATACGCATTTTTTTTTTTTTGGGCTTATGTTTAAGGATATCGCATAAGAAAAGGGATTATGCGTGATATAAAATTAATTTATATAAAATATATGTAAGTATATATATGTATATTTAAAAAATACAAATAAATTTGAATATATATATATATGTATGTCTGTACGTAAAAAAACATAATTTGCAAAAATAAAACTGTTTTCTTTTTTAAAAAAAAACTCTTGATACTTACTGTCTACTATAAGATATTATACTTTTTTTAACTCGATTCATGAAGTGTAATAAAAATGTGAGGTTTTTTTTTACATAGGTAAAAAAAAAAGTTTATTTTATTTTTTATTCTTCTTGTTTTTTATTTTCTATTTTAAAAGAAAAAAATCATTCCTGAAAAAATTTTATATTTTGCTGTCTGGAAATTTCTGATCGCCTGAAACAAAGCATTCATTTAATCCATGTTAATGTTTTACTGTTGTTTTTTCCTTTTTAAGTTATTGTTTGAAACTTTTTTTTTTAATTTTTTTCTACTTTATAAATTCATATGATTTTTATCTTCAGATAAATGTATTTTGTATTTAAGATATAATTCCTTACTTGTGTGTATATAGGACGTTTGGATTTAATTCTACGGAATTGATTTAAGGATTTAGTCTTACAAAATGAACTACTATAGAAAATTAGCTTGCAGAATAAAAAATTTTAGTAATTTAATTTGAAATTTGGGTAAGACTACATAGAGTCTAGACTGCTTAAGCGTGACGAAATTTTGTTCAAAGCAACTTCTGACTTCAAAATAATATTTTTAAATTCTTAACTATTTAATTTTAAGCAACCTATTGGGTTTCTAAATTCGAAAATTGGTGATACTGTGATACAGTGCGGTTTAATAAATTGGTTTTATTTATCAATTGCATATCAAAATGTTCACTGAAATTTAAATGTTCCCAAGTATTAAGTGCTATCACAAATTTCTGTAGATCTCATGGCCTTACGTTCTCTTTTTTACTCTACCATGTATTTTTTTGCGTCTATATATATGATTCAGCTAGATTATCCTTATTGTAAAAGAGCCTAGCTATTGTAACAATCACTAATCGAATAATCTAAGTTTCATATAACGTTTATATAAAATAAGGCTTTGGTACAACAAAAAACTTATAAAAATAATGATTATTTGATTATTAATTTTGAATTAGAGTTGGATAAACTAGACCGCTTGGATGGAGCTTTAGATGATTACAGTTGGATGTCTCAGATGCTCAGTTCTTTCACAACTTTTTTTTTGTCTAAACCATTCATAAGTTAAAAATATTTTAAAAACGCTATAAGCTGTATTTAGTCTCTTTATAATTTTTTATCTAATGTCTAAGCTTCCACGTGTAGTTTAAGGCTATTTATTTAATTTAAACTTTGGAACCTTCTCCTGATTATTCGATTGCTCACAATGATAATTATCTGCTTTAGAAAACCAATTTTTAAAACTGAACATGCATATTGGGAATTATTAGTTCTTGTCAAACAACTAGTATAAAAAAATCTTCTAAAGTTTAAAATAAGTTTGGAATTAGGTTCTTCTTGAAATATTATTAAAGTATCTTTAATCGTTTTCTGAAAACTTTGTTCATAATTAATTAATCAATTTTATTTTCATAAATCATTCCTGTTAAGATCCTTTATTTACAAATAGTCCTTGTATCAATGTTATTTAATTGTAAATTACAATTTTATACCCTTGTATAACAACAACTCAACAGCTTAACAACTAAGACTGTATACTGCTGAGTGACATATATTTTCATAATTCTTTTATGTCCTAACATCCAGAAATAGAAATTTATTTTTACAATTAGCCTTTTAATCGAGTACGAAATAATTTTACAAAGTATCCTGCTGTTAAAAAACAAAATATTTTTATTATTTTTTTATGTTATTTCAAAATTAGTCAAATTTTATTTTAGTGATTTGCAAAAATAAAAGAAAACAGCGATGTAAGTGTGTAGGCTCCCTGTCATAAGTTCGAACGACATAAAATCGATTCCAACAATGACATAAGTCCGATATTAGCGATAAGTTCAAATAAAAAATATTATAACTAAAAACGACACAAGTTCGATTTAATTAAACTTCCGAACATATGCAGTTTTTCAGATTATTATACGTTTATCGAACCTATGTCATATGCCATAAGTTCGATAAATTGAAAATGACGGAAGTTCGAAAAAAAATGCAAAAATGCGTTATGCTGTGCCACCTAATTTCGCGTCAGAACTCTAACTTTTATGCATTTTTTCACACACATTATATACTACAACTACAGAAATATTAATTATACAATATGTACATCAAAGGACCGCATAATATCATCGCGCACAGTGTCAATTGTACAGTGTTAACACTTACTGCGTAAGCGGATTTTATTATTATTCATTACAAAATAGACGTTGCCGCCTGTTTCCTGAGTTTGTCTAATATGTTTTTAATTGGAGGAAATTTTATAGTTCGCTACGATATTAAACAAATATATTCTGGAAAAAGGGAATATCCTGATTTTATAACTCACGTCAGCTTTTCTAATTCGATCCCTCCGAATTCGGAATCCCCTACTCTTATAAATACACACTTAAAAAATTACATAATTAAGTTCGAAAACTTTATGACATAAATTGACCAGACATTTTTTTCGAACATTTGTCATTTTTTGTATAGAACTTATGACAGGGAGCTGTAAGTAAATTAGTTTTGATTATTATTTGGAATTTTCATGAGAAAATGTACAAAAGGACAAAAAAAAATTTTCCCACAATTTGCGTTAAACCGAAAAAAAATTATGAAAAAAAACAAAATTTTTTTCTCATAATTACCACATTCTGTAAGTTTTTGTTGTTATCCTTTTTTTGGGTTATCCTTCAGTCTATGCGTGTTTTTGTCTGCTTTATCATTTAAACTTTTTTATTTTGGCTTTTTTTTCCTTTTGTATGAAAGTTTTTCCATTCTTTTGGCCCACATTCAGTTTTTCTTGTATATATATATATATTAGAAATATATATGTAATATATATATATATATATATATATATATTTTTTTTTTGTGTTATTATCTCCAGCCAAGTTTTAGTTGACTTTTATCACTATATTATAAGGACCTTGTTTTGTATTTATATTATGTTCTTCGTGTTTTTATGTGTTTGCATATTTTCTCAAGGATTTGATATCAGGAGCACAGATGATATCAGAACACAAGTAAAGGAATTGGTTTTTTTTTACCATTTCATTTTGAAATTTATTGTAAAATTTTTTAAAACCTAAACCTAGAAACCAATACTGATTAAACTGAAAAAAAAACTCATAATACGTAAATCTGAATAAAAAATGGAACAAATATAATAATCAAATAAAAATGTTTTCCCGGAGACTGAAATTGAAAAAAAAAACAAAATAAATAAAAAAAACTGGAAAATTGCTAAATTTAAATGAAGACAGAATGAAAAAAATAAAATAAAATTTAAACAAAGGGAATGAAAATCCCAAGTCATCCCAAACAAGATATTGAATTCTCTTACTTTTTAATAAAATATTCTTAAAGACAGTGACGGGATATTTTTTTATACACAATTAATTTCAGGTAAAGTTTTAAATCCACTTTAACTCTTTATAAAGAAGTGGATGGGATTTATCGAAGAGTACAAGACTTCGCAGTTTTAAAAAGACACAATTTGTCATATTTTAGCAATATTATTCGTTTTCGATAGAATACTTAATGATTTTTTTAAATACTATAAACAGTTCTAAAAATTAATGATTATAATGATTCTTAAATACTGTGTTAAGTACAATTACTTGGTAATCATTGTATTTCCTAATTACGATGAAATTTCAAATATCAGTATTATTTTGACTTATTAAATTTGAATTACAATTGCATTAGTACTTAACCAAGTATTTTTGGAATTTGGTTACTTTTGTAATTATTTTTGATGCTTTAATTACTTTTGAAATTATTTTCGTCAATGAAATACTGTAAAAAAACTAAATACCAAAAATTACTAAATTATTATAAGCATTAGAATTATTTTCGAAAAAATCAAGTAGTTTAAAATATAAATAAAAAAATCAATTAATCAAAATCTAAGTGTAAGTACTTGATTTTTTAAAAATAACTCTGAATTGTAATTCTTATGATTACTTTTATTTATATTTAATTCTTTTTATTATTTTTTAGTATTTAATTATTTTAAAGTAACTATTTATCAAAAATAATGACAAAAGTAATTAAATTTTAAAAATAATGACAAAAGTAATTAAATTTTAAAAATAATTACAAAACTAATTGAAATATAAATTTATTTAGTTTTTAGGAATTAACAGGCAAAATCTTAATTCTTTTTACGGGTGATTTAGAAAAAGGTATAAAAATTAAATTAGAAAGTAATGATTACCAAGTAATTGTACTGGTATTTGAATTTTACAGATCTGATTAGAAAACTTAATTAGATTGAGAGTAAATGAGATTAAACTTAAAAATTTAAGCTATTTTTTGGAATATAATTTTCCAACATTTGTCAACAATATACGACCTTAACTGTATGCAATAACATAAAATACAGTACTTGGGGAATCAACCATTTTGAAAAGCATGAGAAAATAAAAAAGTTTTATGTACTTACCCATAACAAAAAGAAAAAACAAAGCATTTTCCACAATTCTTTTTTTTTTTTTTGCATTGAAAGCAAATTGTGAAAAAAATAAAGGACAAAGTTTTCCCTTTCTATTTTATCCCTGATGATACCGGGATTTAATTTTTTGTTTTACTAAAGTTATATTCATTTTTGTTTTTCTTGTTTTTATTGTTGTGTCCTTTCTATTGTTATAATATCTTAAGCAGCATATCATATAGGATTGATTCAAAATATTGTATTGTAGAAATCGTGACTGGAATTTTAAATTTTTTCTTTTGTTTTTCTTTTTTTGTTTTTCCTTATACTTTTCCCTCATTTTCTTTGGTTGGCATTTTTTTAAGTATAAAAAAAAAATGTCAGGTTTTTTTTTTTTACATAGGTAAAAAAAAAGTTTATTTTATTTTTTATTTTACTTGTTTTTTTTTTCTATTTAAAAGAAAAAATGATTTTTAAAAAATTTTATATTTTGCTGCCTGAAAATTTCTGATCGCCTGAAACAACGCATTCATTTAATCCATATTACTGTTTTACTGTTGTTTTGTTTTAAGTTATTCTTGAAAATTTCACTTTATTTTCTATTATTTTTTTACTTTATACAATTCATACCCTTTTTTATCTTCAGATATATTTTGTATTTCATATATACTTACTTACTTTCATTTAGGATTTTTAATTTAAGGATTTAGTCTAACAAAATGTATTACTATTGAAAATTGTCCTGGTGGATTAAAAATTAAAGGGCTTTAATATAAAATTTGGGTAAGACTAGACAGTTCTTGCTTTTTTTTTTAATTTTAACGAAGCTTATGCAATTTATTCTATTGGATTTATATTTATTCTATTAGATTTCTATCTATTCTATTTGATTTCTATCTATTCTAGGCATCGTTATAAAGACTTTTAATTAAAAAAATTTAATTTTATAATGCTGCCATTTAATCTCCAGGTTAATCTAATTAAATTACGAGAAAAAAATGGTTAGTTCGGCTTTTAGAGGTTTATTATGAAGATGATGAGGACAATTACACCAAGCTAGATGAACGTAACTGGTACAGTAGTACTTCTAAAAATAATATAAAAGAAAAAAAATTAATAGATATTTCGGTTTCTAAATGTGAATATATTGCAAATTCTTCTAGTTCTGAAAGTGATTAGAGTATTTTCTAAAACCCCTAATGATTGTCAAGCTAATTCTTCACAAAACTTAAACATATTTTATTCCAAGGACGGTTTCACTTAATTGTAAAAATGGTCATAAATGGTCGTCAATTCATAGATCAGTAGCCTAAAATTTGATATCACAATTTTTCCGAAGAACTTAGAAGAATTTAAAAAAATTTTTACTTCATTCTTATATATCACATATGAAAAATATAGTTTAAGTATATATAAATATGCTGCTATAGTTTCTTAAAATTCCATGTGTAAAATTTTCACATGTAGCAATAAATTTGATTTAAATAGTAAAATTTAATTAAGGTGCTTAGTATTTAAAAAATTTTTTACTTCAAGCTTATATATCACATCACATGTGAAAGTTATATTTTAAGTATATAAAAGGATCAATGAACAACTTTACTATAGTTTCTTAAAATTCCATGTGTAAAATGTTCACATGTAGCAATAAATTTGATTTAAATAGTAAAATTTAATTAAGGTACTTAGTATTTAAGAAAAATTTTAATTCAAGCTTATATATCACATATGAAAGTTATTATAATTTAAGTATATAAAATGATCAATGAGCTATTTAGCTATAGCACATTCACATGTAGCAATAAATTGGTATTAAATAGTAAAATTTAATTAAGATTCTTAGTATTAAAAAAAATTTTTTACATTAAGCTTATATATCACATATGAAAATTATTAGTTAGTTTTATTTACTATAAAATTATATGTATGCATAGTATTTGATATCTCAGTTCTAAATATTAAAAAATTGTACAACCCAAGCAATAGCGGGTGACAAAAAAACCAAAAAACATAATAATCGATTAATTTCTAAATTTATTTAAGTATTACTTAATAAAACATTTTATTAATAATTACCATATTATGGATAGTTTTATGGGAAACACACTTTCAAAATTTTCACTACTAATATCCAAAGTTACAAATCCAATTAATCTTATTTATGGCTATACATATATGTACGCATATATATTATATATAGTTATATAATATATATATATTACATATCTAAAAAAAGTATCTGAAATATCTCCTACTGGTGTTAATAAAAATTATAATAAAGCAATAGACATACTCTATATTAACAAAAAATGGGCGCAAAATTCAACATAATAAATTAATAAAATTATTATTTATTTTTAAACAGTAGTTATATAATAAAAAAAAATATCTGATAAAAAACAGAATAGATAATTTATTAATATAATATAGATTAAAAAAAACATAATGTGCAAAAATTTAAAGATAAAAAAAAAAGATAAAGATAAAGAGTAAAAAGATAAAATAAAATATACACAAGCCCAGCTACTAGAAGATATTAAACCAAATGAACACTAGTTATATAATATAATGTATGTATTCATGTGTTAAAATCATATTTTAAATATACGCAATAACAATTATATTAATAAAATATGAAATATGTCCTTAGAATGTCCTTAGAATAAAAAGAAGAAATAATTTAATAAGAATATATGTACATACATATTACATAAATATATTACTTATATAAATAAACATCAAAATTATTTGGTTAAAAATCGATTAAAATTAAAATCATCTAAAAATACTTATTTAGTTAGAATTTGATATTAACTTTTTAATATTAATACATACTTACATGTATACATTATATAATTTTACATATTTTTTGTTGCTCTTTAATTTATACAAAATTACTTACTTATATAATTTTTATTTTAAATATACTTATTAATATTTAAATATACATATAGGTATACAAACCTACAGCAAAAATATTCGAGACAAAATCATTTGATTTTTTTGTAAGGTTAAATATGATCGGACCAAAGCAAAATTTTGTTATTTCGTCAATTTAAGATTACGTACGTATACATACGTACCTATAACTATATAGAGAAATTTCTTGATTGAGACACGAGTCATTTTTTAAATAGAGACGTCATTGTAAATGTGTATAAGTAGTAACTTGTATATATACATATATATTCCTATACAATGACGATTAAAACAACGACGACGATTGCGTCCTACAAAAATAAAAAAAAAACAAAAACAAAAAAAAATACAAACTTTTCTCTTTATTTTAGAATTTTTCCCAAAAAAAACAACAACAAAAACAACAACAACAACAAATGCAACAATGACAGAAAAATTCCAATTGTATGTGAACTGTCAAAGTTCTTTGCTCTTGAATTAAATTTTATATACTGATAAAAAAAAAAATTGTATCCTGCAGGAGTAAAATAAAAATAGAAATTCAATAATATTTATATGTAGGAGATGTAAGTATGTATGTATGTATTTTTAAAAAGAATTTTCCAGCTGTTTTGCAAAAAAAAAATAAAATATAAAAAATGTATCCATTTATTTTTTGAAATAATATTTACATATATACATATATAAACAATTCAAACATATACACAATCATATTAATATATTAAAAATGAAATGTGTGTTTTCCTTGAGCGAATGAAAAGCGGAAAAATACTTTTATTTTGTTGATTTGTTTTTTTTCTGAAAAATAAAACTAGAAAATTTTCCTTTAAAAAAAAATTTAAAGGATATTCTTAAAATATATACTTGGTTGTTGATTGTTGGTTGTTGTTGTTGTTTTAAGGATATTTTGTATGAGACAAAAAAAAAAATTAAAATATTTTCTTACCTTCTGTTTGTTTTAGTAGTTATTTTTTTTATATTATGTTGTTGTTTTTTTTTGTAAATATATGAGTGCCTTAAGGATAATTCCTTAATATTATGTGGTCTCTCAGCTCTGAGCTCTCTCTCTCTTTCTCTCCTTTGGAAAATATATTTTCAATTTTCTTGATATTTTGTTTATTTAATTTTACTTTTAATTTTTTATAAACTCTTGGTATTTGTCTTAGTATGAAATAATAAAAAAAAAAAAACAAAAAAACAAAAAAACAAAAAAAAAACAGAGTGTGAGAGAGAAAATTATTAAAATTGTATAGCAGTTATTTTGTTATTTTTGTGTATTTATTTAAAAACAAATTTATTTAAAAAATACAAAATAGTTACTTTGTATAATATTTTGTTAAAGGTTGTTTAAGGACATATGTACTTGAGTCATAATATGTATATATGTATATGTATATAATGTTGTTATATATGAAAATACTGGAAAATACTTGGAAGAAAGAAAAAAAAAGTGAAAATGCATCGGATTTGGAAAAATTTGATTTTTCTTCCTGGTGTGACTGACTAATCAATGAGTCATTCTAAAGCTTGTATTTTATAAATGTTTTCAATGTTTGTTTATCAAACAATTTGAGTTTTTAATAGTGAGTGTTAATTTTCATTATAAAATTAGGTAATTATATTATACTAGATGTTGGTTCGTCACAGAATAACGGAAGGTGAATTGAAAGAAAAACTTTTTCTAATTAAGAACTATTATCTATCTAACTACCATCTATTAACTTTTTGTATAGATATTTTTAAAAAATGTTGCTAAGATTCAAATCGAAATAGTTGTATGTTGCCAACATTCTACAATGTACCTGCTTAACTTTTTTAATCATATGTCACATTATCAAATGAACAACATTTCTATGGTGCATTTCATTTGGATTTATTTTAGGGATGAAGGAAACTTTGTAATTGCGCTCATAACAGACATTTTCCTGTGAAGCGTAGTCTTAATTTTTAATATCAAAATGTTTTACTATTTATATAAAATTTCCAGAAAATATATTGTGAGTTTTAAAAATTGAAATGAACTAATTCATAAACATTTAAATTCAGAAATTTTTTTTTTTTTTGTTTTTATTAAAAATAAATAAAATATTTTTTGGCCTAACTTATGATAATTTATGGTATTTTATTTTCTAAAATTATACACTCCCAACAAA
Organism: Dolichopus griseipennis; assembly: GCA_963082915.1. Taxonomy (NCBI): domain Eukaryota; kingdom Metazoa; phylum Arthropoda; class Insecta; order Diptera; family Dolichopodidae; genus Dolichopus; species Dolichopus griseipennis. Next base: position 20,752,142 of record OY720444.1, on the reverse strand, counting down.
ACATTTTTTATTATTGAACATTATTATCATCTAACAAAACATATTTAATTGAATGCATTTGTTAAACCTCATTTCCTGGATAGATATGTAAATAATAATAATAAAAATAATAATAATGATAATAATAATAATGATAATAATAATAATAATAATAATAATAATAATAATAATAATAATAATAATAATAATAATAATAATAATAATAATAATAATAATAATAATAATAATAATAATAAAAATAATAATAATAATAATAACAATAATAATAATTAATTTTATCTCATCATGTATGATTAAGTATAAATAATACACATAACATCATACATGTGTTTTTTTCTCTTCATATCAAAGGCTGAATATTCCTTAAGTACTTACATTAATTTTACTCCAGATGCTAGAGCTAGAACCAGAGCTGGCATTAATATAATAACAGAATTAAATAAAATTACTTGAACCCTTTTAAGTCTAACTATTTTTGTATTTTTTTAATAGAAATGATTTTTCATATGACTAGCCTTGTTCAACCTTACGAATAGGTATCATAAATATGAGATAACTTAAAACCTAACTTAAATAAGTCCTAATTTTATATTTTTGAGTTGACGGATTATTCTGAGTTATGATTTTTATAAGTTTAGAGTTATAATTTTCTAGTTCGAAATTTAACAAAACAAGCCTCAATTTATCTAAAATTCGATGATAAGTTTAATTTCAAAATATAAGTATGTACTAAGTACTTTATTATAATTAAATACCCAAGTCTTTGATCTGAATTTAAATTGATGGTCTCCTATTTATGTATTTTATTTAACTCCAAATAGAATTCAAATGTCATTGCTGAGTAATTTTGATATATACAGGGTGTTTCTTAATAATGTGAACTACTATATATTACAGCATAGTGCATACATACTTATGAGTACATAAAAAACAAAAACAACAAAAAAAAAAATTGGTTTTTTCAAAAAAAAAAAATTGTTAAAATTTCAACGTATCTTAAATTTCGAAGCTTGGTTTTAAATTTTGATATTCTAAAAGATTGAAAAAGATAAAATATTAAAACAGGACATCTTACATTTTAAAAAAATTGTCATAAGTAGTCTGGAAACAGAGTAAAGATTCATTTAAGCCCCATATCTTAAACTCTAGAAGAGGCCTATCTTAGCTCCATACACAAAATTTATCTACTCATAATTATCTATGCAATAGTATATAGCAGTGCACCTAATTACGAAACACCCAGTATGTATTTTATAATCTTGGAAATCTTGTCTTGTTGACAATGGACAACTTTCCATTGATAGATTAATATTAAAAACTTCAAATGAAATAATATATCTCTTTTTTTTAAATTACAAACAGATTAGGACGACATTTTGGTTTTTTGACATTGAATTAAAAAAAAAATGTGTCCTTAACTAATTCATTCGGATGAAATGAAATTGGTATAAACCAAAATTACCACAAACCATTTAAAAAAAAAAACATGTAATAGACATTACAAAATTTTCTTATTCATTAATATTGTTTTGTTTAGTTTTAAAAAAATTGACATTGCGTTTGGATTTGTTTAGATTTCAAAATATTTTTTTTTTTAATTTCCTTTTTTAAACATTAATCAAAATCACATCCCCTTAATCCATTACACATACATACATAATGTTATCAAAATTTTCTTGAATTTTATTTTTAATTTCCTATCATTTATTTATTTATTATTCTGTATTTTATATTTCCTTTTTTATAAAGAAAAGATACATTTTATAATAAAAATGTATACATAATATATTTAATCAGTTTTATAGTTTGACTATGACTATATAGTCAAAGGGTATAATAAATTTACCATTACGTTTGTGACGCAGAGAAGGAGGGGGGTAGATATAGACTCAATTGTATGGATCGGATCAGAATCCATGTCCATCTGTCCGTCTGTCCGTCTGCAAGATAACTCAAAAACTAAAGGAGCTACGATCCACGGGTTCGAATACCTGCCATACAACTTCTAATTTTATATGAGCATTACTCTATACCTATTGAAGTTGAGTGTCTGAAATTTTGCCAAAAATAGTTTAGTGTAATGGCCAAAGTTACTGCAAAATTTGGTTGGTCTACTGAAGAGGGTTCGACTAGCTGCCATACAACTCCTTCTTTTATATGAGCATTACATTTCACCAAATAAAACTGGTATGTTTGAAATTTTTCCAAAAGTAATTAATGTTTATAATAATAATGATATAATGTTTATATAACGGTCATACGGGTATCCCAGAGTTGACACAGTCTACTCTACTACAGTCTTCCTCGTTTTTATTTAATTTTTTATTTAAAAACCATGATGAGAGAAATTTTACAAAGATTACTTGATTTTTTTAATCTATAAATCTAAAAAATTATTTTAGTTAGTTTTTAAATTAACTATATTATTTTATTTACTTTCATTTTAAAAACAATTTTAGATTCATTTCTTATCTAATAAATTAAAAAAAAAAACAACAACAACAAATTAGAGTCATCTCTATGTTACTTTTTAATAAAAAAATTTAAAAAAAACTAAAAAAAAAATGTTTCTTATGTTTCTTATGTATCTTATAGATTTTTTTAATTTTTTCTCAGCATGATATTAAAAAAAAAAAAAAAATTTCATCTTTTAGTTAATTTTATTTATATAAAATCTTGGGTATTTACAAAATGATGAAATATACCAATTATATTATGTGATAGTTTTTGTTTTTTTTTGATAAGATACAAAAAAAACTGAAAAATTTTAAAATTATATGTTATTGTTTTTACATCCTACATTTCTATAATACGTATTTGTATCTATTTATCTGCAAGATTTATCTTTTTTAATTTACCTATATACAAATATAGATATACTAATTTATATTTTCAATTTATTATATTATACAAAATTCATTTGTCCAGCTGTTAATTTCAATTCAATCAAATTCTCTTGAAATCAGTTGAAATCCAGTTAAAAAAAAAAAGTATCTTTAAATATGTATTTGAAGAAACGCACACATACAAATAACAATTTTATAAAATATACAAAAAAAATATCTGAATTTAAGTATAAAATATCTATACATATCAGCTGATTTAAATTTTGTTATACTTCTGTTATTTAATAAAAGTATATATTAAATATATATATAGTACTTATAAATAAATAAATATATATATTATATAGAAATGCTACGCTTTTGTATCTAAATTCCCAACCAACAACTACCACCAACTCATTTAATATTCAAACATCTGATTTCTTTATTTGACTGTCCGTATTTGCGTTGTATTCGATTTGTATGTACGTTTTTCATCTTAAATCTGTGAATTCTGGTATCTTCTGTACTGTACATGTTATGACACTGTTATGTATACAGTATATATAACATCTTTAATAAGAAAACCAGCTATAAGTAGTATTAACAAAATTATACTAACAAATACCGATACATATTTTTTTAAATGTATCTTGTAGATACACTATACTGTTATAAAATACGTATAGATTTTTATTTAAGTTGATAACATAAAATCATATCTGTTTTTTTTGTGGAAACTTTTGGTGAATCTTTTAAGGTTTTTAGATTATGTTATGTTGGCTTTTGTTGAATGATGTTGCTGCCTTTGTTGCTGTTGTTGTAATTATTATGTAGTATAGAAATGAAACAAAGAAAATGTTTATTTTCTTTGTTATTGTTTCATAATAAAATAAAAATAATTATATTAAATGTAAATACATACTGACACACATGTAAACTAATGAAAAAAAAGTAGATATGTATATTTAAATGTGTGACATGACTGATAAGAGTGTAATAGGGGAAAAGAATAACATAATAAAATAGTAGTGTAAAAAATAATAGGTATATAGGTAGTGAAAGTGTTGTTTGTATTTTATTTAATATTATATTTTCAGATATTGCGATTCAGAATATGTATCTACTACCTATATTAAAAAAGTATCTTTAGATATTATATTATAGATAATATGTATCGGATGTACATATGTACATACTAAAAAAAGTATCTTTAGATATTATTATAGATATGAAACAGATATTATTATAGATATGAAACAACCTGATATAGTCTATTGGAAAAAAAAAATTGGGAATTATAATTTCGGATGGGATTTGTATTGTTTATTATGGAATATTTTTTTTTTAAATTCAGTCGTTCTCAAACTATTATGTAGGTATGATTATTATTAGTTATTATTTATTAAGTATGTTTATTGTATTGTTGTTTTTTTTTTGTTATATTGTAATATGATCATGTTGTTTAATTAAGTTGTTTACTATCTATCTATAGTATTAATATTTTTTATTTTCTTTTGTTTTAAAATTGATTGTGACGATTTAACATAGAGTTAATTAACAAAATACATATTATTCTTTGTTTACTAGAAAATTGACTGAATTAAGTGGGATTTTTCCACTAATTTATTTATTGAAATTAATACCTACATTGTACATATATACATACATATGTATACATATGTAAAAGTCAGAAAAACTTAAATCTTTATTCTATTCATACCTATAGATAGTATAATTTTCTAGTACATTACTACTGTACCCCTTAAAAATTTTGATATTAACAGGTTAAAAATCAATATTGCAGGATCAGGGTTAAAAAAATTGGAAAAATGTTTTAATTTTTGAATTACTTGATCATTTTTATTGTCTATATCTCTATACTTGATACTTAAAGACTTAGTGACTGGTACTTGCAAATCGAAATGTGCTTCCAGAGGCGAATGAATATTTTTTTTTTTGGAAAAATTAAACAGTCTCCTGCATCTAAAGGTTTTTAACAGGCTCTATTGAATATATACTTTCAAGCATTGAATACAAAATAAAAGTTTAATTTCATGTTAATCAAAATATAATGTTTTTCTAATATTAATAAGTATAATAATATATATAATTACATTTAAAAAAGTACTTATCAATTAATTTTAAATTCATTCTAGTAATCTAGTGACGTATTAAGGAAATTTTCCTTTTTTTTTTTGTAAAAGTATTATTAGATTAAAAGTTCTTTGTATAATAATTTTGCTTTTGTTTAAAAACTTCTTTTTTTTATTATCTCTAAAGTTAGTAATATCTGTTTACTTTTGATAAGTAATACAATTTTGTTAAACTTATTATAAACAAAATGTTATTTACTAGCACATATTTTATTAAAATTATTTACTTAAAAAAAAAAAAATTAAATCTAAAAATCTAAAAATAAATATAAAACTAATATAAATAAGCTAGTAAACTTATATAAATAAATAAGTATATGCTAATAACGTAAAAGTATACTTATAAACAATGTTTTAATGCAGGAAATTTAAATTTTGAAAACTTATATAATTGAGAGGAAAATTTACATAAGTAGTTAGGTACTTTTTTAAATCCAACTAAGAATTGTGATTACAAGATTATAAGATAATTCATCAAAAAAAAAAGGCTAGATGAATCGTTAGCACTAGTAGTCGTTAGCATGTAATTTTCAAAATTATTAGATTTGAGTTTTAAAATAAATTAATTTTTTAATTTTTGCTTAAACTTTATAATATTAAATCAAATTTCTATTTTATTCTTAAAATTTTCTTAATTTAAAGCAGTTAATTACTAAAAACGGATTACTTATATTAGCGTGTACATATTAGCATGTAATATATCCATAAAAAGATGACAAAAACAGTTTTTTCTTTTTTTCTTATTATTTATAAGGAAACGTAAAAGGCATAAGAAATAGTAAAATTAAATAATAAATATTTAAAAAAAAAATGAAGGTTATTATAATCTAAGTAATTTAAAAAAAAAAAAAAAAAAAAAAAAATGGCCCTGGATTCATTATGTGGTAATTACAAATGGATTTTTATTGCCTATATCAGTATAAATTAAATTATTACAAAATTACATATTAATTTTACATTACATATATTTGTATAAGTATATGTATTTTGTAAAATATATTTTAACTAAGTTGTTTTTATTATTGATTCTGTGACGTTATTAAAAATCTTTTAACGCGATCTTTTAGCGTTTATTTATTCAAGGAAATAACAAAAATATTTATATAAGTATATGTAAGTACTTATAATAATTTCATATTTAAATTAATTTTAACTATATTAAAATACTTAAAATATTTTATGTAAGTAATTAATAAATAAAATTTATAAGCAATATTGATTTTAAGTAATTGTTAATGATTATAGAGCTGGTGATTTTCAAGTATCAGTACCATTGTATCAATTACTAGTACCGATACTGGAAAAAATATTTGAATAAAATTCAAGTACTTAGTAGTACTGGTACTGATAAAAATATAAGCGCCAGTGACCACCACACTCAGTATTTTTCCAATATTAATATGTATAAGTACTTAATTAAGTACTTAATCGAAATTAAAAATACAGTAATCTATTTTCCGTATTATTGAATATATATTTCAAATAGAATAATATTTAAAAATATTCTAAAGTAATATGGTTTCATAATTAAAAATGGAAATACTAAATATTTTATGGGTAAGAATTTATCTCGATCAACAGATTTTACTACGTAATACTGGTCAATACTGGTTAATTCTGATGATTACTTGTAGAAGTACTGCTCTGGAAACAAAGTTCTAGTTTATTCCTTATCATTTTTAATTAATTGAACTATGATTAATTTCACAGGAATATTTTGTTGAAGATGTTGACTTCTGCATTTAAGTATCTATCTGTTTAAGTTTTAAATCAAAATACTTATTTGAAGTACTTATAAAATAAAATTGTATAACCTTAATTTAATATAATATAAAAGCTAATTATAATCTAAAATATATATAAACGTACTACTTAGTATCTTAACTTTTTCAAATTATTTTAAAAATTAATAATGCCGCCCAAAATTTGTAAACTTCCGGTCTATTAAATTTATTCAGTAAAAAAATAAGTCAAACTAGAGAAAATAACAATTCAAAGTTTATAATAAAATGCGTGGAACTAAAAGTTGGATCAAATTAATAACATTTAAGTTACATAAACATTACTAATATAAGAAATATTAAAATGTAAACTTCTAAATGATTAATTTCAAGTTAACAAAAAATTTAAATTGAAGTTAATTGATTTTTGAAATTTAATAATTGGCTTGTTTTGTATTGAATGAGTTTTTAATTTTTGATTATTTAATAACATAGATTTTTACAGAACATTTTAGAATATTATGTATAACAAGTATATTAATTGTGTATCAAAACAATATTTGTATATATTTTTATTACCAGCTGACAGTGGTTAGTACCAGAATATTGTTATAATTTAAAATGGTCAATAAATGTCATAAGATTCAACAATTCTTTTGTTGAATGATAAGTATAATCATTCATAGTAATCAATGAATACTAATAATTAAGTTATAAAGTACTAGTCTTATACCCTACTAATACTATTGCTAACTAAATTATTTATACTTAAAACAAAATTTTAGGATAGAAACATTGGATACTTTAGAATAATTTGAGTTAGATTATGATTGAAAAAATAAAATAAGCTGCTGTGGTTCATACCTGGGATGTCCTATTGCATCAACAACTTATTACAAATCAAATTAATCAACTACTCATTTATTTAATAGTATTTTATTTCACCAAAACCATAAAACCATATTTCACCATACTCGACAACAAACCAAAGAAGTTTGATTAGAAAATAGCCCCCACTTATCATATAATTATTATTTGATTGGTGATAAGTTGCTAGTAAAGCTGACGAAATTCCAGTACTTTGGTACTTAAGAAAATAAGCCGTTATCAGTACAATTACTGGAAAAAATATTCAGTAAAATTATATATTATAAAGTATTGTTACTGGTGCTAGAAAAAACAAGTATGAGTAATAGTACTGGCGAAATTTCAGTACTTTGGTACTTAAGAAAACAATTCAGTATCAGTACTATTACTGGAAAAATATATGCAGTAATTTTAAGTAAGCACCAGTATTGATACTGGTTGATACTGGTATTGTACTGGTAAATACTGATAAAAATATACTGGTAATGTACTGGTTGGTACTGGTAAGTACTGGTAATAAATATTGCTATGCTTGCTTCCAGTAACAGTATTTTTTCCAGTACCAGTATTTGACAGTAATTTTAAGTAAGTACCAGTATTGATACTGGTTGATACTGGTATTGTTCTGGTAAAAACTGGTAATAATGGTTAAGTACTGCTGTAAGTACTGGTAATGTACTGGTTGGTACTGGTAATTACTGGTAATTCTGATAAGTATTGCTATGCTTGCTTCCAGTATTTTTTCCAGTACATATACATGTACTGGTACATATATTTTTTTCCATTACCAGTAACGATACTTAGATTTTACTAAATACATTTTCCATCAGGACCAGTATTTGACTTGTACGGGTACTTGAAAAACGCTAGCTCTTATTGTTAGTGCAATGCAGTGGAAACATTTTTTTTAGGTAAGCTCAAGCCCTAAATTTATAGTGTAATATATAATATATAAATTATTATAGAATAATACTTTTTTTGGATTTTGGCACATATAGAGCGCATATATTATTTAGTGACCCAACTTTAGTTTCCCTTTAAAATAATTACCGTTAAATTGTTTGGAATAAAAACTAAACTTGCATAAGTTAACTTGAATTGAACTTTAGTTTTTTTAAAATATTTTTTGAACTATCAAATCTATCAAATCTAATCAAAGTTTAAAAAATTTTAAATAATCGAAATGAAAAGATTTTCATTTATTAACAAAGAAGAACCCCCCAAAGAACGAATAACTTAAAAAAAATGGTATTTCATGAACCATAAATATTGTTTTTTTTTTAAATATATTTTCTCACATATACGTATAAATTTCCTTCGAGAATTTTCACAAATCATAATTTTGCTTTAAATTTATTTAAATCAGGACTGCAAACCTGATGTAATATATGGGCTAATTCATACTGATGTAATCAACCATCGTTATTTTAAAACTGAACAAAACATTTACAAAAAAACGTTTTGGTTCAGTTTTGAAAAAACAGCAAGCTTTTAAAGTCTAAAAGCGTTTTTATTAAATGATTTTCTTATGCACAATTTGATAGTGTACTTCAAAAAACCTTGCACTTTAATATTCATCTCATATTTTTAAACTTTCAATTATTAAACTTTCTTGAATTAATATTTTAATTTCAAAAATTTTGAACCCTGTTCATGAATAGAACCCACTTATATTATCCAAGTCGCAGTCAAACCCGAATCTGAACTTGCACCCGATATTTCAAAGATTTGCAGCACTGAAAGTACAAAAAAAAAATAACTAATATTTAAACCATGTGTAAAACTTTGTAAATATTGAATTCACAAACTCTTTATACTGTTGTGTTGTCAGTATATATGTATATTATACAAATTTCTCCTATGGGATTTTTTTATAGCTGATTTATTTTAAAATAAATAATAAAAAAAAAAAAACAAAAAAACAAATTAATTAAAATTTTTAAATTATAATAGTTAATTTTCAAAGTTACAGATACAATTTATTTTAAAAATATTCTCAAATGAATCTTAAAAGATCTTAGTTTATAACTTATGACTAAATAAGTTTTATTTTATAATAATTATATATTTTTTTATTATCATTTTTATACTAATATGTACATATATATGCACGCATATATATACAATATATATATATATACAATTATATGCAATTATTATGCTAATGAATCATTTTAACCAAAGGATAATGTATCTAATATATTATATTTAAGTATTTAAATATTTGAAATAATTATGCAATAACATAATTCTTCAATAACTGTATAAGTATCTATAGAATTCAACAAATTTCAATATTTTAATAGTTTTTCTTTTAAATTAAAATTGTCTGGCGCATATCTGACTAGTTGCAGTATTGCTTAATGCTATACGTATATATACAATATTTTGTATAATTATTATAAAATCTCAAGAGTAAAAGATAGATATATTTATGGATTGTGTCAGAACTTATTTAGAAACTTATTTAATAAATGTGATGAAAAAAAACAATTTTGACAAGAAATACATATTTTAATCATTCTTCATAAATGACTTATGAGTTAATGGTGATGTTGATTTATGTTTAAGAGAATATACTTATATAGTGGATGATTCCATATAGAATTAAGTAAATGGAAAACTATTTTTTGTTTTAAATATGAGTTGTTTTTAAAAAACAACAGCAAATATTTACATATATATAATTATTATTTTGTTAAGTTTTTGGGAGGGCGGTTTTGAGTTGAGTGATGCGTGATTGCAAGATTGAAAAATTACAAAATTGTATAAGGTAAAAGAAATTGAACATAATTTAATAACAAGTAATTAAACAACAAGTAAATTGATGAAACCGAGTTAATACCCTACATCTGACAAACTCAATTGATCGTTACACGAACCCCCAATTGAACACCCACACCCCCAATTCAATTTAACTGAGAAAAATTAGGATATCAGGACCGAACTATTTTTTACTAAATTTGAAGTTTCTATTTTTATAAATTGTGAAGATTTCCTAGTAAGGTCTAAGGAGGTGTGTAGAAGCTTCCAAAACCACATCATCCACTCCTTTCAAATTTCAGAAACATAAAGAAAACAGACCAGAACACTCTTGTACCAGAATACAGGTTACCATATATCTATATATCTATATTTATCAATTACGAAAATATCATTATTAGGCTTGCGGAGGCGCGTAGAAGCTTTCAGAATAACTTCTTTCACTCCTCTCAAATTTCAGAAATATAAAGAAAGCAGGACAGAACACCCTTGTACTAAACTCAATTTACCGTATTTATCAATTACGAAAATATGTTCATTAGTTGTGAGTAGGTGTGTGAAAGGTACCCACACTACCATTTTAATTGATCTCAAATTTCATGAAACATAAGAAACATTCTTGTACCAAATTTGAAGGTTCTATCTTTATTGGTTTGGGAGATATGCTTGTTTGGCCTTAGTTCGATCAAAAGTTTCAAGGATCCGAATTTATTGTTGTAATTTGCATTTCTCGCCTTAGTTTTGTAATTAGTAATGTTTAGTAATGAGTTAAATTTTTTTTTGAGTTATAGTGTTTACGAACGAAGGCAAGGACGGACATCGCTAAGTCGACGCTGAACAAAAATATATAAACTTTTCTATATCTAACTTGATTCCTTTTCGTGATTACAAATATTTATTTTTTGATAAATGAGTATTTTTACAAGTTGTTCAAATAGGTATCTGCTTAAAGTTCAAAAGTTCGTATTTTGAGCAACTTGTATAAGTAGATAAATTTAATAGCTTATGTGAATAAGCAATACGCAATACAATTTTCTTTTAAGAGTAGCTACCTATATTTTAAGATGTACTAGATTCTGTACAATGTATAAATAACTTCACTTTCTTCTTCTAAGAATTAAGAAATTAAAAAAAAAAATTATTTCTTAAAAAAAATTACAATAGATTTATTTGTCTTTTGTTTTCTATAAATTTCCATAGAATATAAAAACAATTTGTGTAATTTGTCTAGAAATTTCCACACGAGGTACTTTATTAAACACACTTATGAGATACATTCCTTTTGATGGTAGGCGGTGATAGAAACAAAGCGAATATAATTTCCTTTTTGAAAAGGGCGTAAATAAACAAACGAACATTTAATTTGGTTTTCTTTATGTGTCACGAATTTTCTTTACCATTTTTTTGTTTTTGGTCCTGAATTTTCTTTACCGCTAATCGAAAATACGTTAATTTTTTCTTATTTTATTTAAATTTATACGTTAAATGCCATCAATGTTTCTTAAGATACTTATTAAATTATTTTGAAAGTATATTATTATATTCATAGAATATCTTAAGTATTTTTTTAATTATTTCAAAAAAAAATAATCATCATGGAAAGTTTTTTGATAAAGAAAAGCTCTTGATTATTCTTTCATTGTTTTCAAAATCAGAAAAACAATATCTAAAGGAAAGCTAATTTGGTTGTAATACTTCTTGATTCTTATTCGTAAGTTAATCAAGTTGTTTTTAAGAAGTATAAAGACTACTCTTCATCTAAATTCTATATATACAAAATTAAAAAGAAATTAATATAAATAATATAATGATAATATTTATTGTTTTAAGTGAAACATTATAAGGCGTGTTTGGGACTAAGGACCAAAATGTCCTAACCCACAAAAACCAGATGTACCCAGAAAATGGTCTTTCCAAGGATCTACAATACCCAATTGTATATCTTAAACTAATGCGATTTATCAAAAACAATTTTAGACAGTTAGCTCACTTAGGCTCTGAGCACACTTAACATTGGAATTAATCTCATAAGTAATTGTAGTTCACCTCAATAGTTCTTAAAGAATATAGCATTTATCTTCATAATTTCAAAAATAAACCTTTTATGATTAAAGATTTTGCCCATTCTTAAACAAACATATGAGCTATATAGTCATCAGCAGTGTAGCAACTGGCCGAGTTATAAGAGTACCAACATTACATTCGAGAGACGCGGGTTTCAAAGTGAAAAAAACTTTAATATACTTTTTGCCATTTGATTTAGTTACCATTCGGCATTGAATTCATAGTAATGGAACAACCAATATAAACAAATACTTTAATTGAATAATATAACTCACAGATAAAGAAATACCTTTAGTATATAATTCATTTATAAAATTATTATAATAATTATTTAAAAAATAGGATTGTAGTTATTAAAAATCTTAAACGTTTCTATACGTGTTACTGTAGTACTGTAGTACTGTATCATGTATTAATTGTGGAATTCATTTGGGTTTTATGGAATTCATTAAGATGCATTTTAGTACTATAATTGTAGTACTTGTAGAGGTCATTAAGACCATATGGAGTTTATTAAGATCACATGGAGTTCATTAAGATCATATGGAGTTTATTAGGATCATATGGAGCTTATTAAGATGGAATATAATGTAGAATTTTATAGTTGTTAAAAATCTTAAACGCTTCTACTTTTTACAATATTTAACTTGTACTATCAGGTATTAATTGTGGAGTTGATGAGTATCATATGGAGTTAATTAAGATAATATATTATAATGTGAAAGTTTAAAGTTATTAAAAATCTACTACGTTTCTACATGTTAAAACAGCTAGGTATATCATGTATTAATAGTGCAGTTCGTTAGGATTATATAAAGTTCATTAAGCAGTATCATATTTGGAATTCACTAAGATTCAGATTTATTAGTTTAACAGTTGATCCTTTTTTATTTTTTTTTTTTGGTTTGCCCCATAATTATTCTTAAAGCACTTTTCAAAAATTTTCCATAAAAAAAAAATTAAAAAATAAAATAAAATTACAAAAAAAGCTAAATTTGTATTTCAATTCAACATATACAAAAGACCAAAAAATTTTATCAATTTTACACCTGAGACTAAACCCACTGTTTTTTTTAGTGTTTGTTTTTCCTGAAAATAAATTCAAAATTGCATAAAATTTTACATTACACTGCCTTCTATGATAGAATTTATTATTGAAATGTTTTATGTGCTTTGCGGGATAACATTGAAATGAAAAAAAACGTTTTATTTAAAGGAACTATAGGAAAAGTACAAAAATAAAAAAATCTTCAGATACAAGTACTTTTATGTATAAAAACAAAAAACTGTTAACATGCGTAAGCACAAAACACAAATTATAAAATCTTATTAAATTTTATTGCGTATGACTTGCATATATATATGAAAACTCTTATAAAATTTTAATTGTTTTTCTTTTTTTTTCTATATATTTTCTTTTATTTCAAAGAAAATTGCGGGTTGACTTGATTATGCAAACGTACGTTCTAGTTTAGTTTAATATTATAATAATAAAACAATCCGTAAATAATAAGTCTCCGTCTCTAGTGGTTCTCTCTTTTTTCAAAGTTGTTACAAATGACTGCATTTGATTCCTACTTGTACTTTTTTTTTTATTGTGTGTGTTTTCTTTTGGATGGATGAAATAAAGTCGAAAGACTTAACACCCAAAAACTGTGAAAATAGAATTGAATTAGAAATACTATCTTATTTTCCAAAAAAAAAATGTTCAAATGTTGTTGCTTTCCTGCAGATATTTTTAGCTTCATTCCTATCATAATTGTTTTACTAATGGCAGCAAAGTCAACGTTTCTATATCGAAAACAGATTGTTCAATCGAAACCCAAAAAACTACTTAGACCTATCCAGTCAGCATGGTTATAGTGCCAGACTAGGCTCTTAGGAATAGGGATTCGATTGGTCGATGAACCCATTGAAAAGTTGGATTAGACAAGGTGTAGCTTAGATGAAATAATAACGAATCGACTTTATTCCCAAAAACAATGGAAATTAAGTCGAATGTTATAAAATTAATTAAAGTCGAACTGGCCTGTATATTTTATTTTAAAAATAAATTAAAAGGAAAAAGGGGCAATTGATTTTAAAACTAACAATTATATCTCTGACAAATATCGCACAAATATTCTGGAATACCCTAAAAGGGAAATTCCCTTATTTTTTAACCAACACACGATCTCGAAACCCGATTTTCTGGAAAACTTTTTACAGAATATTTATAAATTAGGAGGGATTAAGCAGTTGGTTATAATTTGGGTATCCCCCTTTTCCGAATAAATTTATTTTTAGGGACACCAGTTATTCCTACTAATTTATATTCTTTTTTGTACTCAGAAATGTGTTTCGAAAGAATCTATAGAAGGATTCTATCATTGCTTGCCAAATTAAAGTTTCAATAATTTGTTTGGTGAGAGCTTTAGGGTGGCAGCCCTCATTATTTTAAATACTTTGTTGCAAATATATGTATGAAAAAATCCATAATGAAGGCATTTGAGATTGCCTTAAAATAAGGTTGTTAAATTTTTCGAAAGATTTCCATAATTTTATATGCAAAATTTTGAAATTGTTATAAAAAACAGGGTGTTTCTAGTTCATTCGGTTTTTTGGATTCGATTTCTCTTTTTTCGATAATAAAACCTAATCGACTTTATTTATTTTATTTTATTTTTTTTATAGCATTTTCGAAATAAAATAGAATTCTTAATTCGACTTAATTTCTTTTGACTTTATTTCACTCCACCACCCCGTTTGTTTTGTTCTTATTAGAAATAAATGAGAACGGAAGATATTTGAAAAAGTCTGGCGACCTCAAAATGAAAATCTAAAATAAAAAAAAAAGAGATTCTTAAAATAAAGATGATAAAAAAATCCAGGAAATTTTATACGTTTAAGTGTTGTTCTTAAACAATAGAAATGGTAATTTTTTTTTTGTTTTTTTTTTTTTAAATTCTAATGTAAGAAGGTAATGGAGAAATCGTATAACGTGTATCTTAAGATACATTTTTAAAAAAAATTATTTAAATCAATTCATAATATTTTAATAAGTATTTCATAAAATTCAAATTACTTATAGGTATATGCTGATGATATTCTGATTCTTACTAATGATTTGAATTGCATTTTTTTAGAAGAATTCAGTACTGATTACATTTGGTATTCAGTACAATACAGATTACATTTGATTTTTAAAAAAGTGTGAAAGATGTGATACAATATTTTAATAGCGTTTTTTTATTTTAATTTTATCTTCATGGATTTCATTAGTAAATGCTAAGTATGTACTTTAAGAATGAATATAATGTGTTAAGAGATCATCATAAGTGTAGTTGTGCTAGCATAAATGACTATCTTATTATTATACATATAAAAATATAAAAATATTAAAAAGAGTAACTGAAAATGATTGTCATAGCAAGTACAGCAATGATTGTCACTGGCTTTTTGACGTGAGTAGGGGTTAACTTGAAAAATTGGATTTGCTATGTTTTTTTAATACAAGTATATTTTAAATAGAATTAATTTATGTAAATATTAAAAAACTTTTTGATCTTTTTTAAACACACTTTAAAATATTGTTTTAAAAAATATGGTTACATAGTCTTACTCTGTCTGTCCGTCCGTCATTCCGTTTACAAAATTTCTAATCAAAGTTTAAACTACTTGGTACATTATTAATATACAAAAATTTTATAAGACAATTTTGTAGACATTCTGTACCATTTGGGACATACCTTCATACATAGAAAAAATCCTATGTCATAGGTATAGTATGTGCACTTTATAAATATCTATAAAATAAATAAATAGTGTTGCCATGCAGTATTTTAATTAACTGTATACACAACTCAATTTTTGTAAAATTTTTTTGATATCTGTCATCCTTCAAACGATATACAAAATTTAAAAATCAAAGTTATATTTTAAATTCACTACTTTTTGATATTCCTTTTTATAATCTGTGTTTGGTTTTGAATATAAAAAAATGAAAAAAATTTGTTTTAATATTTTGTTTTGAATACAGTCGTCTCAAGGATTTTCCAATAATAACCTTGGGGACAATTTGTTCTATTTGTATATTTGCCATTGAACAGAACCCAAAAAGGATAATGATTTGTCTATTCTTTTAGTCGTTATTATTATAATTCACCAGACTTAACTGGAAAAATTTAAAAAAAAATGAATTTGAATTGTTATAAAAAGTTATGATTGTCGACCTTTTTTATGATGTTTTAATAAAACATGTTTTTAGGCACGTTAAATACACATTTATCTTGTATTATATATCCAAAAGTCTCTTTTTAATTGAATTTTATTATATATATTATTAAAAATTGTAACTATTTTACTTCTACTAGGCTCCTTTAAAATCCAAAGTTCTTTAAAATGGGTTTTTCAAACCAGATTCGGAACAGATACATGTATACGTTTCATATACAATTTGATTTGGTTTTCTATTTCAAAAGAATTTAAATAAAAGTTTGTATTTTAAATTCGCTATATATATACATATACATATATACATTTAAATAAGACTTTTAATAATTCTAAAACTATTCAAAGTTTTAAAAGTAAAAGGTTAGACAGAAAAAATTTAATTGTTGACTTATTAATTTTATTTAATTGCAAATTAATACATAACGGAACCTAATTATATATTTTATTTAAAAAAAATATAAGTATGTACTTATATTAATTCATATGTTAGAATTTTTATTAATATAGTTCAATTATATATATAGTCCAAACATGCAATTATCAAGTATACTTAATAGTTTTAATACATATTTTAAGTAGACCTAAATACAATAGAATATGTTTTTATATTAATATTCATAAAATAGTTTTCTAAAGCGATTGTAGGTTTGTGCGACAGCACTATTTAATAAGCATACATTTTTTTTCTAATTAATAACCTACCTGTCCTTATATTCTTTGGACTTGTCTGGTATTATGTTATATGTTATATTTATAAGGTTAGTATATGTATGTCAATTAATAATAAAACCTAATTAAGTATTATGCTTTGGAACTGAACTGTGTGTATTTAATAAATTATAGATACATATATATATAAATTATATATATAGGTTTATATATATATTACAAATTTGAAATTCAAATGAAAGCTCTGAATTTAATATAGGTAATAATATTAATTTAGTTAAGTGAAAGCTATAATTTCAGTTTGCGTACATAATTTTAATTATATTTAATGTTTTTACATTTTTTTTTTATAATTTTAAGTATAACTTAACATTTAATTAATTATTTAGTTATCATACTAAAATTAATTAAATAATTAAGTTGTCTATAAAAATTAAAAAAAAAAATAATAACTGTATTTAGTATTTAATGTTATAAAAATAATACTGAAAGCATCTACTTAAGTATATATAACAATATAGTTGCGCCAATTAATTTTTGTTGTATATAATTTAAAAATTATCATTAGGTGTATTTAAGTAAGAGCTGGATTAATTCATTGAAAATTAACCTATAGTAGTTGGGTTGTAATTTTTAATTAAAAATTGTTACAAAGAAATACTATTTAAGAATTTAATTTTTTTTACAGTTAAAAGTAACTAACTATTTATTAGCGCAACAATGTTATGTGATGTAAAACAGGATACATAGCTGCGTGGAAATTTAAAAAGTAGAAAACTATTATAGTTAGTAATAAACTAAGATTAATTAATACATATATATATATATATATATATATATATAATAATGGAATAATAACTTTTTATTCCAAAAAAAAGTTAGCAAATTAAATATCAGATCTACTGGTCTTTTATACAAAAACAATCAATAACTTATTAAATAAATAATAAATTAATAAAGTTTTGATTAGTGAAAAACATTTACTTATCAAAAAATTAATAATGTACTCTTATTATATATTTATATAACTTATATTTCAATATAACAAAAATCACGTACGTTCTTCTTGAAGTCATTGATCTTATTTATGAATTAATTTTTTGAATTGCATCATAAAAACGTATGCAAAATTTGAATGAACAACACAATAAACAACACCTATTTAGTTATTGACTTAATTAATTTTAAAATTCTTTGTTCTTAATTAAAAAGATAATATAAGTATTTAATGTCAATAATAAATCAGAGTGTTAAAGTTTTTAAAAAAAAAGTTTTGTTTTTTCCCCTTGATCCCAAGCTAATTCTACTTTACTAATGATTAATAATTCGTTTTAATTAAAAAAAAAAAAATTAATTAATATTAAATATTCTCTTATCAGAAATCATTCAAAGTCATTCTTATCATTATAAATATTAATTTATATATATTATTTAATTTTCTTTTTCACTTTAATCTATTTTGTTTTACTTACTATTAATTAAGGTACACATGACCGTAAAGAGTATTGCTCAGATTCAATTCAAATAGTCGGTACTTAATACGTTTAGTTGAAATTATATGAAAGCCACGTCCCTGCATTCTAAAAATGAATTAAAAATGTATGTTAGATTATGTTAGATTTAAAGCGTGTGCAGTTATTTTTAGTTTCTTATTTATTTATCGAATAAAACAGTAGGAAGCGTTGTTAGATTTTATACTTTTATGGTACTTAATACACTTTTGGTTCAAATTATTTGAAAGTCACGTCCCTGTATGTATGGCCTGTTTACATCTAAGGAATGTGCAGTCAATTCCTTGATTATTTATTTAGTAAAACTAATCCCATTTTAGAAATTTTGGTAATTAAAATATAAGTGTTTCAACACTTATATGAAGCTATCAAGAATTAAATGGTCTTCGTATAGTTTAGTATAACCTTAATTTTACGCAATTGAAGTACTCAAAGGAAAAATAAGGCGCACCTTTCCTATAATTTTTATATTTTATTTTATTTAAAATCTTACATAAAAGAAGATTGAGAGACTTTTTCATTCCTTATATAAGGACTATATAGCAATTGCACAAAGTCACTTCCGAAGTACTCATTGGAAACGTTACATTGATTGTCACATTGAAGTACTAAATGGAAATGTTAAAATAAGCCACAGCTTTCCCATCATTTTTATGTAGTTCTTCTAGAAAGAAGAGTGAAGGACTTTTTAATTCATTATATAAGAACGATATGGGGCTTGCACAAAGTCACTTTATAATAAGCTTTGATTTTATGAATAATTAATGTTAGTAAGCTGTAAACTCCTTGGTTGTAGTGCTATTGCATTCAACATTTTAGAAAACAACTTCTTTATGTTGTGAGTGCTTTAAGAATAACTTCTACACATATACATATATACAAACTATAAAGATTTGTTCTCAAAATCGAGAACTTTCGATTGAAAGGGCAGAGTTTTTAAGAATTACACTACTGGTCAGATTAGAGGTTGTTAAAAGTTTTTATTTGAGTTTTCTATTTATTTCGTGCTTTTGATTTCCATTTAAAATGTACTGCCCTTCTAACTGAAAATGAGTGGAAGAAAGTAATTTAAATTAAGGAAATAAATAAACACTTTTTCCTAATTTATTTCCTTAACTTTTTTTTTTCTATTCAAATTTTACAACTTTAATTATTTTTAAATTCCAAATAGAAATTGTATACAAATGTTAAATATACATATTACATAATCTTATAGTTTATTGGAACAAAGATAAATCAAAAACTCATAATTTGAATATTTTCTTAATAGTTAAAAAAAAAAAAACAAATTTTCTTGTTTTTCTTTTGTTTATTGGAAAAACACTTAGAAAAATACAAAAAAAAGAAAAACAAAAAAAAAAAAATTTAGTTCATAATTTACACTTGGATAAATACGGAAAAAATAGTTTAAGAAAAAATTACAATAATAATAAAAACCAAATTAGTCATTATGGGAACGTTTCAAAATCCCAAAGTAACAAAATCTCAAAATGAAATTTCCAAAAAATTACAAAATCCCAAATTTCAAAACCCGAAATCATAAAATCCCAAAATTAGAAATTTTCAACCTCAAAGTTTAAATTGGTAATTCGAACTAGCCCTGAATTCGCCATATTTATAATTCAATAATTAAAAAATTTCAATAATTTGCTAGCGGTTTGTTTAAAATTTTTTTTGGAAGTCTGAAATCTGAAATTTTTTTTTTGGAATTATGGAAGTTGGTATGCAAATGGTATTTTGGCAAGAAATTGCTTTTTTTGTATTTCTTACCTAACCCGAATAAAGTTTTGCAATTTGGGATTTTGTAATTAGATGAAAAGGTTTTGGATTGTGTAATTTGGGATTTTGTGATTTCGGATTGTGTAATTTGGGATTTTGTGATTTGGGATTTTGTAATTCGGGATTACGTACCCAACCCTTCATTATTTCTTAATTATATATTCGATAATACAAACTTTGTGTTGGAAAAATGATTTAGTTTTTAACCATTTTAAATAGTTGATTACTGGAGCATGTTCATTGGTTTACCGATTAATAGACAGTTAAAAAAAAACAAAAGATAAAACATAGACACGAATAAATAAAAGAAAAAGAAAAAGACAAAAAAAATATGATGAAATCATTTTGTGGTTAAGTATTTGGAATTTACTTTGAAGTAAAGTTAATAACTTCTTTTAATTTAAATGATGCAATACGTATGTATATTATTATTTTGTTCCATATTGTTTTTGGTAAGAAATCCAATCAAGGTAATAAATACTTATTAATTATTTTATTTTACTTTAATATAATTGTTAAATTGGCTTTGTTTGTCAGTCAGTCTGATAATGAAGCTTCTACACGGTTTCTATATGTACTGAATTAGTACTCAATTTCAACAATTTCATCACCTCAATTTACCAATTTCTTAATTTGCTCCAATTCGCCATCTTCCAAACAATTTTAAAAGTTTTATTATTGGAAAGACCTTGGAGACTCTGCGAATTTGTTTTCGGTATACTGTCACAAATACCGAAACAAATATCAAAAATATTACGGTATTAGTAAAATATTTGGAAAATTTTCAAGTAATCATTTAAATGACATTGTCAGTCAAAGTTGTCTTTATTGAAATATGGGTAACATTACCAAGTACTTTCCTTTATAATAAATTTAATTGCAATCGGACGCGGACACTAATCTAAAGTACACTCGAATTAGATTAAAAGTTTTATATTAAACAGATTTGATTATAATTGAATTTATTAAAATCAAAATTTTGGAATTGTTTTAAAAATGTGCTCCTGAAAAACCTCTAAATTTATAAATTATTTGGTTAATTTTGTTTAGATTAAAAATTTTTTACACAAAATATGAATTAAACTTTGAAATTCGAATGTGTCGAATGGCATCACTATGATGCAATCTAAATATTTAAATTTTGAATTTTAATAACAGTAAACGGATATTTGAAATTTCCTAATTTGAAATCTTTTGAAACTAATAATTGCTTTTACATACGAGTACTTATATATGGAATTACTGTTCTTGTCCTAATTTAAATATTAAGTACTTATTGTACAAAAGATTTAAAAAAACAATTATTTTCAATAAAATTTAAATTCTAAAATATTTTTTAACGAAAGTCATAAAGATCTTTGATTTCATAACTTTGGAAACACTGGAAAATTTAATTTATATAGGCATAAATTAATAGTAAATGACAAACGTTGATAATCATCACTTAAACATTAAATTATAATGAGTTTTCTCAGAATTAAAACATATGTTGCTAAAACATGCAAACATTTAGAATAATTTATTTCATTATGTTGCTGAAACATTCTTCCAATATCTTTCAAGGGAACAACATACTCTCAGCATTAGATATAATGATTGAAAAAAAATTAAATTTTATACAACCTGATGCCATCTATGGTTATGCAACGACACTTGTCAAAAATATTCGCTTAATTTTAATTTGACACTTTAATTATATATCTGATTTTCTGATAAGTTCATTTAAAAATGTCATAATAATCACACAATCAGATATTGCAAGTTCTTATCTTAAAAAAAAATTACCATATTTTTGAAAATTATATAAAATTTTTAAATAAAAATTTTACACTATAAAAAAAAATTATGACAGTATTAAATATATATAATATATACATATATTTTGAAGCCAATTTAATTAAAATTAAAAAAAAATGTGAAAATTATAATTTAAATAAATATTATATTTTTTATAAATTGCCAATCTTTTTACATTGAATGTTTCAACATTTCAATGCCAAATGCATTTCAACATTTTTTTTTTCAATATTTTACGTTATTATTTTTTTTTAATAAAAAGGAAACCATTTATTAAATGTAATAATAATGGCTTCTTTTTTTTTTTTAATAAAAATTATTGTAAAACAAGTAATGGAGAAATCAAAGGTTTTTAAAATAAGTACATTTCCAACATGAAACAATGTTCCATATTTAAGTTTTTCCTAAGTTTTGAGTATATAGAAAAATGGTAACTAACCAATGGATAGTTACTTTTCGGGGGCCTGGGTAGTGAAGTGGTGTAGTGGGTAAGCATTTGGCTAACTAGTCGAGGGGATCCGGGTTCGATTTCCGGCCAGGTCATATAATATTTAATTAAAAAAAAATTATTGAAAAATAATTTTTCTTTACAAATCACCATGGTTACCAAATATAATTTAACCATAATAATATATAACATAAACAAAGTAATTAATATTGTAATTATGTATAAATAAATAGAAGTAATTATCTAGTTACGGAAGAAAATATAAGATAAATAAAATGAATACCTAAACAGTTACTTTCTTCAATTTTAGGAAATCACTTTATAATTAAGAAAAACTGTTATCAGATCTTTAAAAATGTTTGATCTTTAATATTTGTGTATATTTAAGATTACTTAAGCACTTCAAAAAATAAATTTTAAAAAGATATATTTATAACTTACAGGTGTTAAAAAATATCAAATTCATTATTTGGCATCTTACCTTGAGTATTTGACTCCGCTCCTAAAGGGCGGGCGACACAAAATCACTTATTAGATGACTAATACTTATTTCCAAATGTCTTATTTCTCGATATCAAGTTGCTAACATATAGTTGCTAACCGTTTAAAGTTATAAGGGATCCAAAACTAGAAAAAATTTCGTTCCGCATATGGGAAATCAGAGTAAATGTAGTATTAAATTAAAATACAATATGGCAATCCTATTTTCATTAGTTTTGTGTAATTTCATATAGCAGATTTCATAAGCGCTTCCGGATTGAAGTACATTTTACCTTCTATATTAGTTGTGTAACAATTATTTAAAATAATTGTTAGATATACTTAGAGATTTTCTGAAATTTTCAAGCTTTAGCTCCATAACACGTTAAGACATAAACTTGATTTTCTTGTAATACAGTAATACCTATCCGTACTTAGTAAAAATTTAATTATTTTACATTAAAACTTTGTAGAAGTTTTATAAACATGGTTGTGGTGCCGGTCTTTCCCTGGTTCGATCCCTAGCTGGGTAAACTCAATATATGGTATATAACAATACAAAATTATATAAAAATAACTTATAATTAAATATCTATCAGTTGGTCCACACGTCTATTTGGCGAAGGGTCTCAAAATTGCGTGCAAATATTTATAATTGTACGTAATTAATAAATAAATAAATTTTGTAAACACTTAGACAGACAGACAGTCGATCAAAATAAAACTAAAAGTCAAATTTTTTTTAAAAATTTTTAAAAATGTGTTAAAAATATAAAAAAAAAAAAATACATAAATTGCATTCCATTGCATGCGCATCATCAAAATCATATTATTAATTATAGAAAAGTTGTTAAGGTCTCATTGCCAAGCCAAAAAAAAAAAAAAACAAAAAACCTAATTTAATTTTTTTTTTTTTTACAATTTTTTTTTCTAAATTTAATATAAATTTTTTTTTTGTTTTTTTTTTTAATTTTACATTTATTACAATTGTAGTTAATGACAACCGAATAAACGAATATTTTCGACGCCATCTTTCAACAAATTTATGCACTTTGTTAGATTTTTTGACATTTATTTGCTTTTTATAGATTTTACAGATTTTTCATATTAAATAAATTATTTTAATACCTACCAAAAATTGAAAAAAAATTAAATTGCAAAGCGTATAAAAAAAATTTTTTATACAATATTAAATTTTCAATTAAAAATAATATATATATATATATATATTTAAAATGTAATATTTAAAGAAAGGGCGAAAAGGGGTTAACAAAAAAATAAACATAAATTTGTATAGAATGCAATTGACGTTAATTTATTAAATAATAAATGACATTTTGACAACTACAATGACTAATTTGTAAAATGTATATTCAAATATACGAATGTTTAATTCTTTTATTTCACTTTAAGGTGCACATATTTAAATTTAAATTGGACATTAATAAATGACTTTTTGAAGTTTTTTGGCGATTTTCTAAAATTTTTTTTAGAATTTCTAAAACAGGGACAAGCTAAAATACCAAAATAGTTTTTTTTATGTATAAACATATGCGAAGGCTTCTTTATTTAAGAAATGATGAAATGATGTACCCATGTTCTTAAAAAAGTTTATTTTTAAAAATCGATTTTAGAAATTAATCGTTCGAAGTTTAGAATACCAACAATGCATTTGTTAAACTTTAAAATGTTTTAGTACATTACAATATTATATAATGACTTATTTTGAATTTTTTTTTTGCGAGAGAATGGACCGCTCGAAAGCCACCCATTGAAACTGTAGGGTATTTCGTTGGGTAGTTTGCGCCTTTAAAGCATCTTTTTGAACCAAACTTTGAACAGAGATGGGATATGAAAAGATTTTAGCATTGTGGGAGGTTATTTGGGAATTTAGGATTATAGGGGATGGGGAAAATTTGGAGGGATATTTAGGAGAAAGATGTTAATATTCTTCTTAAATTTAATTACGTCGTACACATATACGAATTACCAATTTTAGGAAACACATTTGACAGAATGTGATTCCATAATCTCGACATGCGCATAACAAACGAATTTCCATAAGCCGTGTTTCGCCATCTTAACAGTTCGACGCAGTAGGGATGAACATCTGTTGCACTCCTTGTTTCACGTTGGAAAACTTTGAGTGGAGGCAATAATACTACTACTTAGATATTCTGAATGAAGCAAACTTAAAGCGATTTAAGTTCATAAGTAATCTTCTTAGCAGGTAAAAAGAGTTTAAATTAATTTCATTAAAAATATACTCGATTGTTTCTAGAACAATTTGGCACTTCGTCTTTTTGTGTTATCAAGATATTATCAAATGGCTTAATTAATTGTGTATCGCTTTTAAAACTTAGATAATACTACTATCTAGATATTCTAAGTGCTGAGACAACTGAGTTTGAAAAGTTTCATACAAATTGGTAATATTACATATAAGTTGCTTATCTTTCCTTTACTTGGGGTATTTGTTGTACCCAATGGGATGTTGCACATAAATTTTTCGAATTCCTAAAATTATTAAAACTTAAATTATTTCGGTTCGTTCCGAAGCAATTGCATATATGTTGTAAACCAAAAGCTTTTGAAATATCTAGATCGCAGGGGTTTGCGTCATGATCGACTATACGGTTGCGTAAGTTCAACGTTGAACTAGTGATCTCATGACATATTTCTAAGAGGAGCTAAAAATCAGTGTAGTCAATAGATATTCATCCCAAAGAAATAAAACAAAAAACACTGGCGTCCTTGAGGGGTTTGTTTTATCTCCCAGTTTCTTTTTGATTTATTTATAAAAGATATTCTGCAGACGACATCGTTTTTGGGGCTTCCTACCAATTTCATAGCCACTGTAAATTAAATCATCATATTAATAGAAAATAAATTATTGAAAAAAATGTGGACAAGACAACACTTTTTTAAATCATTAACGAAACATCTTTTTTTTTCTAATAAAAGGTAATTACCCCTAATAATAGGGGGATTCTTAAAATTTAATTTTTCAAATTTTTTTTAAATAAAAATCTAAATTACTATCAGAAATATTTAGAATAAATTTGTTCCACTTTGAACTCTACTTAAAATCATAAACAAATTAGTCATACTTAATTATAAACGTTCGAAATTAAAAAGAACAAAAACGTTAATAATATTAAATTTAATTCTAGATTAGGAATATAACAGTAAAAATATATGTATATATTTTTTTAAATTGTTTTTGTTTTTACCTATAAATCAGTTAATTTTCCCCTCAGGCAAACTTATTTTTTTTAGAAATTAACCTAATTTCAATTTAGAAAAAAAAAAATACCTACAAAGAATTTAACAATTTAATCTTATTAACGTTTATAAGCATTTTAAAAATCAATTCTAAACTTTTTGTATAAAAAAGAAATCAAAATGAGGTCGAATTCTTCCAATTCTTATACATCTTTAAATTTTATTTTTTAACTCTTTGTTTTTTTTTTGTAACTCTTTTTGTACAGAAATAAGAATTTTAAACTTTTTTTGGTTTTATGGGACAAACTTTCAATTTTTTAAAAAATTGTTTTGATGTTAGTGGTGTTCCAAATTGGTATTTTATTTCAATTTCCTTAAAAAAACCGTTGTCAACAAAGTTTTTAACCTAAAAAACGAAACACGAGCAAAAAACACCAAATAATTTGATGTACATGTGCACGATTTAAGGTACAAGAACAGATAAAATTGTATGCAAAAGTATCTCTATAAAATTTTTGAAATATTTGAAACCTCGATTTATTAACTTGACAAAAATTTACTTAACTTAATTAACTTTGGTTTAATACAAAATATAGTTATCCAATTTTGACTTCTAGCTCCGATGAATACAATATGTAGGTTATTTAGTCACTCATTAAAACCCACATGTTGTTTGATTAAATAATATTAAACACCCGTGTACTAAATTTAAAGATTCTATCTTCATTTGTTTCTGAACTATGCACGTTTGCCCTCAATTCAATCAACAGCTTCTAGAATCCGAACCTATGGTCGGATCTCGCCCATTTTAAGTCGTCGTCGTACTTTCGGCAGTGATAACCTACAGTATATTTTTTATCTGATCTTAAATCGATCTGAAGCTTCCATATTTCGAATCCGTTGCACCCCTTTGTTCGTTCAAAATTTGACGGTTATCTGAAATACTGATTAAGTGATTGGTCCAAAAATCTTGCCTTCTGGTAAAACGTCTAAAGTTTGACGGTCATCTGAAATATTGACTAAGTGATTGATCCAAAAACCTTGCATATAAGAGATAGAATGAAGTTATTTTAGCTTTCTTCAAAGATTTATAACCTAAAATTACCCAAGTGATTTTTGTAGATGATTCAAATATAACGAATACTCCCTTAGATTAAGGTAAAATGTCCTAATGTTCTAATATTCCTGCACCTATTTTAGTAAAATTGTATAAGTATTAAATTAAAAAAAAATTAAAAATACACACTGCAGTGTATTCATCATTTTGCTCACAACTGTTTAAATAAAAAAAAAAACAGAATACCAACTACATCAATCATTCAAAAACTTAAACAATGTAAACCTTAGGTTTAATTTAAAATTCTTAAAATCAATTATAAAGCTTTGACTGACTTTTTTTTTTTGAATGAATGTGTGTATTTTAAAGTTTTTTTTAAATTCCGCCAAAAAACATGGAAAAAAAAGATAATTTTTTATTTTTCCAAGAGAAACTCCAATCAAACAAAGGAAAATTAATTTGTTTTTGATTCTCCAAAAGAATTTCTTTGTTTCGATTTTTTGTTGCCGTTGTTGTTGTTGTCAATAATCGGGAGGTATATATATAAATATAAAATCAGGAGTGTGATTCACACGCATTAAAAATGAAAATAAATTAATTAGTTGACCGTTGCTTTTGTTTTTATGACGGCATTTTATTGTTGTTGTAATTTTATTTTGATTTGTTGTTTTTATTTTTAAATGGGGGCAATGCATTTTAAAGATATTAAAATTTATATTTACATATGTTTTAAGTTTTTAAGTTTTTAATAGTAGTTTATTTTGTTTTTTATATTATTGACCATTGATAATTCTGTATATGTATATATATAAAACATTATGTATGTGGGTTATTTAGTCATTCATTAAAACCCACGTGTTATTTGATAATTGTACGATTTTAAAAAATTTTTTAAATAACTTTAAAATTAAGTTTTGAATATATTTATTGGTTGAAGTAATACTGTAGAATTATAATCACTTTTATTTAAATATAATTAAATATAAGTAGGTATGTGTATGGTAAGATGCCGATATACCTATTTAGATGTAGGTATTTATTGTTAAAAAATAGGTTGCCTAAAATTGCAAAAAAATTAATTTTCCAATAAAACTTGTGTCATTTGTAAATTGAATGTAATTTAATTAAAAAAAAAAAGTATTATCAACCCCCTTAAATGTAGAAATAAAAAATTGATGGTAGATTTTGGGAATTTTATTACCTACACAGTTTTAATATGAAAGTAAATTGCTGGTATAAGAAGCAGTTCATTTAATGCTTGTAAATTTTTAAGCTTAAAATATTGAACATTTTCATTAACCAAAAATGGATTGTAGATCTTTAAAAGTTTTTTATATTAATAAATTGCTGAAATTAGAGCCAGTTCTTCAATATTAACCTTAGTCCAGCAATTTACTTTAATATTTCTTAGATTTCTAATATAAAGAATTCACAATTTGACTGATTGGAAAACAAACCCATAGACACCGGTAAGTTAATATAAAAGTATATAATTAATGTGCAGTACACAAATGATTTTTAATTACAAATTTATTTTTGAAAATATTTGCAATTTTCTAGAAGCCGAGATATGTAAAACTATTTACACGTTCTATCGCTGTGTTATCTACATTAATTTTGCGTTTTTGTAGATTATATTATTCTTCTGTTAATAGTCATAAATTTAATTTTTACAATATTGATATTGCGATCAAATCCCTTATTCTGTTGACGTAGTTGAGTAGGTATGGCAAATCGTTTAAGTTATCGGCTAACAGTGTTTTATCGTTGGCTTAACGAATGTTTTTAATAAATATCCCGTTTTCTTTTATTGTTCTTGAATTTGAAATAATTCTTTTTGAGTAGGTGCAGTGGTGGGGTGCAGTGGGCAGTAGCAGTAGGGACAATATGAATTCATATGGTACGCCTCTATATATTTTAAGACTCTTCCAACTTCGTATTTTAAGGTTTGCAAACATCAATGACGCTAAAATTGCAATTAAATACCATCAACTGATGATTGTCATATTGCTGATGTTTTAGAAGCGCTTAAATCTAAAAGGGTTTTTAGTAAATTTTTGAACCATTTCTAGCCATTATAAAAGCTTTTTAAATCTATATATATAAAAGCGAAAGTTTGTTTTTTTGTTTCTTTGTTTGTATGTAGCGAATAGACTCCTAAACTGCCCAGCCGAATTTCATGAAAATTTTTATATAAAAGTTTTTGGGTACTGAAAGAAATCGTGGCCTAAAAATTTTGCTCTAACGGACCGTCAAGTTGGGGCTGTGGTGCAAGTATTTAAACTTCTTTGTTCTAAAATGAAAACGGTTTGACCGATTGACTTCAAATTTTGTATACGTGATGCTCTTTGAGAATTGAGTTGACACTATTAAGTTTTGGAATTTGTTAGCCCATGTCGGGCCGACAGGTGGTCAAAAAAAATTTTGCATCCAAATTTTGTCCGATTTTACGAAATTCTGCTTTGACTAAAAAGAAAGCCCCAAAAAAAATTTTGTTGAGTTCCATTAACCCATTGCGGCCCAACAGCTTTTTATAGATTTTTGCGTTACTTAACTCTAAATTAGAAAC
Source organism: Dolichopus griseipennis (assembly GCA_963082915.1). NCBI lineage: Eukaryota > Metazoa > Arthropoda > Insecta > Diptera > Dolichopodidae > Dolichopus > Dolichopus griseipennis. Next base: position 20,721,999 of record OY720444.1, on the reverse strand, counting down.
GATTTGACCGGTTGATCTCAAATTTTATATGCGTGAAGCAACTTGAAAATGGAGTTGAGTCTACGATTGGTCAAAAAAAATTTTTGGAAACGTCAATGATTACGTTAAATTTTTGAAAGTAGTTTGTACTGCTTTGAATTACAGAAAGTTTCAAAAATTACTAGAATAATCCTAGAAAAATTGTTTTAAAATTATTGCTTTCATTCATTTTAAAATTTACATGTGTAAACCGTGTGTATTAGCTAGTATTGTATAAAATTTTAGATAAGTATTAGGTATATAGATACTTTCCCCAAAAATACGTTATCTGTATGTTCGTAAAACCAAAATTGAAATTTTTAAACTTTTAATTAATTTTCTCTAATTTTTGACTTTTATAAAATCAAAACTAAAAAAAAAAAACAAAAAAAAAACAAAAACAAATACCTATTTGGAAAACTTGTTTATTGAATATCTATCAAGTAAATTACAGTATTTATTATTATATATTTTGCTTTTTTATATAAGTATATTTAACTTGAGATTCCAAAAATAAAAAAAAAAAAATCAAAGAATTTTGAACTTGAATAACACACACACAAACAGTTTTACAACACACTATTTTTAATTAATTCTGTATATATATATGTATATATATATGTATATGTATTTACATATTTAAATTTGTTACTAAGTCAAAAGACATATTATATACATATATATATATATATTATATTCTATATACTAAATATATTCTATATTAGAAAAATTAATTAAAATTAATTAAAAAAAAAATTACAAGAAAAAAAAGTGCGGGAGTTATTATCTACAATCACACAAATTTATTGTTAACACCTTAAATTGTATAAGTACTCTGTTTTTTTTTGAGAATAATATTTTCACTTTTTTTAGTTTTGTATTAAACCCTATACTAAATTGTAAATCATCCACTAATATTATATGCTATTTTACGTAATGAATTTCTATCTTCATCATCATCATCAGTATCCACTGTTATATCTTGATTATCATTTTGATGTTCTGGTGGTTCTTCATTATTAAATACAGTATTATTCATTATTTCTTCAATTTTATTACTATCTGTACTACTAGATTTAAAATATTTATTAATTGTTTCAAAATTTTCATCATATATTTGTGTTACAATATTTTTCAAATCATTATAATGTATTGGTAATGTATTTATTATCCAATCATTTGAATATTTATAAATATTATCGACTTTTTCTGGCAGTGATTTAATATATTTTGGTAAATCTTGTATTAATTTATTTGTTGTTTCTGTATTAACTAAATTATTTTTTAATACAACTAATGATTTTTCAACATTATCAATTATTTTGACAGTTTTTTCTGGATTATTTTCCGCAAATAGTTTATATGATGAAAATATAAATATTGCACCAACTGATGATTTAATAAATAATCCAAAATAATTTTTTTTAATCTGATCATTTTCGATGGGTTTTGATTGGGATTGGGATTGGGATTGAGATTGTGGAAATTTTTTAATTGTTGCATTATGATTAGTTTTTGTATGTTTACAATATGTATCAGCAATTTTTTGTATTTTTGATTTTGATTTATTATTTAACCAATGATGATGTCCATTATATTGTTTATAGCTATATATTAAAATAAAATATATATATATATATATATATATATATATATATAAATTTAATTTAATTATAAAATTAAAATTAATTAATCTTACCATATTTTCCTATTAAAAGATAAATTATGAATTAATTTTGATGTTTTTTTAATTATTGATGGTGATTTGATTTTAAACATTATGCTGGTTTCTAAATACTCTCTCGGTTCTTCTGTAGGGTAAGGCGGGGGAAAAAAAAAAAAAAAAAAAAAAACTTGAAATTGTTTTTTTAAGCCAAAAAATTTTGTAAATATACAGAATTTCCCAAAATCAAAAAAAAAAAAAAAATGCAACAAAATAATTCTATATTAAACCATTAATTTTTGATTTTTTAACAACACTATTTTTTTTTATATATTTAAAATATATAAATTAGAAAAAATATATACATATATATATTTATATAAATATATAAAGTTTTTAATAAACTGTAAGTGTTGATGTGAAATGATATACTATTAAGAAAATACTAATAAATAATTTTGTTTTTTTTTAATTTTTAATTTTTTTTTTAATTTGAAATTTAAATATATAAAAAAAAAATTTCAAAAAAAAAAAACAAAAAAAGATTTTCTTGTCTTTACATGTTATTTAAATGAAAAAATATGATTAAAAATTCTATGTTTATATTTTGATATAATTGAATGTATTACTATAGTAAGACGCCTGTGCTTTTTTAGGCAATATTTGCTAAAGTATTTTATCTCTTCTAACATTTATACTGTCATTTTTAAATACCTTGCAATACCGAATTTTTTTTTTTTATTCCTTTTCCACTCCTTTAAGGAGTATAGGGCATTCACCAAGTTTTTATTTTAAACTAAGCTTCATTTTCTTTCATCATAATATTCACTAAGCCGTTTGATTACTCGGCTGTATCTATTGTATAAGGTTATGAAATATGAATGCACAAATGTTAACTTTGTGCGCCATCTATATCTTACACAAGAATTATTTATATATTTTTATTAAATCTTATTTTATATTACGATATAAAATATTACGATATAATTAAACAATTTTACGATATTTTTTTATTGGATATGATCTGACCGGGGTTTGAACCGGAGACCTTCCACATGAAAGGCGGCGTCTTTACCACTACGCCATTGGTCAGAGTTACTTCAGATAATTTGTTAATACTTATTGTCCATTTGTTACTCAAACTTTACATCTATTTTGAAGAGAACTATTGCGGATAGCCAAATGTCCTTATTAAATATATTATACATTTTGATATTAATTGTCATCCTGTTATTTGAGTTTTTAATCGGTTTGGAGAGGTTATTTCTTATAAAATATTTATTTTGTACACTGTACAGCTTAGTGCTTTTAAATCTTTTCTAAGTAAATTTAAAATTTAGTTTTATTTTTTTTATATTTGCCTCTATATTACATTTTTAGAATTTAAAAACAAATAAAAGATTATTACTTAGGTACTACGACTCCTACTACTATTACTACTTTTAAAAATATTAAAATATGTACTTCATTAAAAATATTAAAATAAAATATGATATGATGACATTAAAATAATTTTAATTATTTTAATTTATTCATTTAATTTCTTTCACCTTATATCATGAATAAAATGAATTTAAAGACAATGAGTATTGCCATTATTATTTAGTGTGTGGAGTATTTATAATAATTGGGGATATGAAATATTTATTTGACATGTTGGCAAGGTCTCGCCACCAACTATTGTGTATTATATGTATGATATGATATATTTTTATTTTCAATTAAATTTTTTTGGAGTTATTTATATGGGGTTTTTTTAGTAACGTCACATCAATGATTTCAAAATTTTACTTATGCTACAGTATATCAAATCCTTAGATATTGTGTGAACGGCGTTACGAACTAATCCCCTAAAATCAAAAATTAATTATCTTCCAATATTATTAGGTGTTATTTCCTTATGCACTGACCAAATATTAATAATTATGAACTCATCTGGAAAAACATTAACTAATCGCTGATTTTACTTCCTATGAATTACTACATACCATTGAAAAAATGAACTAATCCTCAAAAAAATGAATTAATCCTCAAAAATAATAAACCGCGACCCCTTAAAAAAAAATTAATAACATATTCAGGCAAAACAATGGACTGAACTTACCAATCCATACAAAGCGTGAAACTAATTCATCTAAGTCTAATTCACTCAGATTTTGAATCCAACTTTAAAACCCATCCTAAATCACAATCTCACACATCAAAGACATCACACCATAATTGTGAAAAATGCACAAACCTCAAAAATCAATTAATATTAATATATATAGTAAGACATTTTTGGAATTATTAAGACTCCATTCATATGAATTAATCTCCAAAAATCTATGAAAGAAGGACCAAAAATAAAATTATTAAATTCTCAAGTTAAGTTTTAATTATTGGGAATTATTTAGTTTAATTTTGTAATCGGCTTCAGTATAATTCGTAGCGCCTGTCTGTTTTATCATATCCTCTTTTATTTTATATTACCCAAGCCGGTTACTGAATTTACTCCACATGAAACAAAATAATATTGATTCTCTTAAATTACAATTTACAAACCCTGTCAATTTACCCATATATTTTCAACCTAAAATTTTTTTGTCCAAATACAATGCAAGCTCAAAACAAGTTGGATGCTTTTTTAATATAACTGATTTTCTAATGTTCAAGCAAATGTTTTGTTGAACAGAAGGATTTCATAATTCCTTTAATAATGAGAATCTTAAGCGGTTCATTAAAGCTGATGACCTAATAGTCGCTTCGTTGTAAGCGTTGCTTCCGGCGTTGCCTCCAGCGTCGCTTTTTAATTGTTTTTTAATATTAAAAAAAAATTAAAAAAAAAAAAAAAATTAAATGTCAAAGCAAAAGTAGAAAATTTTATCTTCTCTATTTGATCAAGTTTCATTTAAATCAATATATTGTACTTAAGTGACGCTAGAAGCGACGCCAGTACTAGATAATTGTTTTCAGAACGAATTTGAACTACACATGAATGAAAATCATTAAAATTATACTATGAAAAAAATCTTACAGTCTCTAAATACTCAGATAAATATTTAAAAACCAAAAATTACTTAAAGACTTCTTTCATATGAACCATTTTTTGTATTAAATACCTTATCTCAAAAAAAAGACTAACAACAAGTAAGTAATCAACAATTTGTTAACAACAAGTCTTTCTTATCACAGTAATTATACAAAATTATCACATTATATAAGTTTTGTGATTATTTTTTCTTAAATTTAATTTATTTAATCATGACCTTTACCAATGTATACAAATGTTACAAAATTTGATTTTTATACCTGTATGACTGACTATATAGTCAAAGGGTATAATAAATTTGCCATTACGTTTGTGACGTAGAGAAGGAGGGGGGGTAGATATAGACTCAAGTGTATGGATCGGATCAGAATCGAAAAAAAATCGATTTTTCCGTCCGTCACCACGATAACTCAAAAACTAAAGGAGCCTGGATCTCGAAATTTTCGCAAATTCGTTTTTTTGCAATAGCCGTCATCGCTATTTAAATCCATCCATTTTGGTCCATGGGTTCGTGCAGCTGCCATATAACTTCTTTTTTTATATTAGTATTACTCTGTACCTATAACAGCTACGTGTCTGAAATTTTGCCAAAAGTAGTTTAGTTTCATGGCCAAAGTTACTGAAAAATTTGGTTGGTCTACTGCATTGAAGTTTGGTGTCTGAAATGTTGCCAAAAATAGTTTAGTGTAATGGCTAAAGTTACTGCAAAATTTGGTTGGTCTACTACATTGAAGTTTGGTGTCTGAAATGTTGCCAAAAATAGTTTAGTGTAATGGCTAAAGTTACTGCAAAATTTGGTTGGGCTATTGCAGAGGGTTCGAGTAGCTGTCATACAACTCCTTCTTTTATATTAGACTTCACCTAATAAAGCTGGTATGTTTGAAATTTTTTCAAAAGTTATTAATGTTTATAATAATAATGATATAATGTTTATATAACGATCATACGGGTATCCCAGAGTTGACACAGTCTACTCTACCACACTCTGGCTCGTTTTCTTTAAAAAAAAGTAGTTTTTACAGATAATTTTAATTTTAAGCAATTTAAAATATAAAAATTAAAAGAAAATACAATGTAAAATTAAAGATGACAAGTATACATATATTTCATATATAAACATTGTAATTTTTTTGGAACAAAAACAGGAAACGGAAATTTATGTTTTGTTTTTTTTTTTTTTATTTTGCCTAAGAATAATGTGTATGTGGAAAATTTAATATTAAAAATTTTTCAAAAATATACATAAGAATTGTATAAGAGTTTATAAAATGATTATCATTTTATTCTTAATCTTAGTTTCGTAATTAAAAATTAAAAATTATGGGCCATCTTAATATTATATATTGATCAGATTAGTTGTTTTTCAAACTGACTGCAACATGAAAGAGTTCTTTAAATTTTTGACTTTAAAGTCTTTAACTAAGTAAATACCGCCCCCCTGTATGTACGATATTTATAAAATGAGATTTTTAAAATTGAAATACCCTAATCGACCCAGTTTTTAATTACGTATTGAGTTTTAAGTCAAATTTGAAGAAGACGAACAAATCGAATGAACTGTTCTAATTGAAGAATGAAAACCCGAATCTTATCTTACTACATGATCATTTGTCGCGTCGCCGTTAGCGTCTTATGACGTTTCAATATAGAATATATTAATTCGAATAAGATCTGATAAAATTCAAAGTATTTAGGTATACAGAAGTCAAATTTTTTGAAGAAAAGCCAAAAGATGGTAGCTATTACTGGATTATGGCTGTCTAACTTCTAAAATAGACTCATGACTCATGGTACCACTATACTCTCCACTACTAGACTCATGGTACCACTAGACTAATGGTATCAATAAACTCATGGTACAACTAGAGTTATGGTACTAATATACCTACTCATGGTATAACTAGACTCATGATATTACTAGTTTCATGATACCGCTAGACTCATGATGCCACAAAACACATGTTTACCACTAGACTAATGGTACTACTAGAGGTGACGATAGTATTGGATCATCACCTTTTGAAACAAATTGTATAGGAAAACTAATTCTTAATTCATATAAAATTTTACATTTTACTGTTACAATTTGTTTATAAATTGCGATTTTCATCAACAAATTTTCTCAAAAGAAAAATCCAAAAAAAATAAATTTTTTTTTTTGATTTTGCAATAATTTTTATACAATTTTTAAAATTCATTCATTATTAAGTGAAAAAAATAGTATCACGAACACATAAGTACATCATAACTTTTTTTCATTTGATTAATAAAAAACAAAAGAAAAAAATGAAACAAAAAATTGAAAGATATGAATAAAAAGAAAATCAAAAAAAAAAAATAAATACAAAAATGAAAACACGTAATAATCATGTCAATAAACTTCACTTGTAAAAATTACTCACTCACTTATTTAATAATTTTATATTTTATTCTACATTTATTCTATATAAATACAATTATATGTAAATGTATATATTCGTGACTTGTGGTGTAATAATACATACTTTGACACATGTATTACTTTTGTATATATATATATATATTAAATATAAAAAAATTGTTAAATAATAGTATAAAATTAATTCCGTTAAATTGTATTTATATTTGAAATTTGATGGGAAATAATTTTACAAAATTTTATACTTTTCATGATCCAAATTTAAATTTTTTGTTATTTTTTTCTAGTTGTTGTTTTTGTTTTTTCTACTATCTGTAACATATTTTTTTTTTTTTTGAAATTAACATAGTTATACTTATACACCTACATAATATACTTATTGATAGTGAAATAGTTTAAAAAAACATGCTTTTTAATTTTAATTTTACAAATTTTTTTACCGTTATTAAAATTACCGTTGTAGTTATTAAATTCAATAAAAGAATCATTGAAGAGTAGTAACTGGTAATAGAATAGAGATTTAGTTGAAAAACGACAGAGTTGGCAACACTCAATAATTTAATTTAATTAATGCTGAATTCCTAGCAGCAATTGTTAATTTTGTATTATTTAGTAACTTTCATTTGTTTGAGCTTATCTTCTTATTTGTTCGTTATCCATGGATTGTTTCATCGAGTTGTCATTTGGGAGTCACTTAGATTCAGGACATAAATTTTGATTTTCTATTTTAATATTATACTACCTAAAGGTACCTACTCATTAATAAGGTGGGTTCCCAGTATATTAAATTTCTTTAAAGATTTTCTACTGATGTGGCACTTATCTTGAACTTTAGTTTAGTTTTCCCTAACAACCTTTTGACCTTCGTTACAAATTTTCGAAGTTCTTAATAGGCCTTGGTTTTAATTCACCCCCTCTCAAAATCACTTCGGTTAAAAATAATTTTAAACAGACAAAAAATTATCTAATAAAAACATGTTAAAGTTTATATTAAAAAATATAAGGGAGCTAAAACAAACAATAGTTCAATATTACTATGATATTGAGAATTCTGTATACGTATATAATATAACTATATTTAAGTACTGACTACGTGTATATTTAAAACTATACCAAAATTAAGTACAAGTGTATTATTTAATACTCGTGTATAGTATAATTATTATCACTTTTTTTAGTACCGTATTTATACAAATTTCAATAGATAAAGTCTACAGAGTGTCAAAAAAATGTTAATACAATTTTCAGAATCTGTCATAAGTGAATTAAAATTTATGAATTACTTAAAGAAGTTTTCGAAAAATGAGTATCTAATACAGAATGATATTATTCAATATAATTGTATTATAGATACCCATTGACCAAAATACAATTTTTATCAAAGTCCCCAGAAAAACAGGAAAAAGGTATCAAATTCAATTACAAATTTTTGGGGACTCGCTTTGTTTTTGGAATTTTTTTTCATAATACAAGTTTTTGCAGCTTCGTTAAAAAAGTGTCTTTGGTCCAAAAATTTAAAACCAATCATAATAATAACAGCCACAAAAGATTTTACAAACAAGGTTTTCATTACGTCACGGAGACACATAAGTAAATACTAAAAGAATACAAAATGGTGTACCTATACAGTTATAAAAAAAGATTAAAAATTTTAGATTATTAGAATTAAATCTTCTTTTTCTCTAAAATTTATTTAGTACTTATAAAGTTACTTAATATAGGTTCTTATATAGTATTTATATAGCTACTTAATAAAAGTACTTATATAGTACTTATATAGTTATTTAAATATAGGTTAATATAATTACTTTTTTTCATATAAGTAATTACATAATCCGCATCTACTTTGCTTATTATTTTTAGAACACCCTGTAATTAACACCTATATCTAATTAGCTTTTTGAAATTATTTTGTTGATCATTTTTTAATTGAAACGATAATTTAACAAAAATAATTAACGTTAATTTAAATGCTATAAAAAAACTAATTACTGTCAATTTTTATTGAAGCTGTAAAAAAATAAACAACACAGATATACGAGTAGTTAATACTGTAATTATTAATTAAAAAATCCTGGTAATTATTTTAATAGATTCTAATCAATATTTTTTTTGTTTTTTCGTCAAAAAAAAAAAGCAACACTTTTTTATTTAATGAGAAATTAAAACGCAATTTCCTATATCGTTAAATATCTATAAAATATTGGATTAAAAATAAAATGACTGAAAGTTATTAAAACAAAATTAATTATAAGAAGTTCAATGACTTTTTTCCTAAAATTTCTAAGTTTTTCTTATGAAATTAAGAATTGAGAATTTCTAATGAAAATACATAAGGACTTACTATTTGCGCAAATGACAGTTAACAGTAGGTGTATTTTATTTTAAAAATTATTATTTATAAAAAATCCTTTAAATGTCTTCCATTTGTCTGTTGACAGTTAACGCCTTTTTTTTAAAATATTTTACATTACGTTGCGCAATTTCTGTGTGAATATTCTGCCTTAGTAACTGAATGTTTTGTGGTTTGTTGATGGAAATCCGTCATTTCAAGAAACATCGCAAAAAAATTTGAGGGTGAACACAAGATCACTAAAACCTCAGAGACGGTTTATGGATTGTCAGTTTCATTTTCGAAAAATTATAAACTAATAACTCTATCAGTTATAATTCCACACCCAAATGACCCAACAATGTATCTGAGAAGCTGTAAATGTCACTGGTGCTCTCAGATTCTTCCTACCCCAAATTCCGCAGTTCTGTTTATTGACTAATCCATTTATTTTAAATTGTGCTCAATAAATTAAATTGTGTTCATTAATGAGATTGTTCAAAAAGTTGACATTTTCTAAACATTCATAAAATTCAACAATTTTTACACGTTCTTGCACTGTGTTGGATGACATTATAAAATTTTATAAAAGTTTTAATTATTTGCAAAAAAAAAACAAATTTAAAAAAAATCAGTTAGTCCCACCCTGTAATTATAAAAAAATTAATCATTTAAAAATTACTTCTATTTACTGTTAGAGAAAGGATTAACAGTTACTGAAAGAATATACTTTTGATTGCCTTCAAATATTTCATTTTCTTCATCCGAAGCTTTTAGATAAAGCTTTTGCAATTTATAAATACTATAATTACAAGTACTTAATTTTAAGTACTTAATACAAAAGTACTTTATCTGTACAATAGACTTGCGTTTTTTTTCTGAATATAAAACTGATTTATTTACGATTATTAAATTTTAATAAACAAAAAGTAGGTAATTTAATTTAAAAAATAATTATTGCATATTTAATATCTTAACTTTAATCCGCAAATTAACTGTTTTTGAGAATATTTAAAAAAAAATATCTTATGTCATTCACAATAGTATATTTGAATGAATTCAACTTTCTATAAGTTTTTTATATAAAGCTGCTTCTAACAAATGCATGAAACTACTAACTTACTGACTCACTGACGAAAAAGATGAAGCGCTTTAAGATTTGCTAGTGATTTGGGGTAAAAGGCACATGATAGAGCTAAACGTGTAACTCCCAGAAAAATTTCGATTTAAAAGAGACCTTTTTAAACCTTTATGAGTTGTATGGGGATTTCATTAATTATACCCGAATGTCTTCATGTGGGATATTATTTAAAATGTATTGGTCGGCTATACAAATTTTGTTTAGGATGATAGTTCCAGATAGCTCTACTTGGATGGTGAGAGAGTTTTTGTGCTCGTACTATAAAAATCAGCGATATACTATCATAAGGGGTGTCATCGAAAAGGTCAGCTTTACAACTTTTTTATGGTGGTGACGGTTCCAGATCGCTGCACTTTAGTGTTGAAGGAGTTTTTAGGCCCTTATAAATTTTATACTGTGTGATATACTATCATGTGGGGTATCATTAAAAGATCTTGGCGGGTTCTACAACTTTTGTTTGGGAGTTAATGTTTTGAGCACGGAGACCGCTTATAAGCCCTTAATATAAAAGAAAGCTATATATAATCATGTGGGATATCATTGAAAGGATCTTAACGAGCTCTAAAACTTTTTTTTGTTGATGATGGTTCCAAGTCGCCCTTCTTGGATGCTAAGGATACTTGTAAGGCCTTACAATAAAAGTCAGCGATAAAATGATTTTTTAAAATAGCATGTGATGAAATAAAATGTTTGAACGCTTCCAATGCAAGTAATCATTACTAGTTATTGTAATATAGTCAATAGCATCTGTATCTTTTAAACATAAAATTTTTTTTTAGAATTCAATAAAAGAACTATGAATAAATTATTTTATTTAAATGAAAAATATTTATTTTATTTTATTTTTTATATTGATATTTCAAAGAAACGGCGACATTTTATTAAAGAACCACTGAATCAATGTCTATTTTATTTTTCATATTTTGTTTATTTAATAATAAAAGGTTTCAGAACTTTTGAATGTACATAGTGTAGATATGTGTGTATAGTGTTTACTTTAATTTTATATATATATATATATGTTCTTTACATATTATAAATCAGCATATAATATAACTATGTATAATATATTATAGTTCTTGTGTTCTTATTCTCTATCACTTGATTGTTTCCAATTAAAAGTAAACAGAAATGATAAATATATATATATATATATGTATGTACGAGTATGTATATATAAAATAGAATTTTTTTTGTAAATTTAAGTCAATTTTAAAAATTTGAGTCAATAATGAAACAATATAAATATTAGAATATTGGTTTTGTTATTTTTTATTATTTCAAAATGGATTTTTGAAGTCATGACATTTGACTTTTTTATTGAAAATTCATATATTTTGATTGGAGGGGGTTTCAGTTTTTTATTGTGTTGCAATGCAAGTATCTATAAATGCAATGCATTAAATACGGATGTTTGAGTTGAATGACTGATTTTTAAATTAAAAAAATCTTTGATTCAGTTTTTTTTAAAAAATTATGAATTTTTAATATGAAATTCAGTGAATCACTTTTTTATACCCTACACCTATAGAATAGGTAAAGGGGTATATTAACTTTGGTATGGTGTTTGTAACCACCTAAAGGAAGCGAGCTAGATATGGAAAAGTATATATATTTGTGATCAGCGTGACCGCCTTAGTCGATATAGCCATGTCCGTCCGTCCGTCCGTCCGTCCGTCCGTCCGTAGGCACGATAACTCAAAAAATAATGGAGCTATCTTGATGAAATTTTAACTGTAGGTTAATAGGACTGAAAGTACGGCGGGGATTGCATATGGGCGAAATCGGCCCATGGGTTCGGATTCTGGACCTTTTAATCGGTTTCAGGGCTAACGAACAAATATAAAAAATCACGATAACTCAACAACTAATGACGCTATCTTCATCAAATTGGTGCTGTAGGTTACTAGTAATGAAACTACTTCGGGAATTGCGTAAGGTCGGGATTGGACCATGGGTTCGGAACGTAGAACTTTTTGATCGAATTTAGGCCAAACGAGCATAATTCCGAAACCAATGAAGATAGAACCTCCAAATTTAGTATCAAGGTGTCCGTTCCTATTTCCTAAGTGTCTTGTGAATTTGGGTCCCATTGGAGTAGTGGGTCGGGGACCAGCCACACATTTCCGAAGACCTTAAAGCATACCTTTAAAATTAATAAAGATAACAACTTGAAAAAATGTAGAAGCTTCCAATTTGCCACAAGGGTGTTCTTTACTATCTCTTGCGTGTTCCCCTAATTTAGGATCAATTGGAGTGGTGGTTCTGTACCCCTCTCAGACCTCCCAAGTTTTAAAGGCTTATAATCGAAATTACTAAAAATAGTTACTTAAAATTAGGATAGACCGTTCAAATTGTGTACAAGGGTTAACTAGTACTATAAGTACAGCGCGGACTATATAAGGGCGAAATCAGCCCAGCGGTTCGGATTCCGGACCTTTTAATCGATGTCAGGGCTAAGGAACATATATAAAAAATCACGATAACTCAACAACTAATGAGGCTATCTTCATGAAATTTGTGCTGTAGGTTATTGGCAGCGAAACTACGGCGGTGATTACGTACGGTGAGGATTGGACAATGGGTTCGGAACTTAGAACTTTTTGATCGAATTTAGGCCAAACGAGCATAATTCCGAAACCAATGAAGATAGAACCTCCAAATTTGGTATCAGGGTGTCCCTTCCTATTTCGTAAGTGTCTTTGAAATTTGGGCCCCATTGGAGTAGTGGATCGGGGACCAGCCACTCAGTTCTTAGGCCCTTAAAGCATATTTTCGAAATTAATAAAGATAGTAACTTGAAACAAATGTAGAAGCTTCAAATTTGGCCCAGGGTGTTCTTTACTATTTCTTGCGTGCCCCCCTAATTTGGGATCAATTGGAGTGGTGGTTCAGAACCTCTCTTAGACCCCCCAATGTGTAAAAGCTTATCATCGAAATTAATAAAACTAGTAACTTAAAATTAAGATAGAGCGTTCCAATTGTGTACAAGGGTTAACTAGTATTGAAAGTATGACGGGACTGCATATGGGCGAAATCGTGCCATAATTTCGGGTCCTGGAACCCTTGATAAGTTCAAGGACTAACAAACATATATCTTACAAACACCATAACTCAAAAAATAATGCCGGTATTTTGATGAAATTTAACAGTAGGTTACTAGTAATGAAAGTGCCATGGGAATTGGTTGTGGTCGAGTTTAATTTCGAAGCCAAAGAATATATTTCCTATGTCCTATGTGTCTCCGAAATCTAGACTTAATTGTAGTGGTTCAGCTATGTTCAAAGGTACTTGCTGCATTTATGTAAAATTTATTTTTATATTTAAATGAATTATATGAAAAGGTGTAAATTTTTAATTGTATTTTAGAAATACATTTATTGCATATTTTGCGTTTATAAGCTTTTTCTATTAGGTATATAAACTAACCATTTAAAATAATTGCAATTTTTAAAAATTTGGATTATTAAATATATTATGCTTTGATTATCTTTTTATCACAAAATTTAATAATTAGAATTTTTTCATTTTGTAATTGAATTGGAATAAATATATTTTCATTTATTTCAAGTTTGTTTGTTTTTTAATATTTTTAAATAGATAAATTAGTAAGAATTTGTAGTATTTTTTAATAGATAGGGTAATTAGAAAATGTTTTTAGTATTATACAGTTAATTTGGTTAGCTATGTCTTACGATCAAATTAATAACAGCTTCTATGGTGTTAAAATGACTTATGGATATGTCCTTAAATTTGAACCAAATAGGTGTAGGGTATTTCTAAGTCGACTGACTGTTTCTTTACTTGTTTTTCAATTACATTATTACATTTCGGAAAATTGAAATAAATAAATAATAATTTGATTTTTAAATTGATTGACTTGCAAATTTGACTGTTGATTGGGATAAATTCATTCAAAAAAAAAAAAAAAAATCGTAAAAGTAAAGAATTGAATTAAAAATGTTATTGAACTTTTGATAAAATTGTTATATATGGAAATGTAATAGTGAAACACTTTGGGTAAATAAGTTTTATTAAAAAATTTGAATATTATCGTGATTTTTTAAACTAGTGTCTTTTGTGATAAGTTATTTAGAGATTTTTTTGTTATTTAACTACTTATAATGGAATTGTAATTCTAAGATATAAAATATGGTATAAGTATTGTGTATTTTAAATAAATCAATAAAAATTTAAAGGGTTGGATACAAAATCTCCCATTTTAAAATCTCGTTTATCAAAATCTCGCGTTTAATAATCTCGTCTCTGAAAACCTCTTACCTCAATATCTCGCATTTTAAAACCAAATAATTTTTTTTTTATTTAAATTTAAAAACTTCCGATAGGTAGGTATATCACTTAATATTTACAATTTTTTTTTTTTAAACGTGCGTTGTATTTTGAATATAACTCTAAATTCCCTCTTAATTTAGAATGTTATACATCCATATATATAAATATTCTGGGAAAAGCCTATGAATTCAACCATAAAATCGCTCCTAATTAAGAATTTCACATATATATACATATATACCCATATTCTGTAAAAGGCGTTCAACCGTGATTTGGTACCTAGTACAAACTCCCTCCTAATTATGTTTTTGCATATATATTTCAATATTAAAACATTAAAAAACATTTTAAAATAGTGGGGCTGCCGCCCCAAAAACCCCACCAAATAAATTATATTGAAACCAACTTTAAAATCGTTTGTAATTATATTTCCTACATTAATATTTGATACACGAAATTTTGATACGCTCCCTAAAAATTATATTAGCTCGAAAATTTTATTACAAGGTGACTATAGAAGAAAAACAATCAAAGTCATTTATTACAAGTGCATTGTCAATTTTTAAGAAAAATTCGTTATTAAACTAGCTCAAAATTTTCTTCCTTACCTGCAATCAACAAGCTTTTGTTTAGGGGTGATTCATCAAATTCCATTTTACGAAATCATTTTATTCCTGACTTTTATTGTAACTCTTAAAAGTATCCTCAGCACCCAAGCAGGGCGACCTCTAACCATCATCCCCAAAAAAAAAGTTTTAGAGCTAGTCAAGATCTTTTCAATGATATCCCTGATGCTTATATATCGCTGACTTTTATATTAAGGGCTCATAGACGATCTCCGCACCCAAATAGAGCGACCTGGATCATTCACTCCCAACTTAATTTAATTCGATTCTTTTTAATTCAAATAATACTTTTTTTTTGGAATATCAATAAATGACCTCCCTAAATAGAACCTAAACAATTTGGTAATAAATAAACTATGTTAAATAGTTAACGCTCTGCGAACTGTGAAACATATTTAAATTAGACAATTAACTATTAGACAAATAACCTACAGTGATGAACTTGAAATAATTATTCAAAAAGTAGTTTAGTAATTAAATGCTGCACTATTTAATTTTAGCTATTGATGTAAGAAATCCATGAATTAGTTAACTTCACGTTTCGATAGTTAAACTGTGTCTAGGCGTTTTGTTAATATGAAAAAAATTACCAAAACTACGCTTGATCAATTTAATTAATAACTACTAAAAAGGTTTAGTAAACTAGACTTGTAACTACTGTATTAAAACTTTTTTTTATATTATTGTAGCTGTATAGTTAAATATATGAAATACTATCAAAATAGGTTCACTGTATTATAGTTAAATACTAATTAGTTTTTCATGCTTGATTAATTCAAATAATTAACAACTAAAGTATAAAAATATGTGTTGAAAACGATATGTACTTATTGGATATTTTGAAAATTTTCTTAATAGAATTTTTAAATATATAAGTAAAATGTGTAATTTATTACTAACATCAAAACATTAATTAACTATCAGTTGATTAGATTTCTTTCAGCATCTTCAGTCTTGAAAATATATGCATATGTGCATATTAATAAATTTATAATTATTGAAATGATGTTCCTTGCAGAATATTAAAACTTGGAGTACTTATTAATTCTTTACAATATTCATATCTACAATTTTAAGTTAAGGTTATAAGATTATATACATATGTAGGTTATTATCATAGATAAAAGAGAAATATAAACGATGTTCCAAGTTTTGAATGTATTAGTGGATCTATTTAGAAAAAGTTTTGTTTACTTAATAAATAAAAGTATTTATTTATCCTTTTTGTAATAATATTATATACACACTCGCTAATATATATTTTCTAAAAAATAAAATTTTGAAATATACATACAATGCACACAGCAAAGCACACGACATTTAATATATACACAACCAGTTTTTGTTTTAAATTTTTGTCTTTGAAAACTTTAAACTTATTTTTAAAGCACTTAGAAGCGAGTTAGAGCAATTCTAGCTTTAATTCGTGATCACTACTAAAATTTCACAATTACCATGTAAAACCCAAAAATTAACAATAGGTAGGTATAACTCACAAATACTGGAATACATATATATCAAAATTATCACAATGATCAATACAGTATCTATTGAAAATCTGAGACTTGTCTGCATTTTATAAGGCATAATACTAACTTATGTTCAAATTTTATTTTGCATTCTAATGATAGAATACAATATTTTCACCCTTCTCATATATCTAACAGTTGAACAGCACTTAAAAAAAATTTAAAAGGTGAACAAAAACATGAAAAAAGACTTTATAACACTCTTGTGTCAAAAAGGTTTGGTGGGATGCAACGAAATCTTGTAAAAATAACTTCTAAATAAATACGCGATAATATTAAATTCCATTTGGAATTGTGTTTTAGATACAAAGCTTCCATGTCGTTGACATCAAACAAACAACAAACAAAAGAAGGCTCAAAATTCTTCCTAAGGTAATGAACCTGATAACATTTTAAGTTATTTAGTTTTTGTAACATTATTTATACATAAATACTTTAAAGATATCTATTATCTATTTATTTAATATTTAATTAAATAATTTTAATAACTTTATTTTACAGTTATACATTATTTATACTTTATTTAATACAAAATATATAATATGCATACATAAGTATATCTCAAATAAACATAAAGAAAAAGATCAAAGTTCAAAAAATTATTTAAATAATTTATGTATATAGCTTTTGTTTTGTATCTATCTCTTTCTGTTTTTTTTTTCATCTCTTATCAATTGAGTTTTTTTTTATTTTTTTTTTTTATTATCATTTGGGTGTTTAAATATGTAATGAAAATACCAATGCGCAACTATAGGTACCTATATGAATTAATAATCAGTATATTGAATAATGAATACATTATAATTATTATATTGCTCTAGAAAATGAAACAACAACAAAACAAAAACAAAATTACAATAATGAAATGGAAACACTTTGGAAGATTAGAAATTTTAATATATGAAACATATAGTGTTAGTTACTTACGTATTTTTGTAGTCTAATAGCTTGTTCACAAACTCTGATATTAACTAGAATATTAACTAGAATATTACATTAAATGTCAAACGGTTACAATCAATTTTGGGATATTAATTCAATAATATTTGACATATTTATAATCAGCTGACTTCAAAAACGTAAACAAATGCCATTTTAGAAACACTTTTGCGAACCTAATTTTTGACTCGTTTCTATACCTGTGAAATAATATTTTTTATTAGAGTTTACTTTTTTCTTTAATATTTTCAAAAGGTAATTTTATTTATACCTGAAATAGCTATTCATAAAAATAAAATAAAAAATTTTTAACTGAAAATGTTGACAGTTTAATTTTAAAATATAAAAACAAAGCAAGGGTTGAATAAAATTTTTGTAAATAATCGAAAATTGCAGGGACGAAAGTCGTAATAATATGTGTATATTGAGAATATTAACTTCCGTAAGTGTATAATGTTTGACAGGAAATTTTTGAAAAATGTATAGCATATTACGAACATTATACACTTCATATTCATTATTAACATCATATTCCAATATTAATAGTTTCTGAACGTGGTATAACTTTGTTTTTCCATATCTACTCATTCGTACCTATTTGAGATTAATTAGAATGCATTTAATTTGTCTAATGTAGGATAAACATTACATATGTATGTATGTGTTAATGTATATAAAGAAGATAAAAATGTTGACTTTTATAAACTTCTAAAAGAAAAGGTAAATAAAATGTAGATATTTGTACATATAAACCTATGTAATCAATGTAAGTAAAGTACATATAACTCTTTATATGTAATATATGTAAATATATTTTTTCAAAGAAATTTTTAATTTTCTAATGTGTGCGTACATATATGGAAATGACATTTTAAATTTAAATTTTCTTTGTTCTAATTTTTTGTTTTTATTTTACACGTGCTATTTACAAATTTGAATACAAATGAATTTTATTATCTCATTCTTAATAAATATGTTTAACTTCTTGATTTACTACTTATTAAATACGTACCAGATAAATTTATTCAAATATTAAAATAAGGAAAAATGTTTATTAGTAGATTTGAAAATTGTATAGGTATTAGAGATATTATTTTATACTATAAAATTAAACTGAATTAAAATAATAATTATTAAAATTAACTTTAGTTTTAACTTATTTTTAATATCTCCAATTTGATTTTGGGCGTTTGCTTCTATATAATACCTAATATACTTAGCAATTAAGGTCGAGTTCGATCCTATCGAATTTGACCTGGAAAATACTATTTGACTGAAAATTGTAATAAATCACACATTTTTTCCATTCCGAGAAACTAATATTTAAGAGAGGGGCAATGATATAAGTTCCTGTGAAATAATACCCCGGAGTCCTATTTCTCTTTCAATTTAATCTTAGACTTCTTGAGAAATGAAGCCCCGGAATGTAATTTCACATTTAACGAGAACCCTTTTTTTATCTCACTGTAAGATCTCTGCAGAAAATGATAAATATGTATGTATATGAAAATTAGCACCCGGGGCTTTATTTCATATGTAATAAGAAATCCAAGGTCTTATATTTTATATGAAATTGAGAAATGAGATCACAAAATATAGATCTTATCTTCAGGCTTTATTTCATATTATAAAATAAAAATAAAATATAAAGTTAATATTTAAAAAAATGTAAGCCGCAATATTTTAAGAACCAGAAGTGGGACTAATATGATTTCTAACTTCTAATTCTGTAAAAGAAATTAAAGAAGTAAGAAAAATTTAAAAAAAATCTTAATAGGCTGGACCATAGTTTTGTGACCACACTTTGGGGCACTTTTTTTGGAGTTTTATGATATAAACTTTATTTTTCAATTCATGGCAGTCAAAGAAGGGTACTACTGAGTTCTATGATAAAAATTAATTTCTGTGGTAATTTTTTAAGTATATATCAGATAAAAATGGTTCGGAAACGGCCTGCATCATTTCTACAAAATATGAAAGAAGCCTAACATTAATTTAATAAAACTTTAGTTTCAAACAATCTAATAAACATAAACTGTAGATCTCTTGTCATCTTGGAAACTATGTAATAATTATCAATATTTTGGAGAAACATTTAATTTTTATAAAGCATACCCTAAATCTGATTCATTGACCTGAATATTTACAAATTAACTTATTACATGTAAATGGGTACAACAGAATTTAAAATTTTAAAATTAAAAAATAAAAAGATTTTATCAATATTCGATCATTGTTATTTAAATGAACGAGCTAATACTAATTTAATTAGTATAAATAAGTATATATACTATATTTGTTATCTTGTTAACAGTGAACTAGTTCAAACAATGTAAATTAAAATATAAAATTTATTTGACATATTTACTTAATATAATAATGAAATTCTTTATTCTATTTTTTCTTTCAGATTTTTTTTTTCAAATTTAAATTTAGACATTATGGGCAATAACTTCACACCTTTATAACAACTTTTACTTTAAGCCCATATCTATATGTATAACTACATATAATTGGTAAGTTTTAATCTTTAAAAAAAATTTTATATTTAATTATATTACATAGTAGATTTTTTTGAATAACTGTATTTTTTTAAACTAGTTGTCAAAAATTACAAATTTTCAATGGCATTCATTTAAATTTTTCAATTTTGTTTGATTTACATTTCTGAATCATTAACCGAATCATTAACGGGGGGATCTCTTAATTTTATATAATAACCTTGTTACTGAAAGATATTTTTTTTTTACCTTGGATTTATGAATCTAGCCATTAAAAAAAAAAGAGTCAATATGTCAATAATATTGTTTAATTAGCATACTTCTTAATACTTCATCATAACGATAGTTAAAAGTCTGTAATTTTTTTAAATGAATCAAAATGAATCACAATTGAATCGTTTGTGATTTACTTTAATATTTGTATTTATCATGTATATATATAAATATATACATATATATATATAAGATTCATTGTATAAATATAAAGCTATATATACAAAAAAAAAATTTAAAAAATTATAATATAGGTTAAAATAAAATATAATTAATAAAAGTTAGAGATTCAATTAAATATTCAAAGCAAATAAATAATGACATTTTTTTAAAATATAAAAAGTTATGAATCACCATTTTGACGTAAAATTAACCTTCGGTATCTGATTTTCGTGAAAATATGCATTATTGATCATTGATCAAATAATTTTTTTAAAACTCTTAATAGTTTGAGTTTTTAGACAACACAATATCCAAGAGGAGAGGCTGTGCTAAGCTGTAGACTCAAAAAACAATTCATATACAAAATCAAGTACTAAAATTAAATATTGCTTATTGGGTATCTGTCACAAGCCATGTATTTTTTTTGACTGTATTTCAATTGCTGGATTTTTCAAACTCCCGCTTAAAAAGTTATTGAAGCCCGAACTTGTAATCAACTCTAAAATATCTCCTACAAAACTACTCAGAATCTCACATATATGACAAAGGCAAATGATACTACGGGCAAATGAAATTCCTCCCTACTTAATCTATTTCATTTCAAGATGAACCAGTTTGAATATTTAATTTAGATATATATATATATATATATAAAGAGTTTAAAAATTTTGTAAAAATGTATAGTTTTAAAGTTTCCTAAACTTCCTGAATAATGACTGATAGGAATGATTTGTCAAAATGATTTTTTAAATAATCAGTGCTCAGATATCACTTCCAAAAAGTGTTTGTAGGTGAAGGGCATTATAAACACTATAGGCATCAGAAATAATCGATCGATTCGAACAACGAACCCTTTCATAATAACTATTCATCTAATCCAACAATATAAAATCATTAATTTGTTTTAGTAAAACTGAATTTTAAAATTTATAAATTCTATAAAAATTAAAAAAAAACAGATGCCAAATTTAATATAAGTATGTAGGTACATTTATTTATTTATCTATAGATTTTAATTCACCTTCACTTGTCTATTAATTCACATATGAAAAAAAAAAAAAAAAAAAACAAATAAAATGTATCAATTTATTTGTTGTGTCAATAAATAATTAAAAAAATATATATATGAATATGTTAGATATAAAATCGCACCTGAATATCTATAAATATTATGAAAGTTTATTTTAATAGAATTTTTTTAATTTTTTTTACGATTTTTTCTTGATTTATTAAAAAAAAATTTGTATTCAAAAAAAAAAAAATAAAAAAAACAAAACAAAAAAAAAATTATTTATTCAAGTGTTCATTTTTTTTTAAAATAGTGATGTTCACTGTCAGAATTAATTAAATGTTTTTAAATGATGTGCGAACTTTTTATATATGTATATGTATAATATAGGTATATTTATTAATTTTTGAACTCTTCTTTTTCGAAATTAGTTGTTTTCGGCAACTTAACATTTTTTTTTTATTTTTCTTTTGTTATTTTTTTTTTTTAATTAAATATTTTGGTAGTTGAATTGTAGTTGAGTTAAAATACGTGTCTTTCCGGTTTTTTTTTTTGACATATAAATTTAATTTTGAAAAAGTATGTATAGTAGTAAATTAAAATAAATATTAATTTATTTTTAAATTATTTATTTATTTTTGATAAAAAATTTGAATTATGCAAAAATTTTATTATGATTGTAAAAATTTTGATATTTTATTAGTAGAATAATTTTATATTGGAATAATGATTATTGATTATATAATTAAAGATGGATCATTTAGTTTTCAAATTATTTGGATTTCGCGGAACGTATTTATTTCTTTAATTGAGAGAAGAACTATAGAATTAAGATATATACAAAGATATAGTTTTTATGGAATATGTAGCTACACCCAGGCATTTAGATCAGCCAGGATTACAGAGGAGCAGATAAAAAAATTAATCTGCTCTTCCAAGATCAATTGTTACATGAAGAGATCTTTTTCAGATCTGTGATGAGATCAAATCAAAAAATTTATCTAATCTTTTGAAGATAATTTTTTAAGATCAAACGATCTATTCGGTCTGATCTATTGTATATCATAAACAAGTGATGAAAACAACCAAAGGTTTTTAAAAAAGCACATTTTCAAAATTATATAGTGTTTCATACTGAGTATTTTATTGAAATATAATATTGGAGCTTCAATGTTAACGTTTAATTTAGGAAATATATATACTGGTGACTAAGTTACTGCTTACTTATAAAAACATTAAATATTTGATTTTTAAGTCCTAATAGCCCATCAATGGGGAGGGCTGTCTAATTTTTCAAAGATCTAACCTTAATGATCTTTTTTTCTTCAGTTCAAACATCAAGTTTGATCTGATCTTTTTTTGAATCGAGATCAAATCATTGATCTAGATCTAAATGTCCGGACTTACACCAAACCTCAATCCTTTAAATCAAACGGTGAATTAGTGCGGTACAGTTACTATTTTGTTTTTAGGAAGTTGGTTTTTTATTTGGCCAAAGCATAGCAGTACCTATTGAAGAACCTCTTAAAGAGGTTAAGATAACTCTATACCAACACTGTCCTGATTATAAGTGATAATATTTTGAAAAACTTCTAATAATTACTCAATGAAGTTTTGATTGATGTCCCTGTTTTTTTGAAGTATAGTATTAGAGTTCTTTTCCGGTATATAGTCAATTTGTTCATTTAATGAATGAATCATGTACATACTGTTAATTTTATTTCAATCCTTCTATTACTAAGTATAATAAATCACTGTTTGATTATAAATTTACTTACGAAATAAAAATTCTGTAAAATTCTTTTTAAAGAGTTCTTTCACTTTTGTGACCTGTTAAAAAAAACTTTTATATTATATACGAGTATATGTAATAATATATTGTGTATATTATATTATATATATAAAATAAACGTGACAATAATTTTAATACGAAAATATATAATTTATTTTATTGGATTATACTATCATTATACTATTTGACGAACTCTTAATTTCTTTTTAGCTATTTTCAGAATTACAATTGAAAATTTGCATACTTTTAAGTTTTATGAATGTCAACCTACATATATGGATAGGAAAATATTTTGCATTTTACTGGCGTTATATGACGTAGTCATGTTATAGTTTTTATGTATTATAGTATATTCATCATTGGAAACTCAATATAAAAAATTAAAGTATTCTAAGTTTATTATCTACGTTTAATTTTAAGTATACTATCTAAGTATATGTAAGTCTTATTCATAATTTTGAGATTTAGATAGTGTAGGAATTATTTTAAATATAATTTTAATATTTCAAACATTCTGGCATCGACCGGCATCGGATCAGCGTCGGCCACTTTGTGGTTAAGAACTTGGCGTTTTAAATAAGAGAATATAATAATAATAAAAATTGGGTAATATAGTAAAATAGTATTGATATAATCTAATAATATTATCCTAACCTATAATGGGGCTCAGCAGCCCATAGTTTTAAAATATTGAATAATCATTTATGATATCAATGTAATATAATTCTTGCGTTCCTTTATGAAGAGTAAACTACTCTTTTCTACTCTCAACTACTCCAACCATCTACATCAGCACTTTTACAGGAGATGAGAGAAGTATATAATTAAAAAATTTCCAGCAGATGGCTTTAATTTAATTTTTTTCATAACAGATAAATTTTCATTTGAATATGTTATTTTAAATCATATTTGTTATGAGATAACCATAAGCAATTACTTCTTCCAATTTTAAAAAATTATATTTATATATATATATATATCAGTAATAAGCCTTCATATTAATCTATATAATCTAAATTTATGAAAAATAAATATTATTTAATAATATTCATATTATCTAAGTACATTAAAAATAATAAACTTCTCAAATGACAGATAGTTTTAAAATGTCAAATATGTGTATGACAATTAATCTTTAACAATTATCTACTCCTGAAATGAAAATTACCGTTCCATTTACAAAATACTCATTTACTCTTTTTGCTAAAATACACTCAGAAAATATCACCTTGGTTTATTGCAGAAAGTTCGAAAACTATTTTTTTTTAATTTCATCTTTGTTGTCATGTTTCGTGTCAATATCAATTATCGTATCCAGAAGCATATTTTTAAAATTTTTAGCTTTCATAATATAACACCGAAACTATAATTAATTTTTACGTATTTTTCATTTCACATCAAATATGATTGATCACCTTTTAAATTTGAATTTATACAGATTCACTTACTGTATACGAGAACTTTCTATAATTCGAAAAAAAAAAAATTGAAAGTGAGAAATTTTTTAAAAAATTGAGTTGCAAGAGTGACTAATTAAGTTCAACTATAATTACCTTCTAAAATACAGTTCTTTGTTAAGCTCTGAATATAGATAAATAAGGTCTATGGTTATAACATTCATATTCTTTTATTTTCATTTATATCTTATTATTTATAAATTGTAATTCATTATTGTGTGGTCTCTCAACTTAATTCAAAAATCTTTTAAATTTATATGCAGAACACATTTTATAATCTTCCTTTGTATTTTTTGTTCAAACCCAGCAAACATTGTGAATTTTAAATATGGCAGATATTATTTCAATACTTATATTTACAGCAATTACTATGTATAATTGATTTAATTAGGTATTCAATTTATGGAAGTTCTCGCTTTAACACATTGCTAACAATATTATTACAAATTAGTTCCTAACAATAGTTTTTGTATTTTGTTTATTTTTTTTTTCCAACTACTTTTTTTAAAATTTATTCAAGTACACCTATGAATTGAAAATGATAAAGAACCTAATGTGTCTGTTTTTGTAATATCAGATTTCGCGATTTTGTAAAAAATTCTAAGATTCTTAAAACTAAGTATATAACATATGAGGAACTCATATTCAAACCGTGCAATGTCCATATAAAACAATTTTGTCAATATTCAAGAAAGTTTGAGATGCCTCTAACAAGATCCCAAAAAGAAGAGTAAAATTATTTTTAGTATACTAACCCCCCTTTTAAGCTTTTGAATCGCAAAATGAAAAAAAAAGATAGAATTTCTAGTTTCCTGCAAAAATCTATCATAAAGTCAATTTGTTAGAATATTGACATTGCACGTTTTGAATCGGAGCTCCTCATATCATATATATATCAAAATAATATAGTCATTACAACCCCCTGACAAGATTTTATTCATAATTGGTATATGAGACAAAACAATTAGCATTATTATCTATCTATCTATCTATATATATAAAAGCGAAAGTTTGTTTGTATGTTTGTTTGTTTGTTTGTATGTAGCGAATAGACTCCTAAACTGCCCAGCCGATTTTCATGAAAATTTGTATATAGGGGTTTTTGGGTACGGAAAGAAATCGTGGCCCAAAAATTTTGCTCTAACGGACCGCCAAGTTGGGGTTGTGGTGCAAGTATTTAAACTTCTTTGTTCTAAAATGAAAACGGTTTGACCGATTGACTTCAAATTTTGTATACGTGATGCTCTTTGAGAATTGAGTTGACACTATTAACAGATTTGGAATTTGTTAACCCATGCCGGCCCGACCGTTGGTCAAAATAATTTTGGAAGCTAATATTATCAAAATTTGCGAAGTACTGCTTTGGCTAAGAAGAAAGCCTCAAAAAAATTTTGTTGAGTGATTTGGAAGCAAATTACGTCCAATTTTACGCAATACTGCTTTGCCCAAAGAGAAAGTGTAGTTCCGTTAACCCAGTGGAACACAGTGGCTTTTAATAGATTTTTGCGTTACTTAACTCTAAATTAGAAACGATTTGACCGGTTTACCTCAAATTTTATATGTGTGAAGCAACTTGAAAATGGAGTTGAGTCTGTTAACAATCGGTCCTACGATTTTTAAAAAAATTTTTTTTGGAAGTAAATTACTTCAAAATTTGAAAAATAGTTTGTACTGCTTTGAATTACAGAAAGTTTCAAAAATTACTAGAATAATCCTAGAAAAATCGTTTTAAAAAGATTGCTTTCATACATTTTAAAATTTACATGTGGAAACCGTGTGTAAGTTTTGTGTTAACTTTTTGCAGTAACATCAACTTCAATTAAACCTCCATTGAGAGGCGCAGCAACGCGCACCGGGTATTAGCTAGTAATCTAATATAGTAATCAATAAAACTATATTTAACCCATTAGAAAAGGGATGGTTTCCCAATTTTTTTTTAAACAAACGTTATCTGATTCAATTGGATCTAATTCTCTTGGAATTATTGACCTCTTAGAGTTCCTAAACAGTGAGCGTCGCAAAATAATTTTCTTAAATGACTTATACTAATTTTTAAGGTTCTAACTTATCTGGTAATTTCAAGTTTCTAGTTTATGTCGTTCAGAAGATATGAAAGATCCAATATTTTGCAAAAATTGAGTCTCGTATAACGGTAAAGTAAAGTACCGTACGGAATCCAATATATTTGCTTTGAGTATAAGTATAAAGCTTATAAAAATGAGCTGTTTTTTACCGTTTCCAGATTGAAAATATGCCTTAGAGAACTTTTGTTAAAACAATTTAAATACAGGGCTTTTTCGGACTCTTGAAGGCTATAGCTCCGTAACTCGTGTGGCTAAAGGAAAAAGCTATTCCAAGAAATTCACTTTTTTTTAACAATGTTTATCCATAGTTTGAATTTCGTTCTTTTTTTTTTTTTAAGCTGAGTAAAAGTTTTTTTTAACATATGGACAGACCGACGAAGGGACAGGTTGATTAGTTTCAAAGATTTTGTTGTATGGACTTTATTATAATTTTTCATTCCTAGTTTTTGATATACTAGGTAATTAATTTAATTATTTAAAATAATTTGAACTGTTTTTCGAACTTTTTCATTATTGCGGTAGTCAAAGGGTTAAAATTGCTTTCATACTTGTACTTACAAATTGTTTTACAATATTTTTAACCAATTTCTTGGTTTTCCATAACAAAGTCCTAGATTATTTACTTTGTAGTAGATTGTAGATTGTTTTTTTTTTATTTTAATTTGCCCCAAATTTGCGTCACACAACGGTTATAAATATACGTGTACATAAAAGTATCTTTAGATTCTTTTTTTTTTGGTTTTAAAGTATTTATATGATTGTCACTTTGTTTTGTATTATTGGATACTATGGTAAAAATTGTATAAAAAAGTGGGATTTTTTAAGGTTTCTTAAAAATTATTGTAAAATAAGTATATATATATTTGTAAGTGAATATGTATACGTCAGTTCAGTTCTTATGTAATTGTGTATGGGTATTATGGTAATATTTTATTTAATTTTCATTTTGAATATATATATCTTCTACCCAAATAACTTCTGCATTTTTTTTATTGCATGTGACAAGTGGAAAAAAAATTGTTACTTTTCTAATTTTTTACTATTGTTAATTTAGTTATTCAATACTTTTTCCAAAACCCAATTTTCATGCAGTGCAATTTGTTTTCAGTTGGGGATGGTCAATATTTTTTTTTTATTGTGTTGCCTTGGTATATGTTCGGAATTGTAAAAGAAATATTGATTCAATTTTTTAATGTCATTTTATATAAAGGAGTATTGTATGAAGAATTTAATTAAATTTGTTGGAAATAGGTAGGAAGAAGTACTTATATCATTTAGAGCATACAAATTATGGGTATAGGATTGAATTAGAACAATCAATAATTGCTTCATCGGTTATAAGATGTGCTTCAGTCCATTTCCCAAAATAAATCAGGAAAATTTTGTTAAAAATGACCTTTTAGAATCCCTTCCAATCGAACCAAGGGTAAACGAGCATATTTCCTAGGCCAATAAAGATGTATAACGTCAATCAATTTGAGGCAAGGGTTTGCTGTCCTGTTTCCTTTATGTTTCTGGAATTTTAAAGGAATTTAAGTAGTGATTCGGATAGCTACCACTCGCTCCACTGGACTTAAAAAGCATACATTGGAAATTAATAATGTTAGAAAATTTGAAATTTGGTGCAGGGTAGTTATGCCCTGTTTGGTTATATCATTCTCAAATCTGAGATGATTTGAAGCTGCCATTCGTCTTCCTAGTTTTAACTAGTGTATCTTCGGAATTTATAAAGTTAGAAAATTGAAATTGGGTGCAAGGAAGTTCTTCGCTATTTACTTATATCAATCTGAAATCTGAGATGAATTGAAGTTGCCACTCGCCTCCCTAGACTTAACCAGCATATCATTCTGAATTAATGAAGTTAGAAAATTGAAATTTGGTGCAAGGTAATTCTGGTAATTCTGCCCTGTTTGCTTATATCAATCTAAAATCTGAGTTGAATTGAAGTGGGGTTCGTGTTAAAATCAAGTGTAGCGTATTACTAAGTCTGTTACACCGAGTTAATTCATTACCTACTTTTTTTTTTTTTAAATTAACTCTTTCTAAACTCATCCTGCACTGTCGTATTTTCTATTTTCTAAACTATGTGATTGTTTATTATATTAAACCTTTTTAAAAATCTAAATAATCCAATTAAATTACAATTGTTCAAAGCAGAAATAACATAAATGCATTCTTCTTCTTCTTCCCTAACATTCTCTACTATCGGTTGACCACATTTTATACAAAATTTTATTATAATTTTTATATATATATTTACTTATATTGCTTCTGTTTTTGTTCTAATTCATTCTAAAATTAGAAACCGGCAATGCCGGTATATATATATTATATATATTTGTATAACAAAATTGTTAACATAATTTTCTCAAGTATTATATTTTATAATATATAAGTGGAAAAATGTTCTTTATCATTTTAATATATATAATATGTAAGTACAAGGATTATACTTGTACTGAAGTATTTTCTAAAAATAAATCATATCATAACTAAGTACAAAAATATATTTTATCCAACACTTACTTATATACACTTACTTATAGTTACAAAATTCATTATGGCAAGTCGCAACTAAGAACAATGTTACAAGATAATAATAAAATCATACTAATTTTAACTGGCGCTTTTTATCTTATATATTCTTATATTCTTAAAAAACACAGGATCTACTGTGTAGATTTTTAGTCTTGTAAAATTTGTAACTTAGATATTTGCTGCATATGAGGATGTTAAAAGACCATAGATAATAAAACCCGAATTAAAACAAAATTTGGGTGGCACAGTGGTTAGTGTGCCGACCTTTCCTGCAAAAAACCCGATTTCGAATTATTTTATTACATTTATGGTTGTCTCTAAGTCTCCAATTGTGCACAAACCAGTCCACTTCCTAATATTTCTCAGCCATTATAGCTTCTTTCTTCTCACTACTCTCCTCCCTTTTATTCTGCCTTCGAAAGTAGGCTGTATAGTATTTTATATTATGTTCCTCGGATTTTATGGCCAAATTAGGCTATTTTTCGTTTTTGAAATTAATTTTGACATTTTCAATTAAATTATTTAAAGTAAATATCTTTGTCTCTGCAGACACTACAGACATTCCATATTGGAAACGTGATTTGCTCAAGATATCTTTTAAAAACGTCTTCTGTAGGTCTATATCTCAAATGCTTCCAATTTGTTTACATTTGCATACATGTCACTCTAGACTACAAGAGTGGCTCCTTCAACAAAAGACAGAAAGTAAATGGAGATTGAATTTTACAAGCAAACAAAAGGTGCACCGATGAGAAATCCCTTATCACCTTTCTAAGTCATATATTTATCGCCAATATAGAAACCAGACTACAAAATATGGAAAACTTCTCTAGAACCTGGTTGAGATACGTTGATGAAATATTTGCCATTGTAAAGAAGGACAAAGTAGAAGACACCCCCCCATTAATCAACTCAGCCCACAATTGAAATCACCATTGAGATAGAACAAAATCAAGAATTGATATTTTTAGACACTCTCATCAGCCTACCAAAAGGATTGGGAATTCCAGATTTACAGGAAGTCAACAAACACAAAAAGTTTCATCCTTAGAGCATTAAGAGTCATCAACACAAAATGGCTGCTTTTAAGAGAATTAGGATCACACGCTAATGACTTTATTTCACTCACCCCCAAAGTTACAAAAATAAGAGAACATTATCTTATACATTCCTATATAGCTACATTTTGTTGCGCTGTAGTATAGCCATTTTAAGATACAAAATAATTTTAAGAAACGTTTTCTTTTTACAACGATGAAAATAAAAATTTTCATATTTTAAATTGGGTACTAGGTATCTAGGTTAATTTAGAACGACATATTCTTGTAAAGAAAATTATAGATTTTTGTTTTTATTAATATTTTTACCTGAATTTAGTTTTTTCCAACTAAATTTAGGTTCCATTTTGTTTGGTAATTTTTATTTAAAACTTTTCAACTTTTGTAGTAAAAACTATTTCAAGAAAACTTAAAGTGTACAATTGATTCTTAATTGTATCTAACTATAGGAGTGCTTGGTCAGATGTTACAATAACACTTAAAAAAAACAGAATAGAGAAAATGACACGTACTTAACAAACTTATACATTGTAATAAAAGATGGGGTAAGTAATAATCAATTGAATATTGTAATCGAATTCATTTGTTCTGTTTCCTTTGAAGAAACTTTTTTTTGAATAAAACAAAACCTAGTTCTGATGCTTAATTATATTACATTAATATGTATAAAAATATCTTTTATTGCATTAACAAGAAATAATGTGCAAAATTGGTATTTTGTTTTCTTTTGTCATATAAAATTTGTGATTTCCTTTTAAAATTGTTAAAAATTGATTTTATACTTCCATTCTCTTGATTTCCTTTCGCATCGAACATGATCGAGTGAATTTGTTCTACAAAGAAGAAAATATTGTAAAAAAATGTTTGGTTTTAGTGATAAATTGTATGGAGCTCTGAGATTTATAGCATGGAAAATCGTTAGTATCCGGGGTATTTATCGTCGCCTCCGACGAATGTTCGCTGGGTGCGCTGAATTATTGCTTATCCACTGATTTATCGCTGCGTTCGATGTTTGTCGACGACCTCGATAGTTAACCGCAGAGCTCGATGATTTTTTACTGAGTACAACAATTTGTCGCTGACTATGATTATTAATCGCTCAGCTCGATAATTAATTGCTGGCTCAATGTTTTCTCGATGTACGATTTTTCACTACAACCCGACAAGATATCGCTGTGCTGAATGCTTCTAAATAAGATCCCAAAAGTGTTTTCTTGAATCTAACAAATTTTTCATAGTTCATTGTTGGAGACCATTTTGAGCTAATTGAGCTTATTATTTATAATTAATTTTGAGCTTATTTCTTTATAAATTATAAAAAAAATTGGTTTCTAAATTCAAAGATATATATAATTGCAAATAATAAAAGCAAAGGAAATTGAAGCATTCGACTTAAAATTTTCCAAATTTAAAAAAACTTTATAATCACGGTACATCTGACACTCACTTTAAAAATATCCGTTTTATATACAGGAAGTGAACCAAAGTTAAAAGTAACATTCAAAAAACTATTTTTATTTTAAATTCAATTTGTTTCAAATTTCAAAATTACTCAGTTGGAATTTTGTTCTTAAAATTAGTCCAACATTTGTTTGCCCAAAATGGAAATTCAAAAACAAATAATATGAAAAGTTTTTGAAAAAATTAATACAAAAAAAAAAGAATTTTCCTATATCTATTCTTTTATTTCATTTTTTTCTACTTGAAGAGGTTTTCTTTTAATCTGATAATTTCCGAATTACGATTTTAATTCGTAATTAATATGAGGAATTTTGATCCAAAATAACGCGTACATAATATGATCTCCTGTTCCAACATGTAACTATGGGTCGTCATAACTTAAGGACATTTAGTGGGACTTTAATCCCTAAAGAACTTAATTTTGATTCATAGACTCAAAGCAATGAGCCATAATAATAAGACTCATAGCAATTATGATCCCCTGTTTCAACATATACCTATGGGTGCAGGGTTATAACCTAGGGAAATTTAGTGGGGCATAAGTCCCTAAGGAACTTAAACGACTCATAGACTCATAGCAATGAGCCATAATAATAAGACTCATATCCATGAATCATAACTCCCTAATGAACTCTCAAGGGTCTTCAATAACGATGATGAAAGTCTAAAATCTAAATACGACCATTAATACCATTTTAATTTTCCAATATGTACCTATGGGTGCAGGGTCATATTTTAGGGACATTTAGTGGGATATAAATCCCTAAAGAACTTAATTGATTCATTTTTTTTTTTTTTTTTTTTTCCTTATTACTCCTCTTGGGAGCATAGGATATCTACTAGGCATCTCCATCTGCTTTTTCTTATCGAGGCTCTGCCTTGTGTTTCGAATCGTTTTTTCCTTTTTCAATTAAGTAAATGATTGGTCTACTGTAATCTATCTACAAGATGTCGCTTCTTAATTTGTTCCCTAGTGTCATCTATCGGTCAAGTAGAGAAACCGTGTCATGTTGTTAGGTGCGTACTGCCATTGTAATTGCATATGACAGTACATTGTCGTTCAATTACATATAGGTTATTGTTTATTCAGTATTAATTATTAGATTATAGAGTATAGCTGGAAACACGATTATAGGTATATTTTTATATTATTTATTACTAATTATTTATTATTATATTTTTAGGTATAGAATTATTATATTATAATTTATTATATATTAATTTATTATAATTATTAATTTTACTGGATATGGTATCTCCCACCAGGATTCGAACCCGGGACTGCCACAGTGTTTAGGTTGCAAGGTTGCGCTCTAAGCACCTAGGCTACGGAGGAGATTGATTCATAGACCCATAGAAATGAGCCATAATAAAAAGACTCATAGCAAATATGATCCTCTTTTCCAACATCCTATGGTTGCAGGATCATAACTTAGGGACATTTAGTGGAACATTAGTCCCTAAGGAGCTTAATTGACTCATAGACTCATAACAATGAGCCATAATAATGAGACTCTCTATGGAACTCTCTAGAGTCTAGAGTCTCCAAAAACGACGCCTAAAGTCTAAAATCCAAATCCACTACCATTAATATGACTTTAATACTAAAGAATACAAATGTATTGAAATTTTTACTGTTGTCATTATCCTTTTTTTTTTTAAATATCCATACATATACAAATCCTTTTTGATGAAGGTAAGTAGACGCCTTAATGATTATATTTCATTTAATCTTTGATTGTTTTTTTTTTTTTGAGTTTTTAACATTATATTTTTGATCTAAATCAAATACTTTGTAATTGGACTTGAAGATTCTTTCAAAAAGATAATCCATTTTTCTTTTCAAAAGAAAATCTATATTTCCATGGGTGGTTAAATGAAAATATTAAAATTCACAGGAATTATATTTTTTAGTATCTTTTGATCTAAAAATCTAAATTTTATCTAAATTCCATTGCCTTTTTCAATTTTAAAATTTTAATTCGAGTGTAAATTTTATTAAAAATATAGTTTAATATTAAACACTCTCTTTGGAGAATCTTATAATGTATTTAATACATTGGATATGTGTTGTACGCAGTTAGATATAGATATAAAATATAAATATGTCCCAAAAATCTATAATTATTTTACCAAATCTAATAAACAATATAACGATAGAACTTTACCAAATTCAAATAAGTTTTTTAAGAATTTTTTTACATGAAATTCATGATGACCCTGAACATTTCATTAATTCAAATACATTAAACCCCAATATTGGTTTGGGGCAGTTTATTTAAATTTTATGAACCGACCATTAAAAATATAAAAATTTTAAAATACCCATAACTACAAATACATTGATAAAATTTATTATATTCAAGGATATAATTTTATCCTTTTGTAAATTTATATTAATGAAACATGCGAAGCAACTGTCGTTAAAGGTTTCCAGATTGAAGTTACATTTAATACAATCTTGCATTACCTATATAACAATTTGAAAATAGGGCATTTTTTTAAAATGTTAGAGAGCTGTAGCCCTGTAACGTATGGGGCTAAACACATTTTCTTTTTCACTTTGTCTCACCCTTTGGAGAACAGTAGTGGTTAAGTGATAAATCGTAAGATCAATGATAGATCGTCGCAATCTAGCATAAGATCGGATTCAATGATAAGTCGGTGAATCAAGCGATAAGTCGTTGGCTCGAACGATGCTTCATCTGCTCAATAGCTTTTGCAGAACCACAAAGATTAATAGAATTAGGTCCAAACGACTTTTCAGTACATACTTGTGATTATTTGTTGAGCCCTACAATTTGTCACTTATCACAGATCGTAACGATTCTTTCCTGTGACCAAATATTCATGGGCGCTTTTTTAGCTGGATCGCTACGCAGAACGCTTTATCGTTCTGCCCAACTCATTTTATTCATATAACATATACATAATATATGTATATATATAGTCAATTAAACCTTTTACTAGAAGGAAGGGAGTCAACTTTTTATTGAAAAGCATAAATTTCGAAATTATAAAGCATAAATATTTGATATTGTGGTGGTGATTGACTTATTTTAATTATATATATATATAATTTTAATATGCCTCTAAGGATTTTAATTTTATTTCATTTCAGTATTGAAAACAACCTTCTATCCACCCACATCTTACATTTGTAGTTTATTAGTCGTTTACATTGCCTTTTTTTTTTTTAATAGGGTTCCTTTGTTGAATTTTGTATGATTGACTAAACCTAAGCAAATAATATTAATAATTCTGCAGATGTTATCATATTATAATTAATTATATAAATGAACCAATGGATAAAGAAGGTCATTTACAAAAAAAAAACTATAAAAAACTTTTAAGATAAAAGATTTTACAAAATAAGTTTCATATATAAATAAATGTATAGAAAAATTAAAGATTATTTTAAAAGGCACCCACATTTTAATACTTTAGAATATTATTTAAAAAACCTTTAAATTTTTTGTACTTTTGGTTTTTTTAAAGGATCCCAACTAATTGAGTAGAACGATTTTTAGTTTAATCGATTTGAACCATTTTAAAGGTTTAACATTTTTTAATTAATTTAAATTTTAACAACGCATATTGTAATTATTTTATTACGTTGTAATATCTGAAAATTAATTATACGTTGTTTCAAATAATGTTGACAATAGGTTGTTAAAAATAACTGTATTATTCTAAACTTTTGAGAGAATTGGAAGACCTCAAATGGTTCATTGATTTAACAGATGCAGGATCATAACAACAAGGGTCATAACAACCAGGGTCATAATAAGTCCCTCAGATATTTTTGACTCACTTAGTGTGACAAAAGTCCTTAAGGGGTTTATAGCAATTAGCCATTACTAAGGAGTTATAATGTGCTCATAGCAATGAGCCATAATTCTTTAACGGGGTTCTAACTCGAGTGGGAGTCACTTCTTCCTTGGGAGTTTTGACTCAAAGTGGTGGGTAATAGCTTCTTTATACAGATACAAAACTTATCTTTTTAAAACATATTTTAACTGATATTGAGGCAAACTACGATATATTTTAGACTCCAGTCAAAAAAAAACATTTTTCGTCAGGAATAAATCACCTTGGCTAAGCAAAAAAATCTTTGAGATCCGTTTGGGTCTAAGGAAAATTTAAAGACCTCAACATACAAACCTCAACATACAAATTGTTGAACCCAGCAAAAAATGATTCGAACATAAGAGTAAGAGAATCATCAAAATGATTCGAGCAGAATTCGTAGAACGATAACGATAAAACGCAGGGATCCAGCTAAAAGATCGTCCATAAATCTTTGGTCACAGGAAAAATTTGTTGTGATCAGTGTAAAGTAACGATTTGTAGGGCTCAACAAATAATCATAAGTATGTTGTGAAAAATCGTTTGGACCTAGTAGAAAATCTTAGTGGTTCTGCATAAACTGTTGGGCAGATTAAATATCGTTCGATTCAACGACCTATCATTTGATCCACCGACTTATTGTTGAGTCCGATCTTATGCTATATTACGACGATTTATCATTGGCTCTACGATTAATCGCTTGATCCCTACTCTTCTCCAAAGGCTGATACAAATTAAAAAAGAAAAAACTGTTTCCTAAAACCAAATGGTTACAAGGCTACAGTTCTCCAACGATTTTAAGAAATACCCTACGTAAAATTTATATGAAGCGTTTTCCTATTGTTTTAATTTTAATTTACTGTGATGTGAATTCAGTTTTTGCAAATCTTTAAAGATTTTTATTTATAGCTTTTTTGAATTTTGACCTCTAAAAAATTTATTTTATTTTTAAAATTTCACCAAATTTTAAAAAATGGAGCAGAAATGGGGTTTCCATCTTCACAAATTAACACTAATTTTTTTTTACAAAATTTACAATACTTTTATTTTTATGTTTTAATTTTCTTTGTAATTATTTAGAAAATACCGTAAAAAATCTTTTATTCAAAGCTAATTGAAAAGTTTTTTAAAATATCTATTAATTTAATTTATTTGATGTTTAATTTATTAAATTATATAGTCTGTATTTTTTTAATTTATATTTATTTTAAAATAATTATTTTAATTCAAAGAGATTTTTTTTTTTGTGCAGATGTTAACAATATGAGTTTCTTTTGTTTAATTAAAATTTTTTTTAATTTGTTAAATAAAAATAAATAAATGTATAAATTTTGTATATATTTCGATTAATTCTAAATTTAAATATAAACCTTTAAAGGTAATTAAAGTTTTAATATAGAAATCTTTGTAGTGTGTTAATAAAAGATAAGTTGCAATTCAAAATGATTCAACGTTATTCTATAACTGTGCACTTAGTACTTGAACATAGCAAAAGTCGTTAGGTAGAACGATAAATCGTAGGGTTCCGGCTAAAAACTCGTCCATAAATCTCTAGGTACAGAAATAAATAATTGGAATCGGTGTGACGTTATTACAAAATAAAAGTGACAAATTGTAAAGCTCAACAAATACTTAGCCATTAGTGTGTAGTGAAAAATCATTTGGACATAGTAGAAAATTATTGTGGTACCGTTATATAGTCCTAATAAAACTTAAATCAAATCCAAACTTTTTATAACTATTTGATTAAAAAAAGTGGTAATTAAAGATTATTTTTTCAAAAGAAATAATTGGATCTAAACAATTTTCAACTACGTCAGATAAATCTTGCAGCTAAGAGCAATAAGTTGTCGGGCTTGATAAATATCGATTCACTGTCGAATTAAGCAATTTATCATCGGACTTAACAATAAATCATCATCGTCATCGATTTATCGTCGGGTCAACGATTTCCTGCCGCATCTCAAATACTGTTTTCTTGCCCCCAAAGATTTTGAGCTACTTTCGATAAACTGTCAGGATCGATGATAAATCACAGGGCCTAGCTAAAAATTGTCGGATACGGTTATAAAACTGGTGGTTTTAAGATTTTATATTAGAGTCCCAACGATTTTTAGTCACGTCCAATTAATCTATATTGCTGGGCTACAAAACGTGATACTGAAGTTTTTGATTAGATTCCCAACGATTGACTGCCGTATCTCAATTCGTATTTGCTGGGTCCCAACAATATTAATATACGTTCGATAAATTGTCTATCACTGCGATAAACTGCTGTGCTCGACAAAAAATTATGGAGCCTAGCGTTAAATTGTCGGGTACTGCGGTAAAACATGTGGTTCTAAAATTTTTGATTAATTTTCGAAAAATTTCTTTCCGTATCTTAAGGATTTTTTATTGAGTCTTAACGATTTGTAACCACTTCCGTTAAATGTATTTGATGCAAAAAGACCCTATATTTTTCCCAATTAACTGTTGTAAGCTATAATATTTTTGTTTTGTGAATTCGGTTTTAAATTGTTTATTTGGTAAAAGTCTAAATATTAATTCCCAGCTTAAATAATTAGAGGTTTTATAAACTAAAATGTCTTCATATTTAAAATAGTTTACAGAAACGAATCATTTTTTTTACCAATTATACCAAATTTTAAGGTTCGTTTATTTTTAAAACTTTAGAGAATACCTTCAGAATTCCTTTATTATAAAAGTAACTTGTAAGAGTTGACATTTTCAAAAGTTTCATCAAATTATCTTAATCATCTTTTTAAATGATCCATGAAATAATTTCGAAATTTGTCACCAAAATTTATTTGAACAATAAAATGTTACCATATTATCTTTATTGCAAAACAATCAAATATTTCCTCATTTCTATATATATATATATATAAATCACATACGTATAATTAACTTTTGAGGTTAAATAACTGTAATACAGTTTAAACACAAAAATATGAACAAGTCATCTTTACATTTTTTGAAAAATAATTATCTTGAACAAATTGAGGTTAAAAATGATCATTGTCAAATATTATACATATAAAATTTCTACCTACTTGTATATATTATATATATAAGTATCTATATTTAAAAGTGGTCGTTACCACATTATAAACCACATTTTGAAATATATTAATATTGAAAATTTTAAATTAGATTCTTATCACACCTTGTGGGTGCTTAGATTCCCCCTGTTTGGGATTAAAAAAGGAAATTTCAAAGATGAAAATCCCCTTTAGAACGTTAAGTTAGAAAATTTTGTAAAACTCAAAACTTTGAATTTAAAACTAGAGTTTAAAACTTTAAATTTAATTTCTATAAATTATTTATTACTATAAGCGTCATATTACGCATTTTTTTATTTTGATGAGGAATTCCTTATATGCAATTTAATTTTTAAGGAATTTAATTACCAAAAAATTAAAAAGATTTTTCAAATTTCCATTAAAAAAATAAAAATTTCCGGGAAAAAAACTGTAAAAAATTTCTCAAAGATTTTTAAATTAATAAATTTAATTTGAAAATATTTATTATA
The DNA here is from genome assembly GCA_963082915.1 of Dolichopus griseipennis. NCBI lineage: Eukaryota > Metazoa > Arthropoda > Insecta > Diptera > Dolichopodidae > Dolichopus > Dolichopus griseipennis. The sequence goes on along the minus strand of OY720444.1, from coordinate 20,682,310 downwards.
CGTGTAAGTGTTTCTGTATAATATATATATATATATGTAATGCATCCATTTTTATATAGAGATACAATGTGTGAAGGAAGTTATGCAATTTTGTTTCATTTTAACACAACGTTAAACACATCTTCTTTCTCTGAACTTAAAAAACTTTGATTTTTTTTTTTTTGTTTTTTTTTTTTTTTATTAAAAGTGATGCAATTTTGTTTATATTTTCCTTTAAAAGAAAAACAAATTAAAAAAAAAAACATTACACCCCTAGTTTTTTGTAAAATTGAAATTTTTTAAAAGAAAATTTTTGAAAAGAAAAATTTGTAAAAAAAAAATTCCATTTTTCATGTAAAAACTATTTGAATCCTTAATACAAAAACAAATACTGTAAAGGACATGAACATGAATTCATTTACTAGAGTGTAACATCATAGAAAAATATAATATAAGTATCCTGCATAAAAAGTAACTATGTATATACTATATATATATATATATATAGGTATATTTAGTATATATGCATATATGCATGGTAGTAACTATTATGTCGTAGTGCAGTAGCATATTCTTATTGTTATTTGTTTTTTGTGTTTTACTTTTTATAAGAAAATCTTTTACCCTTTTCAATTTTCATTTCCTTTTTTTTATTTTATTTTTTTTTTTTTTTTTTTTTTTTTGGACATATTAAAAAATTAAAGCATTCTGTTAATGTATGGTATTATAAATTTAATTTTATTTTAGATTGAAAATTTAATTCGACATTTACTTTGGAGCTTAAACTTAAATAAAGGAACTTTTAACTTGTTTAAATGTCAGCTTCATTTAAAGCTTATGAAAATATTAAGTTTAAAAAAAAAAAAATTGAAAAAGCTTTCTTTAATTCAAAACTATTTTTCCCTTCAATTCTTAAACTACCTTAGCCTAGAAAAGTTCAATACAAATAGCTTAAAATAAAATTTTAATTAACATAAACTAATCACATAATTTTTTTAAACTTGGGGTACTCAAAAGGATTGGGTACAAAATCTCAAATTTTAAAATCTTGCGTGTCAAAATTTCGCATTTTGAACCCTGATTTTAATAAAACTCTAAATTCCCTCTTAATTCAGAAACTCATACATTCATATATATCAATATTCTGGAAAAAGCATATAATCCTGTCTATGAATTGAACATTAAAATCCCTCCTAGTTAAGAATTTAGCATATACATATACACACATATTCTGTATACAATCCTGATTTTGTGCCTAGTACAAAATCCCTCTAATTATGTTTTTGCATACATATTTCAATATTAAGACTAAAAAGCATTTTAAAAAGTGGGGAATGCCTCTTCTTCCCTCCGAATTATGTTTTTGCATTCATATTTCAATATTAAAACTTTAAAAAACATTTTAAAATAGTGGAGGCGGCCGCCAACTTTAAAATCATTTGTAATTGTATTTCCTACATTAATATTTCAACTTCAAAACTTTGTATAAACATCTTCTTAGTGAAAATTAAAGGTGTTGTGGATCATTGGTATCTCTTTTTAATAATTTAATCTAATTTCGGAATAGACATACTATATTTCAGATTTTCTTCGTTTATATTGCCCAGATTATATTCTATGACCTTATATGTTGCCCGTCTGTTATAGTGATCTCTTACATTAGCTTAAGTCTAGGAAATTAGAAACTGTTGTAAATATTTTTGGTCTTTAAGTACATAGATAGACATACTTCTGATGAAATTTTAATTAATTTTTATAACTTATAGGTAGTTTTACCAAAATCTTCTGTGAGTTATAAAAATCAATCAAAAATTTTGCTTAAAAAAATTCTTATTTTTGGTTGTATTTCAGTTTGGGAGTCAGAATTGTTTACGCATAAGTAAAAAATTACAAAGGTTGAATATCAAATAATAAGTTCCCATATTTATTTAACATTTTTTCTACATATTCTATAGTAGGGAAGATCAACTTCATCATAATTTTCTTTTTTCTCCTCAATTTAAGTTTTTATTTAAAAAAAAAAAAAAATTCTTTGTTCATCATCTTGAATGAAAAATAGCCCATGTACAATATGCATGATACTGCTTCTTTTTCTATTTTTTTTACTTATCAAAATATATACTGTTATATTTCCTTTTCATATTATCATCATTGTTTCTTTCTCTTTCTTTTTGGTTTTTTTTACTTTAAAGTTTATGTTTTTTTTTTCAGTCTTTTGTTATGAAAAGCCTTTTTTATGTATGCACATTATAAAGTACAATTTTTTTTTAAGGTTCCATGATCTGAAGTCAAATGAAATACAGCCAATAGACTTTTCAGACAAATTTTCAGACAGCCAGCTTTATTTGGTATAGAGTAATGATCATATAGAAAAACAAGTTATATTGTAACTAACTTATGGAACCCACTGCACTGTCCCTATTAAATTGTGTACAAATTTTAGCTATAAAATTAAACTACTTTTGACAAAATTTCAAATATCCAGCTTTACCAGTTATTTCCATTAAAAAAATTTAAATTATATGGCTGCTCCTCGAACCAATGGAGGAAACTCGCTGGATTTCAATAACAATGACGGATATTGCGTGAAAACGAATTTGTTAAAATTTCGTAATCCTAACTCTTTTTTATTTTTCGAGTAACCGTGTGAACGGACAGACGGACGGACATACATAGCTAGATTGATTTACTTTTCGAATCTGATCCGATCCATATCTTTTAGTTTATATCTATTCCCTCTCGTCTTCTCTGCGTCACAAACGTAATGCCAAATTTAGTATGCCCTTTTGACCTAAAGTCATACGGGTATAAAAATAATCTCTCCTAATTCAGAATCTAATATTTGTATAAATATTCTGAAAAAGAGCATGTTACTCTGAATTTGGAACCAACTCTAAGATCCCTTCTAATTCCGAATTTCTGTGTTCTGGAAAAGGCATAGTTGAAATTAAGCCAAAAAAAATTCTTTTAGACTTCATTTAATTTGGCTTTATTTCAGTAAACCTTGTCTTTTATACATACTTAAACCTATTTTAAAGCTTATAATTTTATGCACTGGCATGCACCTCAATTTTTTTTTTCAAGTAAACCTATTTTAAAGGTACTAAGAAGTTTGTTTTCTTCGTTATTATTAAAAAAAGCTAGATATACAAAATATAAATAGTACTTTGTTAGGACCTCTGTTGGGACTGTTTTTATTTTTTTTTGTAAAGATGACAGGACGCATCATCATAATGATCTTCTTTTTAAAAATATAATATCTTTAGAAAACCTTTTTTAGCAAAAAAAGAAAGAATTGAACGTACTTTTGTATAAAATATGTATATGGAAGCTGTTGAAAATAAATTTACTGTAAAAATAGTTTTTCTTACAATCAATATAAAGTAAATATTATTTCTAACTAACTTTTATTTTAAAAAATTGTTTTTTTCTCTAAGAATGTAAAAGTAAATTATCTTTAAACAATTTAATAAGTTTTGCATCTGCAATTGTGTTTCTAACTTGTGGTTTCAGTGAAAAATTGATGCAAAATACAAAAGTTTTCATAATTAATTTCGGTTTTGTTTTAAATAAAAAGTTACAACTTTACAAAAATCAACAATTTCTGATAATTTTTAATTAATAATTTTCTATTAATGATGCTGAAAATATTCTATTGGAATATATTGCATATAGTGTTAGCAAATAAACAGCTATAATTAGAAACAAAATTTCACCTTAATAAGAATGTGGGGCGTACGACACATGTAAACCAAAAGGTAATACATCAGTTCTTTCAAAATAGACACCCACCGTTTATATATTGCGTGTGTTTAGCTCAATTTATTCTAACGAATGTTATCGAATTGGCCAATTATAAATTGTCAGGATCCGTCGATAGTAGAAAGTCGTCGGAATCCAGAGAAAAATCGTTCGAACCTAGGGAAAAATTATTGATACTAGTCGGTTAAATCGTTATTGTTACCGAAAAATCGTTAAGAGAAATAACATTGGAACTTAAAAAATCGTTGGTTCAAGCGATCAGTGGTAAGGTTACATCATGATAACATATCGTCAATTAGTTATTGGCCTAGGAAAATATCTTTGGGACCTAACTAGAAGTTGGTGAGATCTGAGGAAACCTAGCAAAATCCTTTGGTCAAAACAATAGTAGAAAGCCCGACCCACGAAAACACATTTGAGATGCAGTGAAAGATGGGTGAGAACTTGCGAAAAAACGTTGACGCCTAGTCTAAAATCGTCGGACCAACGATTCATCACTTAGTCCGAAGATCTGAACGCTTTATCGTTAAATCCGATTAATTATCGCAGCTGCCGACAGTATATCAGTATGTCGTAACTATTTTTTTCTGAACACAATGACTTTTTTCTCAGCCCAACGACTTAACGTTCGAAAGATTTTATTCTGTCTGGCGAAGACAGTTGTTTACTTACGATTAAATGCTAGATTAATGCCTTTTGCTAGGCTTTACATATTTTATGCTAGGGCCAATGTTTTGCTGATTGTCCAACTATATTTTCTTTGATGCCATGATTTTTTCTCAACGGGTTTTTGCTAGATCCTCAAAGCTAAGTTTTACCGATTTTTTCCTAGATCCCAAGATTTAAACCTAAATTCAATAATTTATTCCAACAGTTTTTGGTCGTGTCCAAAAATTTTCACCAAGTCCCGACATTCTTTTAGCTAAGCCTAACGATTTTTTCCTTTTTTTTTTTGGACCCAAAAATATTACACTCTACTCTACGATTTATCCCTAAGCGATAATTTCACGTTTTTAAGTAGGTGTTTCGATTTACCAGTCTACCCTATGACTTTCCCTGGGTTTCATCAATTTTCTGTTATGCCCATACTTAAACCGAACCCTACGATTTTTAAACAAAAAAAATTAACAATGAAATACATAATTTATAATATTATTATACATATTTAATTTTAATATGGTCTTTACATTTAGTATTGAAATGTATTTTTCGAAATTAGCTTTTTTCAAACTGCTCGGTTCTATTTTTTCATACTGCCCTCTCCCTCAATTCTGATTTCCCATTTTTTGAGTGTCATTCAAAAACAAGTGCACTTTAAATCAAAATTTTCAGAAATTCAACAAAATTTTTCAAATGTACGAACAATAACGATGAAAAGTAAGCACTTAGTAATATTTGTACCACGAACCACGTTAATTAAGGTGTGCTCATTCACACTTGTTACCAACATTGAAAATATATTATTTCTTTAATTCACTTTTTTTTATAAAATGAAATCAAAACCTCCTAAAATTAACATCATATTTTTTCTAGGAAACATAGACATGTACATATGTATAGATAAAATATATATATACATATATAACACATATATGCAGATAAGCAAGGTGAAAATTCATTTGACAATAATCAATGATATATAGGTATTATGTGCATTACGTAAAAAATGCGCATATCATACAATAAGTGCATAATATGAATAAATGCAACTGCATGTGTATAAGTATATATATACACTTTTTTTTTGTATATAAAAAAAGGATAAACTTTCAAGGATTCTTTTTTATTTCATAAAAGAAAAAAACTTATTTATCTGGCAATGATAATGACTTAAAAATATAAATGGGTTAAATAAGTTGAAATATGTAAAAAATATAACTATATTATATACTTATATATTTAATTATGTATATATATGTATATTCATTACATTGTGTTCCAGTTAAACTTCTTTTAAACTATCATTTTATGGAAAAGTTTTTTCTTTTTTTTTTTAGTTTTTAAATTAACAATATTATAAAATTATATAAAAGATCTTTAATTAGTAATAATTAGTAATAATACTATTTAAGTAGTTAAATATTTTCTTTTGTATAGTTAATTAAAATAAACTTTAAGAATTAAGAAAGTTTCATAAAATTATTCGGAACTTTTTCGGAAGTTATTATAAATAATTGGATTACTTAGAACGTATCAAACAGTATGTTCATAAAAACAACATGCAAATGAAAAAATTAATTGAGTTCTTATTTAATATTTTAATTTATTTGATTCCGGTTGAATCTTTTGAAATGGTGTAAAATCTGTAAGTGAAATTTGTAATTTTGAATCTTTTGTTATACTGCCGTCCTAACAAAAAAAGTCGTTTCTAAGATAATATTAGGCGTTCATAGTTAATTTGGACATACGACTTTTTTGCTAAGCAATACTAAATGTGTTACGTTATTAAAGTTTAGATATAGATGCGACTTAGAGGAAGATGCGACATATTAGTTATTAGTTCTAAATGAATTTGCAACGAGTTATGTGACATTTTTTCTTAGTACAAAGTTGTGGGACATTTATCTGACGTCAAATATTCCATTATCCGAAAAAATTCGCTTTTGGCACTTAGGACTTTTTTCCTAAGCACGGCAGTTAAATTGTAAGGAGTTTTACAATTTAAATAAAATAAGCCGACTTATCTAACCAATGGCGTAGGGATAAAGACACCGCCTTTTATATGGAAGGTATCGGGTGCAAACCCCTGTCAGATGATAAATAATAAAAAATATCGTAAAATTGAATAATTATATCGTAATAGTTTATATCGTAATATAAATATAATTATAAGATAAAAGATGGTGCACAAAGTTAAAATCAATAGCTACAGCCGAATAATTAACGGCTTAGTTATATTCACGATTAAATAAACTAAAGTCTAGTGTAAATAGGCTGAATACCCTATACTCCTTAAAGGTGTGGAATAAAAAAAACCAGACTTAAAAAATAGTGATTATGAATATCAGACAATATCACATGAACTAGCAAAGGTTTTATTAGAAAAATATTATCCATTAAAATTTTCAAGAATTGAAATATACACACATCATTGTTCCCCAAAATTTTTCCAAATCTTAATTTAAAAAACCTACACTCAAATTTTGTAATAGAGTCTGAAACAGGGGAAAAAAATAAGAGCGGGCTTAAAAGTCCGAACTTTTTTAATTTTTCTAGCACTATTTTGGGTTCGATTACAAAATCTGTGAATACCTTTTTTCTAATATGTTGATCTGTCTCCTGGATCCCAAAAAAAACGGTGTTGATTAATAGAATACCAATATTATTGGAAAATTCAGGAATCATTGTATTAGGAAAAGATTTAGTGTGAAAAAAGACCAATTTTACGTGAAAAGATTATATTAACTTTTATATATACTTTTTTTTAGACAACTCTTTTCCACCATATGTCTTCTGAACTTAAATTTAAAAACAAACCAAAATAATAATAATTAAATTAAATTAAAATGCCACATTATAATATAAAAATCATTTTCATATGACCCTTAAAAAAAAAAAAACTGTTAACTATACTGGAAAATTAATTTTTAAGCTCTCTGTCTAATCGCTAACAAATACGAAATATACAACAGATTACAAAAAACTTAACAGGAAAACGACCTACTTATATTTCAACTTAAATATGAATAACACACTCCTAACATATAATTTCATAAACATTTGTAATTCTATATAATAATTCATTTATATATATACATATATATATATACAATTTTAATTTTATTTTGTACTCTCAAAAAAGTTCACTGTTCCATCATCCATACACCATAGAAATTCCCTAACAATACAAAAAAAAAAAAAAAGAAAAACCAAAAACTAAAAGGTATTATAAGTATATAAACTTTATTTATTATTTGTTACCTGATCCCTGAAAAACATATAAAAATATATAAAACATGGAATTTAGTTCAGGTACAATGAAACATAATCTAGCTGCTATAACAAAATCCAAAAAAAAAAACAAAAATCTTTTAGATCTGTACTTAACTATGCAATCACCATATGAAATTATATATAAGTATATTTTTTTATATAATATATATATATTATTTCTATAAATCGGTTTTGTTACAATGACCCACCGTTAAATACAACGCCACCGTGAACAATAATAACAAAAATAACAATATGATTTTACTTATTTTATTAACTATATAGTTTATATAAAAACATTTTAAAATGATTCTCTTTAGTTTTACATTAAGTTTTGGTTCGTCCAACTACTTAGACACTCTCAAATTAAAAGATTAACATATGCCCTAAATATATGCAATAATAAAATAAATTTTCAATGCATTGCATATTTTTAGGCATTGGTTTATTTATGATTGATTGATTAATTTTATTTAAAATCATGTCTAACTTATTTTATTTTTGGGGTGTTTCGTGGGGTATTTCATTTTTCTTTATTCAAATTATTAATTTCTAGTAGAGTTGTACAACAAAGATCGGATGTAAAACAGTTTATCCTATTATTGCATATATTTAGGGATATAGCATATACATTAAAAATATACGATATCAAAATAAATTTTAAATATATTGCATCATTTTAGGGCATTTTTTATTTATAATTGATTAATTAAATTTTATTTGAAATCATATCTGACTTATTTTATTCTTGGGGTAATTCATGGGGTATTTCCCTTTTCTTTATTCAAGATATTCATTTCTTGTAGGGTTATACAACAAAGGTAAGATGTAAAAAAAATTATATTATTATTGCATATTTTTAGGATTATTACATATGATCCTAAAATTATGCAATAGTAAAATACTTTTTAAATACATTCAATGACTTCAGGAAATTATTTATTTAAGATTAATTAAATTTTATTTGAAATCTTGTCTGACTTATTTATTCGTGGGGTATTTCGTGGGGTATTTCGTGGGGTATTTTGTGGGGTATTTCACTTCACTTTATTCAAATATGCATTTCCAATAGAGTTACAAGTTCTATTAGAGTTTTTTAAAAACAATTTTGTATAATACTATAGATATTAAATAATGATTAATTATCAATATAATAATCATGATGAATCATTTAATTCAATTATAGTCAATTTTATTACCGGTATAAATGTTCTCTCACTAAAAATTATTATAAAACTTTATACTTCATCTTTAAAACTATTTTACATCTTGTATTGTATAGTACTTATCGTATTTTTATCTGTATTAATTTCAATTCACTTAAAAGTTTTTATGTTTTTTTTTTTTTGTAGTTAGTGAGTTCCTATATAGCTCTCTTTTCTTGAAGTCAATTCAAAACACAATATAAGGTACAATAATATTTTGCTGAATTAAATAAATACTTTCTGGTATTGGTAATATAATAATTTATAGTTGTGTTACTTTTATGTAAAAATAAAAAAAATAAATGTTGAGCTTGAGTTCAATTATGGCCGTAATGAAAACGAGGTCAAAAAACCTTCATAAAACAATTGAAATTATTTCATTTTTTTTTTTGTGTTTTTGTTTTTTTTTTTGCACGAATTGTTGGGTTCCTCTTCTTTGCGTTTACAATTATATGTATATATATAGCGATTATTTTTTTGTTACTTTCGGAAAAAAACGTGTTTAAACTAGAAGCGACATGAACATTAACGAGACTTGATCTTTTTTTTTTTTGTTGTTTTAAATTTTTACATATATTATATGATCACTGATGAATCACTGATTCTCTTTTACAGATTTTCAGTGAAGAATAATAAAATATCATACATTGTGTAAGCAGATATTTATTATTAGTTGAGATTTAAGATTTTTGGAGATGAACGATTTTAAAAAGTCAAAGAGAAAGAGAAATACAAAATTTATTAATAGAATAGAACAAGAGGTGCGATGAAAACGTTTTATCAGTCCGGTAACTAATTGTTAAAGAAAATGTGGTGCGGGTTTTAAAGTGGTTGTGAGTTACAATTTGAATTTCATCGATTAATTGTTCGGAAATATAAATTAAATAATATTGCGAAATTAAGGAATTCGGGCTTTAAACTTTTGTCTTATATACCTCTATTATGTAGTTCAAAATTAAAAAATTTTAATTAATGTTCGTTATGAAAAAATGGAAACTATTATATCAACATTATATCAAATGTTGATATAATAGCATTATATCAACTACAGTTTTGCAAGTGCTTAATTCTTTATTGAATTTCTTATTCTCATTTTAAAACAGAAGTTGTAAAGCAGCTACTCGAACCTGCTACAATAGACTAATCAAATTTTATAGGAACTTTGGTTATAAAACTAAACTACTTTTGGCAAAATTTCAGACACCTTATACTTTGTTAGGTATAGAGTAATGAAAGAAGAAGTTGGTAACTATTCGAACTTACTACACTAGACTAACCAAATTTTGCGCGAACTGTGGCTATAAAACCCAACTTCTTTTAGCAGAATTTTAGATATCCAGCTTAACTAAATACAGAGTAATTGTCGCAGTAAAAATAAGTCGTAACTATGGTAACGATAATATAATATTTAATAGATTAAAAGTTAAGGACCCCATTTTAAGAATTTTCACCAAGGCTAAAATTATACATTTGCATTATAAATATACTATTAGTTTTTTTTTATTGCAAAACTATTAAAAATGTCCAAAACGAACGCCTATATAACAATTTAAAAGGATTATAATCCGAACTTCAACTCTGAAATATCAACAATTTTTTACTTTAAAACAAACGAGTTATCTAGTTAAAACGATATTGAAGTTTCGAATGAATACTTATTAAATCAAGTTACTATGAGTATTTTTTTATTTCGATTTTAATTCTAAACGAAGAAGTAAAACGAGTGTAGTAGAGTAGACTGTGCCAACTCTGGGATACCTCTATGAATGTAATTAAACATATTTCATCTAGTTAATTACTTTTGGCAACATTTCAGACACCCGGGTTCGATAAGTATAAAAGAATGCTCATATAAAAAAGAAGTTGTATGGCAGGGACTCAAACCTGTGGACCAAACTGCATAAAAATAATATTGGAAAAGGCTAAAATTATACATAAAATAGAAAATGGTGTTACTAAAAGTAAAACTTTATTACCAAAAAGAAGGAATATTCACAATTATAACACAAGGAACATGGGAAAGCTATGTCATGAAAAAACTCGAACTGAATTGGCTAGAAACAGTAATTTTTGCTCGTCAATAAGAATTTACAACTTTCTTCCGGAGAATTTAAAGAATTGCAGTAATATAAGTCGCTTCACATTTAAATTGAAAATGTTATTAAAAAAAGATCAGGCTTTATTAAAAAAATTGTTAGAATTATAAATAAATTAATATTTTATTGTTAAATATACATTAGGTTATAATAAAAATATATATTTAATTTTTGTATTTATACTCCATAACTGTATATATATATATTATAATTGCTAAGACTTTTATACCAATTTTAAGTTATTGTCTAAATCTAGTATATTGTAATTTTATAACTGTAATATCATGAATTTATAATAAATAAATAAATAAAATAAAAAAAAAAAAATAAAAAAACGAATTTGTGAAAATTTCAAAATCCTAGCTCCTTTATATTTTGAGTTATCGTGAGGACAGACATACATAGCAAAATCGATTTATTTTTCAATTCTGATCCGATCCATACCTTTGAGTCTATATCTACTACAAACCTAATACCAAATTTAGTATATACCCTTTTGTCTTATAGTCATACGAATATAATAAGTAAGTAAATGATTAACTATATAACTATTTTTAATATTTAAAAAGAAGTTTATCTTAAATATTTTATTAAAAAATGTCGTAATTTATTAATTATTAGTAGATTTTGAATAGTTACATATTATTTGATTTTTGATTAATGTCATATAAAAGTTAGAATAAATCCTACAGTAAGATGAGTTCAATTTGTGAATATATAAATCTATTTCAAATAAATCTCATTCAATTACTTCATTTCACTTAATAAACACTGTAACTATACCCATAATTTTTCAAATTATCCATTCTTAAAAGCATAAGTACTAAAAGATTTATTACATTATGAAAACTATAACAATTCTGTAACAATTTAGTTAATAAATAATAAACAATTTTACTTATATTTATTAACACAATATACACTCATCCCATGTAATCCATCATAAACTATAAATTGTTTAAATATACTTAAAATCAATTTTTATTTTATTAAAACTAATTTTCTTCAATAAATTATTTTTTTTTTGAATATTATTTTATTTTACTTCATTGATTCCATACTTTAATATTGGTTTTTTTGTATAAAAAGTAAATAAATCTTATTAAATTTTCTTTTTTACTCTTATTCCCTAAAAATATGCAATACGACAGAATAATTTATTACATGATATAAATTATACGAAATGAATTGAAGTAAAATTCGATTTTCAAATGAAATAAAATTGAAAATCAAATTGAAAAATGAGAGAACTCAAAATAAATTTAACCTCATAACCTAAAAATTTATTGAAATATTTATGATTTCTGAACTATATATATATTGACAATAGGGAAAAGGCTTTGTATACATTCATAGGATATTATAATAAGTGTGTCTATATAAAACAACTTTTAACAAATATATATTGTTAAGTATGTGAAAAATGTCAAATATAGTTATTTATGAAATAAAAAGAAGGCCTTTCTATTGACATAAACAGTTATTTTATATATATATTTTACATACATTTTATATATAAATAATAAATATATATGTTTGTATATTGTTTCCTGAAAATAAAACAAAGTTTTTTAGTTTTATAATATAGTAAAAATAGATTTTAACACACACACACACATTTATATATACGTATATAATAAACTTTTAATTTTTACTGCCCTATTTTCTATTTCATTTAATTTTTGGGCCTACTCTACATTTATTTTTAACTTTATTACAATTTTGTAGTCTGGATTTCAATAAAAATTGATTGATTTTATTTGTATTAATCCTTTTTACATTTTACTTTCATTATAAATGTATATATGTATATTTGTGTATGGGTATAGGAAATAAATTTGTTAAAGTAATCAAAATTTTGATTTTATTATTATTGTTTTTTCGTTTATTTTTATTACAATTTTATTGTGTTTTTATTGTTTTTATTTTTCTTCTGGAAGCAAAGATTGAAAGACTTTTTAAAATTTTAGAACTTTAATTTTCTTGTGTCAGAATTCATTTTAAATAAATTTTAAAGGCCTGAATTATTTTGTAGGCTATGATTTCAATTTAAATAATAGATGATGTAAACTTTTGAATAATAGATGATGTAATTTTTGATTTCAAGATTTAATTAAAATAATTAAATTACAAAGAATTAATATGATGGAAATGACATAATGATTTCCTATATTACTATTAATTCATTATTGGAAGTCATGGGCCATGGATTGATTGTGCATAATACGGAAAAAGAACTAACATAAAATATAGGTACTCCGAGTTTGATATCATATTCTGAAGTAAAAATTTTTATAAGTAGTTATCATAAATTTAAATTAAGACTTGTAAAAAATTAAGATAATATTGTAATTTTCAAAGTTCATTAGCTGTCAAAGTAATTAGTTTAATTAGGCATTAATATACTATATATTATTAGTTATTTAAAAAAAAATGTCCAAATTGCTTCAAAACTTAAGCTTTTTTTAATTTGAAAATTTGCAAGATTTTCTATCTTATTTTTCGTAGTTAATAATCTAAATGAGTGGATAGATGGCGCACTTGTTAAACTGTCAATTTATCTCTAATTTAAAAATTCTTGCGTTGGAACTATTTTAATAAAATTACTACCATTCGTCATTGACCTTAAATTAATAGTAATTAAAATAATTAATATACTTTATACTTATATATTGTAATAATCATTTAAATAAAATAATTTAATTAAATAATATAACTCACAGATACAGAAATACCTTAAACCTTTTAACTTTAAAATTTAAAATTATTACAGTATACTTAATAATAAAATAAAGGAGATTGCATAACAATTGAAGTTTAAAGCATTTTCCTTGTGATAAGGACTAATGTGGATACGTCCCAATTCCCAAGGTCGTTTTGTTGGAACATACTTATGGTATAGCCAGGCTTGTTATGCAATTGGGCGATTAGGTAAAAAATATCACAAAAAAAAAAACAAATAAAATTAAAAACTAGGCTGTACCATGAAGTTGCAATACAAGATTCTTAGCAATTAAATAAAATGACATAAGTATTCCTACAATTTTTTAAGCTGTCATTAACAGTCCAATTTTTAATAAGCTAGTTTTTAACTGTTATGAACTGCCTAAATGATTAATAATTATATAAGAGCTATTAAATGTCATAGAATTAAATTCTTATAAAATTCAACTTAGTTATTATAATAATGGATTTTTGGAAGATATTATTAGTTTAAAATTAGTTTTCTAAACATCACTTTAATATTTAATAATTTAATTTAAAGAATGACATGATAAAAAACAAAATTACAGTTAAGTATATATTAAACTTCATTCCAAGGACATGAACAAAGAACTGAATAAAGGTTTTTTTTTTAATTAAAAAAAAAATACCGTATTAAACGCAATTTAATATTAATACATAGATCTAAACTTGATTAATAAAAATTTATTATTTTTTATAATAGTATATATATATATACATATATATATATATATATATCCAGTGTTAACTGCTAACGACATTTGAAATAATTAAAAAAAAACGCAATAAATCTATAAATTTATTTGATTTTGGATGTAGAAACTTTAGATTTAAAACTAGAATTGACCATTTATAAAATGCCATTTTTAAAAATGCTAGATAATATAAAAATATATATATATATGCCGGTTTTGCAATATATATGAAAAATTACTTAACAAAGAGTTTAAAAAATAAAATGAAAGCATCTAACAAATAAAACTGTTAAAGGTCATCAACTAAATCAACAAAGCTTTTATCTAAAAACTAATATAGGAACAATTAAAAAATTCTACACCTTATAAATTAATTTAAAAAATATTAACAAGTTTTTTTTTTTTTTTATTATAAAAAGCAAAACTCGCCAATAAAGTAATAAAACTCCAATAAAAATTAAATAGTTAAAAATTAGTCATACCAACTCCTGTATGAAAAAAAAAACACAAATAAAGACAATAAATAAAACGTTATAAATTTTGTTTTGTTTTTGTTTTTGTTTTCTGTCTGAAATCAAAAATTTGAACCTATGGCACAAAATTATTAAACATAAGCGAGTTATCATGAATCTTATTTCTTTAGTATAAATTACAAAAAAAAAAAATACTTTAGTTATAATTTCATGTAATCGAGCAGATATTAACAGTGCTGTCTGAAAGTTTTGAATTATTGAAAAAAAAACTCAGCGACCATTCGCTATTGGATTTAAATTAATATAACTATATAAACAAATGCAAAATATAAACAAATAATTTAATTGAATAATATAACTCACAGATATAGAATAGCATACAAGTCAAATACAAAATCATTACAATATAAACAATAATAGTATTGTATCTATTGAAAATCTAAGACGTTTCTACATTTTATTAGGCGTTGTACTATCTCATGTTTAAGTTGTATGTGGAATTCATTAAGATCAATTCTAATAACACGAATTTAATATGACCCTTTGTTCCAACATATATCTGTAGTATTAGCCTAAAAGTTGAAACGTTAGCGCTTAAAAAAAAAATTGTCAATAACAGATACCTACTTATTGCATTACTTTAAAAGGCTATAAAGTTCAAGAGTTTGCTGTAAACAATTGCAAGGATTTGGTATAACAATATATACGCATACTGTAATCCATTATATTCAGCTGCGATCGTATGTGTAGATATTTAAATATCGATTTAAATATATGCTTACATTATATTTTTCAATTTAGAACTTTTCCATTCTCTTCTTCGATCTAATTATTCCTATTCTCTGCAGCTCACGTTAAGACAGCTTATTCCTTTACAGGGAGGTAAAGTATCTTGGAATAATGTACAAAGTTACAGTAGGTCGGGTTCAATTTTATTACTTGGGTATGTGAAGTATCAGAAGGTTGCGTGTACAGATCAGATCGGGATCACCAATTGCAGTATTTTAACTTCATTATTTTATTAAATTAAAAATATTCATTCAGGACAATTGAACTTTAGTCTTCTGGTGGTTTTATTTTAATACTGATGATTAACTTAACCTACATATAAATTTCTTAATTGTACTTATGATTTAATATCACATTCAAATATTTATTATACAGTTTGTAGAAAGAATTTGTATTAAATTGTTAACTTTTGGTTAAGTACATATTGTACTAAATTTCTAATATTGGAAACTGATATTTTTTTTCGAAACTAATTTTCTGAACGTTATATAAATTTTATTGAAGTCACAACACATGAATTAATATGTTTGGTGAAGCCCAAATTACGAATAAGGTCATGAACAGTGATCAAATAGCCTTCAAAGCTCATAAATTAGAATTAAGCTTTACTTCTTATAAACGAATATGTCAATTAGAATATTTTCGACCTTATATCAAAGGTCTAATAACTTTTTTTTGATTATAAACTAAAGCGTCTAAGTTAATAACTAAAGCTCTATTAATTAATTACATATTTGAATCTCTATAAACTAATTCTCTCTCATTTTCTCTTTAATAAATGCTAGAATACAAACACTTAATCCAACATTATTGAATTTAATAAAGCAGATTCCAAAACTTTCTTTCATGACTGTTTATAAATATATACTATACTTACATTTATAAATACTTTGTACAACACAACCACAATCACATACGTATATAGATATCTAATTATAGTTGCACAAGAAAAAAAGGTAACTGACAAAAAAAAATACAGTTAAAATTTTGCTCTTTCATCATTTTTGCACATTAAAAAAAAAAAATTTAGCACACAAAGCGAAAGCTTTCAAATTAATAACAAAAAAAGCATAGCACAATATTAAAGTGGTTCCGTTTCATTTTGTCTTATTATAAGTATTAGATTGCAAAAAAAAAAAAAACAACAAAAAAAAACGTTTCTCTGCTTTAAGTACCTCAAAACTCAAAAGCACCTCAATAAATAAAAGAATCAAAAATATATATATAATGTATAAAAGTGGTTTTTCAAAATCAATCTTTATAAAATTTTGTTTCTTTAAAAAGTTATTTTTAGATTTTATATTAATTTTTGAAGCATATTATAAAATTCGGGTTTCGTTTGAAACAATTACATTTTTTTTTAAGTACTTAACGAATTTTATAATTTTTATTTCGGATTCCTATTTAATCAAAACATTTGTGTACTTGAAATGTGTTATTGGACCACCTTCATTTCATTCTCTCTTCTCAGTCTCAGTCATTCTCAAAAATGTTTATTAGCCCTTCATTTGATTAGATCAGATTCTCAAAATATTCTGAAAGTAAGAATTCTTTGTAGGCTATTTTCATATATAAAAAAATAAACTTTAATTTACCAATAAAGCCAATTAAATTTTTTGATTCATCCAATCAAATTTTAAAACAATTCCAAAAAACCAAATAATGTTTTCCAAGTTTCTCCTCGTCCTGGGTTCATCAAATTAACCAAACGTTAACCCTTTTCATTTCAAAACAAAACAGAATAACCTCAGCTTAGCTTTTCATTTTAATGATGATTAATGACTCCGGTTTATTTATCAAGTAAAATATTTACAAATAATTATGAAATCTTTTGACTATACAATTTAATTATTTGGTCAGTTGTGTTTTCTTTTTCTACTTTAGTCTTAAATCCGTATTCCATGATGTTATTTGGCTTAAAACGTGCTTCAAAATTTATTTTAAAAACAATTTTCTAAATACAAAATAGAATTAAACTTGATTAAATTTGCATTTCTAAGTGATTTTATGATTCGAGATACTAATATTTATTTTCAATTAGTTTGTTTTTTAAATTTTTTATACTTATTTTAATTTATATTTGGGTAAAAAAAAAAAAAAAAATGGTTAATTTAAAATAAAAAACTCTTTTTCATTTTCAATCTCTTTATTCAAATTTGATGAATCATTGTTTTTGGCTTGGTAACTATGGGTATGTACATGCATATTGAATAAAAAAAAAATTATTTTTAGAAGTAAGTACTTTAAAAATTGTTATGAAGTATGGGTTAAAAGTTTTGAAAATAAGTGTAGTAATTTGTTAGTTGAAGTACTGTCAAACTTATTCAATTTATTGTGAATTATTTTATGAAACGAGTACTTTAAACGAATATAATGTTAAATTCAAAAGTTGCCGCTTTATAGAAATATCATCTGTTAAACTGTTTGTAGAGCTCTTGGTAACCAACAGTATGAATTACAGTATACCGAAACAGGCGAACAGAACTTCATGTTTGGTTGTTGACATTTATTCGATTACTTCATAATCTTATATGAACAAGTACTTGTACTTGAATGGATGAATTTTGTCTTGACAAACTTATTTTGTGAATAAATTATACAATAATTTCAAAATTATTAAAATCATATTCGAAAATTCAATCACTTTTAAAAAGTATTCAAATATCCAATTACTTTTTAACTCAATAATATTCAAATATTTTTCGATAAACCTTTGTACCTTTGAAACACATTTTAGCCTTTAATTGTTTTGTATGTAACAGCTATCGGCAGATTATAAAGCTCTAGGTATCCAACTTTATAAGCTACAACATACCGCAATACGCAAACAGTACTTAATATAAGGTTGTTGACATTTATTCAATTACTTCACAATGTCAAATGAACAAGTACTTGTACTTGAATTGATGAATTTTCTATCAGCGAACATATTTTGTTCATTAAATTATAAAAAAATTTTCAAAAATCAAATTAAAATTGTATTCAAATACTTATTCAATTACTATTTTAAAAGTATTCAAATATCCAATTACTTTTTATCAAAAATAATATCCAAATATTTTTCAATAACCCTTTGTATAATTTTTCTTTAAACGTTTCTTTGAAGCATTTTTTGAAGTCTTTTAAATTTTTTTTTTAACCAAAAATAAACCAGTAATTCTTCATTACTATAAAAATTCTTGTTTGTTATTTTTAATTTTTTGTTTTTTTTTTTATAATATACGATATGTTTTTATATTCGAATTTCGAATTTTAAATTCGGCCTTGAATACATAATACATATAATAACTAAATAAATGTTTGACATTGAGAGTGAAATTTGTACCATAAGCAAATCAAAAATAAAAAGTTAAAAAC
Organism: Dolichopus griseipennis; assembly: GCA_963082915.1. Taxonomy (NCBI): domain Eukaryota; kingdom Metazoa; phylum Arthropoda; class Insecta; order Diptera; family Dolichopodidae; genus Dolichopus; species Dolichopus griseipennis. The sequence goes on along the minus strand of OY720444.1, from coordinate 20,663,276 downwards.
ATTATATACAGATATAACACCAACAAAAAAAAAACGGTGCAGGTTCATAACTCCCAAGGTCATAATTCCCTTAGGGACTTATGACTCAATTAACTCCCTTGTACAGTTCTCAGCTGAAAAGTTATTAGTAATATTAAAACAAATATTAATTTTAATTATATAACATCAGTGACGGGTTCGAATATATGTAAACTTTCTTGAACTATAATATCAAAAATAATTAGCACACATTTTGCAATTGGATTGGGGTATTCCAATTTTCCAAAATTAAAAATAAAATAATAATTTCACATGTAAACTACATTTTTCAAGACTATTTTGCAAAAGGGTAATCCTGATTTTTAACCAAAGTCTCGCATACATGATTTCCTAAATACTTTGCAAAAAGCTTTGACTCTTTAGACTCTTTAGATGCTTTCTATGACAGAATCTCGAATATTAATACATATTGTTTTACATCGAATATTTTACTTATAATAATATTATCATACTTAAATCATAAAGATCCAAAAACAACTTATAACCCACATGTCAAGAGACTTATGTCCCGCGTAAATATCTTATAATGTGTCAAAGATCTCTTAGAGAATTATATACCACTATATGAGTGATAAGTCCCTAAAGGACATATGACCCTGGGAGTTATAACTCTGCACCAAAAAAAAAAAAAAAAACTGTTAACAATATGACAACAATAAAAATAAATGTCAGAGTTACCATTACCGCTATTAAATAAGTAATCAATTCTATTTTCAGATCTCTAACTATTAATTTTTTAGCCAATTTATATTAAAATTACAAAAACAAGACCAACACCCAAAATCAAAAAATAAATTGAAATTAAATTAATAATAACTGTTGCAAATGTATTGTTGCCAATATTGTCAGCAACATAAAAAAAAAAACATTGAATGCCAAACATAAAAACGCTTGAATTGCAATACTAATAACAATCGATGATTAGCGATTAAAGTTCACTTTAAAAAAAAAACTAAAAATTATTCGAATTGCTGCTGGCATTGATATATTTCTTTTGATTTTTTCATATTACCTCTTTGTGTTGTGGTTGTTACTACTGTTGTTGTTCTTTGTTGTTTTGGTTGTACTTGCCTTAATTTTATGCTAAATTAAAATACATTTTTTTTTTTTTTTCAAACTGCTTTCAGTCAAAAGTTATGTTCAAACCATTTTTGGATTCTGAATTATTTATCTACCATTTTTTCATTTTCCTTATGTACAGCTAGCGCTGTATGCAGCACTAGTCGTTGTTCTATACTTTTTACATTACCTGAGTTTTAGTAAGGTCATGGATGCAAAATTGATTTAATTATAGCACACAATTTGTTTTTTTTATTTTTAACACATTATTCAGATGTCAATTATAAAAAAGAACCGCTGCGTGCGTTAGAAATTTAAAATAATTTTGTAGGTGTGCTTTATAAAGCAAAATTCAAATTAAATTAATTCAAAAATGGAAAATTTAAATTAAAATTCATGATTATTGTTGGGTACTAATTGATTTTAATGTGCGGCGTTATTATAATATATTAACAGCAAATTATATTTGATACATATATATAAATATATATCAAAATGTAGGTGTTATTGGTATGGTAAATATAGTGCAATGATTCTATATTAGTTTCAAATTAGAAATTAGAAATAAGTACGTGGAAAATTGTAATAATTATTGAAATACTTTATTAGAAGACTTTAGAAAAATTAGTCTTAGTTGTAAATTTAAAATCAAATGTTAGTCTTCAGTTATTTTCCGCTCAGTAATTACTTTTAAAACCATAAGGCTGGGTGGCACAGTGGTTGAGTACCGACTTTCAAGCGAAAGCCTCGCGTTCTAATCCTAGTATAAGTGAAAAAAACTTTCTGGTTTTCGACTGGACTCAGCTACCATCTGCCATTGGGTTCAAATTAATGGCATAATCAATAATGAATAATTATATATCTTTAATAAAAAATACATTAATATAACAATATAAACAAATAATTTAATTGAATAATATAACTCACAGATATAAAATAGCATATAACTGAAATACAAAATATTACAATATAAACAAAAAATAGAATTGTAACTATTGAAAATCTAAGATGTTTCTACATGTTATAAGGCCTAGTACTATCTCATGTCTAAACTGTATGTGGAATTCAATAAGACCAACAACACGAATATAATACGACCCTCTATTCCTACATGTACGTATGCTATAGACAGACTTATTAGCCTAACAGTTGAACAGTTAGAGTTTAAAAATAAGAAAAATAAATACTCATATTATCTTTAAGATTACTTTTTTATTAAAACTAATAATCCTATTGTTTTTATCCTAGAGATAGGGTAATTACACATTTATGGGTATAATATAAAGGGTATAAAAAGGGTAATATCTAATTTAAATAATTCAAAAGGTACTCATTTACACCTCAAGTAACTGATGAATAACATAAAATTATATTAACTAAAATAAACTGAAATGTGTACTCAATATATTATAGATACATATAAAATTAACTTAATTGAACTAAAAATAACTAAATAGTTTTTTTAAATATAAGTACTTATTAATAAATTTAAATTTCAAAACGTTATTTACCATAGTTTAGACTCTTAAGTACTTATATAAGAATTCAATATTATAAAATAACCTAAAAAATACAATAAAGTTTGACTTAAAAAAGAATTAAATTTATATCAGTATCACCTAAAAGTATGCAATTTAACATTTAAATTTTTAGATTCGCTTTTTAATTTGTAAGAAGTTTTTCGGGGGTTATTTAAACTAGCTTTCAGCGAATAGAATAAGATAGATAATAGTTATTAAAATCAATTAATCCCAATTATTTCTAAAATCTATTAGTGCAATGTGTACATTCCCTTCCAGACGTCGCAGAACTGTGTAGTAAAATAAATTAAAAAACAAAATTTTTTATCAGTTTCACCTAAAAGTATGCAATTTGACATTTGAATTTCTGGATTCCGATTTTTTTAAGAAGTTTTTGGGAATTATTTAAACTAATCTTTAGGGAATAGAATGAGATATAAAACCGTTATAACACTCACTTCATTTTAATTATTTCTAAAATCTATTATAGTAATTACAAGTCCATATTCACTTTCACTTCCTGACTTCAGCAGAACTTTTAAAATAAAAACCAAGTAATCAATCAAAAGTTTAAGTAAATAAATCAATTTTAAGTACTAATGTTAATAAATTGCCAAACAAATAAACTTTTAATATTTCCAATAAAACTACAACATATTTAAAATAAAGTTTATAATAACAGTTTATTCTTGTTTTTTTTTTATTACTTAGAAAATTGAAAATTATTACGCTATAAAAAATTCCAAAAAAAAAGATAAAAAAAAACTTTTAATAATTTATAAAATTAAGTTCTTATATATATATATATATATATTGCATTTTATATATATACCGTTTTAAATTACATTGATCTTTATGTTACCACCACTATAAATAAAATTCTGTCAAGTTTTTAATATCCGTGATTACGACTGTATCTTATATTTTATTGAAATGTGATTAATAATATTTATTTGAAATTGTGGTTATTTGTATAAAAACCATGTGCAAGAGATACCCTGTAGGTGTTTACACCTGCAAGGTATATATAATAAACACTCGTTCTAAACATTAATTCTTGTAAAAAAAACTTTATCTTTCAAACTTTTTTCTTTGTTTTTAATTTTGAATTTGAAAAAAAAGATTGAGGTCATTAGGTGAATGTTTATATATGTATATTGTATATGTATATAAAATTAATTGAAACAAGTTCAAATGCCTTAAGATATTAAATTTAGATTTCTGTTTAAAAACGATTTTAGTATATGATTTATTAATTTAATTTTTGAACATAATATGTTAAAAGTTATTTTTTTAAAAAATTAATAAAAAATTTTTTTGAGTATTAGAAACATATTTTACTCTTTATTAATTTAAAATATACTTAATAAGAGTTTTATAGACTCAATGTGTAATAGCATAAGATATTTTTATGAACTGAAATGCGTTTTTGAAGGTTGAATGTCCCTTAAAGAAGGCAATATCAAATAAATACAAAATTTATAATAGACTTTTACAATGTACTTACCGTAAGCATAACCGTAGGCATACATAAATCTGCAACGCTTTAGTGGGTTACATACAACGTATCCCATGCTCCCGCATTCCAAAGAAAGTATTGAATGGGAATCTAAATAGAAAAAGACCATTCCAAAGACCATTCCCGCATTCCAAAGAAATTATTGAATGGGAAACTAAATAGATAAAGACCAGTAGGTACATCAATGCTTGAAGAGCAAAATTGGATTAAGAAAGTCAAGGTTCGACAACGAATTATAGCGCCATAGAGAAGAAGAAGTTAAATAAAGACTATAGAACACCAGTCTAATGGCCTATAATTTTGAATCAGTTTACCCAAATCTTTAATATCACAGCAATAAAAGTCAAATTTGGAAAAATATTTTAAAAAATTCCCAATCGGGCCACTTTAGTTTGGAACTAGTTTAAAATTTAAAATTCTCTTATTATTTATCTATCTTACAATTTCCAATTTTTTTAAAAAATATCAATTCAGATTGTGGTTTCCAACTTACTTTCCAAGTAAACTCTAATATCCTACTTCCAAATATTTCATACCTTATCAAACCTGCAAAAACTTTATTTTAGGAAACTGTTCCTAGAATTTGAAAAAAATTAAACGATATTGATGAATTTGTTGGAGAACTCATAAAGGTGGAATTGGTTTAGGAATCATTTTGATTCCTGCAAGCTGAACAATTCGACCTGCTTAATAATTCACATTACATAGGATATCTTATAATATTCGAAAGTTTTGTAATCATTTATGTTAATATATCAATAGTTCTGCTCTGATACCTCTTATTTGGATTAATTGCTCACTAAAGACTGTAATTTTTTCGAACTTTTTTTTCAAAGCAACGTAGCAAAACTGCTACCTAAGCACTACTTTTAAATGTAATCATTTCACTAATGTTAATAAATTCTATACATTAGAAGATTACTATTATTAATTACACGAATAGATTACTTAGTAATTAAAACCAACCCAAAAATGTAAAGTATGTATAGGGTAAAACATGAAGCAAACAAATTTATATGGAAAATTAGAATTTAACCTTAAAATACTATTTTAGACAACTTTAACATATTTAGTTTTGATTTCAATTTTAAGGAACTCAAATATTTTATTAAAAAAAAGCTTCTTTAATACCTTATATGTAAATAAAACTGTTTACTAAATTTAAAGGAATTTCCTCACAATTCCCTATATAGATAAAGAAAATTCACATTGAACTCAAATTAATTTCCTTTTAAGCTGTTTTGATTTTGAGCATTATGTTTTTGCATTACAGGAAGATGCCGCAGGAATTTTTTTGTAAAAGATTTGTATTCCTAAACGTTTTGAGTTAAACTTTAAAATGCGGAAATTATAGAAAAATTTTGTTGAATACTAAAAATTATAATATTTTAAAGGATCTGGGAGATTTAACAGAATGATTCAAAAAAGTTAATCATAGAAGTATCATATGAACTTTTATTTCAAATTCCAAAAAGACTTTAAAATTTTGATTGTATATCAATTTGGCTAAGAAGCTTATGATTTCATTGGTTCTTGCAACCTCTAAATTAGTTCTTTTTTTAAATGCAATACATAATTCCAAATTCCCGAAGCTTTGCGTGGTTACTCCCAATCCTTAAACCAGATTCAGAAGGTACTGTAGATTTTCATTAAAGCTCACTTTCTAAAGTCTAGTTTTAAAAAGGCGCTATTGTTGTGTACTATGGTATCTCTCAATACTCAAAGCAGCTGTGCACAGTCAGTTTCGTTGGATGGTTTTTGATGCTCTCCACTTTTCCTCGAAAAACAATTAAACTTATCCTTATTTTGCAATCTTCCAAACCTCGTTTCCTTATTACTTCCTTCAAATAAAACTGTGCATTTATTTCAAATGCCTTATCCTAAAGTTTTATTAGCCATATTTCGGCTAATAAAAGACTCTAGTGTCTAAAATGACTCTAGTGTGTTTAAGACTCGAACATATGCATATGCTATAATTAGTTCTTGCGTATAGTCCGATTAAGTATAGCTTCACCTATTAAATTTCGCTTTATTTTAAAAGTGCATTCTAATAGAATGATCTTCTAATGGTGCGTTGGAGCTGTGATAAGTGACAGGAGCGTCGTTAAGAACATAGCGTTGACAACTATATACATGATTTAAATAGAGTTGTTTATAATGAAGCATCGCTTTGATCATCGATAAACAATATAAATTTTCTATGGTATGCTCTTATCGACGCTCTTAACACTTATCGCAGCTCCAACATAAACGAACCTAATACTTTTTCAAATTTTATTTTCTATAGAGATGTGAAGGTGATCTTTTAAGACATGATTACTATGATTTAATTTTATTTTCTGTAAGGCATTATTTTCCTTTGTTTAGAAACTTAATAAACTGAATAATTGATGCTGACTATGGGATTTGCAATAATATCAAAGTAAATAAATTAAAGCGAATTGCAAAAAAAAAAATATTAGATACTTGGAAAAATCTTTGAAAAAAAACAAAAAAAATTTCAAAAAAACCTTGAAACCAATTTGGAATTAACTTAAAATTATAACTATAACTTTTTAAAGTTTATTATTACTGAGAACAAATATGTCACAAAATTAAGTATACAACAATCTTACATAATTAAATTTTAAGCTTAGATTTTATTTAGATTAACGCTTTAATTGCATGTCAAGTTTTAAAAATTTGCTTTAACCTTAGTTTTTCCTTTTATTTATTTATTTTCCAATTTTTTTTCTAGTTGAATTACGAATTATGATTTTATTTGACATGGGCTTAAACTTTATTTTCATTCTATATCAAGTTGTTTACAATTTTTCATTACAATATCAAATTACAATTTTCTGAATTTGAATGACAACATAACATAACCCAAAAAAAAATTATGTTTGTAATACTGTTTAAAAAAAACGTGACTTAAAATGAAAATTTTAGAGAAATAATTAAATTAATTACAAAATTTATATCAAATTGTATCTGGAAATTAACTAAGAGAATTGAATGTGATCATTATTAAGCATTAATTTGTATTTTAAATATGATGCAATAAAGTTTTATACTTTGTTTAGCTCTACATATTGATACTGTGTGTTTTTCTAAAATGAAAGTCGCATTATTTACAGAATTTACAATTTTTTATAATATGTATAATGTGGTGTTTAGTTTCGCTGAAATGTCGCATAGAAAGTACATTGAATATAGGTCAGCAGTAGGACCATACGTATTATTTGAAGCCATTTATTTATGAATGTCTGTAACCTGCTGTTTATATAGTATTCGAAATTAGTCAGGTCTCGCTAGAGCTATCTGGTTTTTCTAGAGAATTTTAAGTTTCTCCATATAGGCTGCAATATATCTGCCGAAAACTACTCTAGCTTCCTTGAGTCGATTATCCATGTGTTCTTATGCTGTTCCACTGGTTGATTAAGAGCTGCCAAGATAACGGAAGTTATTGAAATTCACAATTATTTGAACGTTTATTTGTAGATGTTATGTTACGGCATTATTAGTTGTGCCCTATGTAGTGACATTAGATGATGGTCCTATGCATAGTGACAATAGTTGATGGTCCTATGTAGTGACATTAGTTCGTATCACTTCGGTTTTATTAATATTGGATTCAAGTACAATATTGCATGTAATATTTTGTAGATGTTCTAATTTACTCTACATAATGTTGAACATGTGCAGGAGAATGCATATGTCATCCGCATAGTTTATATTTTCAAGCTGTTGGGTTAAGGATCAAGGTATTTCTCTCTTTAATTAACAGACCCGTTTCATTATGTCTTTCAGTCATTCAGGACTTTTGTGAATAGCAAGAATAAAAGTGGTATGAAACTTTCGAAATTACCCAAGGAATCCTTCTTTATAACGTCTTCCTACCTTCCCAAAAAACTCTTCATTTTTATTCTTCTGTTTAAACCCATTATTCTTACATAAAAAATTATATAATTTCTTTTATGAAATCACGCACAACATTTTGTATTTTTATTACTTAAGAAAATAATAATATTGTCACGATTCTTTTTTTATTTTCATCACAAAAAACCTCAGCCATTAATTTTATAAATCTTTTGAAATTTATTTTTTGAATTATTAAGGATGAAAATGGTATGGAATTTGTTAAAAATAAGTTTTAAATGACTTTTCTCCTACTCTAATTATCCAAAGTGATGATTTACAGTTTTTTTTGTTTTATTTTCTCTGTCATATTTGATGTCATCAAAAATATTATCACCTTTTAGTATCCAGATGTCCTGATCCATTAAAAAATAAGTTCATCAACTATATGATGAACTTTTTCGTTTTGGATGTCGAACTAGTTAATTCTTTTAAAATTACGATGGGTGAAAGGGAAAGATTTCATCTTTTCAAAAAGTTGAAGTTTTATGAAGAATAAGTTTAACATGATTTATTACAGTAGATGACATAAAATTGTGTCAAAGTTAAATGCACTTAAATAACAGAACCGTGTTTCAATGCTAATGTATAAAATGCTGTTAAAGACCTGTTAAAATTCTGTTATGAGATTTCTTTAAATGTAGAGCTCATTGCTTAGCTATTTTTAGGCTTGAAAAGTTACACTCAATTCTTAATTCATAAGACATAAATCACTCAATTCTTAATTTAAATAAAATATTCCTCCTATTCCTTTCTTTTCAAAGCAGATGGTCATCGCAAGCAGTTTGGAAGCTTATCTCAATATTCTTAACTGAAAAGTGGTTTTAATAAGTAAAAGCCTTACACACACTAACTGAGTTTTAGATTATTAAATTCACCTAGTGTAATGAAATCGTAAGCTAAGAATTTTTCGCAGTTCCTTTGTCAGACGCCTAAGAAATCTCTAACAGTTACGAAGTTTATCTCACTATTCTAAACTGAAAAGTGGTTTTAATAAGTAAAAACTTCACATTACTAATTATGTTTTAGGGTATTAGGTAAATTTAGTGTATTATAAATTAAGCTTTTTCGCCGTTCACTCGCTTAAATAGCCCGAGATATCTCTAAAAATTCGAAAGCTTATCTCACTATTCTAAATTGAGAAGTGGTTTAAGTTATTAAAAACCTCACATGCACTATATCAGTTTTGGGTTATTAGGTTAATCTAGTGTATTATAGTTTATCACCACATTATATTGGAAGATTATTAGAATATGCATTATACTCCTAATACATATGACGATTAATAATCTTTACAGAATTATCCGCACCTATTTAATTTGAGAATAATCAATTTCAATTAAGAACACTACCAATTCCGCAGAATTGAAATTTAAAAAAAATTGCCATCACTGTAGTTATTACTGTATATAATATTTTATGGTTAAGTTCATCTTTATTTGTGTTAGTTTTATTATTGCTTTTGTTTAAAAAAAAATGTTATTATCCTGTTCCTTATTATTTAGGTATTAAACCCTGTGGATATAATTTGTTATTTTTTATATTCCTTTTTTTTCATCAAGTAAGTCATTTTTCGTTTTGTTTCGTCTCGTCTCGTTTCCAGTACATTAACGGAAGACGTTGTTTTGCAATTATCCTTCTTTTTTTCCATTTTTTTCTAATTTTTATTTTTTTTTCTCATTTCAATTACGCTCTCCTTCTTTTTGCATTGTATTAACTTAACAAACAATATTTGCTTTCTTTTTTTTTTCTCTAAAGTAAAGTCTAGAAACTGGGAATAGCCATTAATAGGATACAAGGTTCTAACACTCTATTTACTGTGTGAGGTGTACATTGACTCATAGAAAAAAAAAAAAAAATTGCAATTTGTCGGATACAGTGAAGGACGCGAAAAAAATGCTATTGAGATTAAAAGTATTTTTTAGATTAATGGAGAGGAGGTTAGATTAGAGGAGGATATTTAGAGGAGAGGTCATAGATTTTATGGAGGTTAATTATATAATTTTTTATTCAGAGTAGATATAACTAATTAACCCTTTTCGGCCCAGCAACACTTTTCTTCGACGATTCTCTCGCGTAAGCTATCATTAACTTCCAATTTTTTTTATATATGTGACTCTAGGGAAAAGACTAGTGGGACTCCACCACCTTTCTCAACACTCTGCTATTTTTCAGCTCTCAGTTAAAACTGATTTGACCGAACGCTTTTAACTATATTTTATATATGTGAAGATTAGTATATGTGTACTTAAAAGTAGAAAGGACTGTAACAATATTCCCGGAATACGTTGATTTTTATCGAGAAGATATTCGTTAAAAAAATGAATATTTTACTTGCACAGGATTGCTAGAGTTCGGGAAATATCCTTGTATTATCGAATATTTCCACGTTAATACATTGCAGTACAAGATCTTGGATCATCTAGTTTCTTCAAGTTTATTTAATTGTCTGGGAACGTCTGGTTCATCTAGTATTTATACTAAATAATTATTAATTTATTTATTCATTCATTTTTGTATATCACTGTACTTTTACATGTACTGCATAATTTAAAAGGAAGCTATAGTTTAAAATACCAGTTAAAGTTATATCCTTGAAATTTACTTGGTTGGGTTGGCATATTACTAACTACTTATTACTGGTTGTTACTATATTATAAGAAAAAAAAGTTAATAAACAACTAAATCCTTGGCATTGGTATTGGCAGTCTTGTTGTATAGTTATTTCTTAAAAAAAAAAGATTTATATACTATCAAATAAAAGTCATTAAGAAGCTTTGTTTTGATAATGAAGATCAAGATACATTATCTTTCTGGATCTTTTTCCCATTCCTTCCCAGATGCTCATAAATAATATTTTGAGTTCTATGGATAGAAAAAAATTATTTTTATACCCGTATGACTATATAGTCAAAGGGTATAATAAATTTGCCATTTCGTTTAGGACGCAGAGAAGGAGAGGGAGTAGATATAGACTCAAGTGTATGGATCGGATCAGAATCGAAAAATAAATCGATTTAACTATGTATGTCCGTCCGTCTGTCCGTCCGTCCGCACGATAACTCAAAAACTAAAGGAGGTCTTGAAATTTTCGCAAATTCGTTTTTTGCTAAACCCGTCATCGCTATTTAAATCCAGCCATTTTGGTCCATGGGTTCGGATAGCTGCAATACAACTTCCTTTTTTATATAAGTATTACTCTGTACCTATTACAGCTACGTGTCTGAAATTTTGCCAAAAATAGTTTAGTGTAATGGCCAAAGTTACAGAAAAATTTGGTTGCTCTAATGCAGAGGGTTCGAGTAGCTGCCATACAAACCCTTCTTTTATATGAGCATTACACTACACTTAATAAAGCTGTATGTTTTAAATATTGTCAAAAGTAATTAACCAGATGATATAATGTATATGTTACGGTCATACGGGTATCCCAGAGTTGACACAGTCTACTCTACTACACTCTTCCTCGTTTAAATAGGATTCGGAAAATAGGGAGTTCTAATATTTATAACAAAGAACCGTAATGTCTAGGGATAACGATTACAGAAATTATGAGAATGGTAAAAATAAGATGTTACGCGGTCATAGGATAGTAAATTTATAAATATCTGTTTGGCTTTGTATATTACTTTTATGTCTGGGGTCCTAAATCATATTATATATTCTTATATTAATTTATAAATGAATCATTTATTTACTCATTTATCCCATTTAGAAAAATGTAAAGGAATTTTTTTTTTTTTTTGAAAGAACGTGCAAATATTTAAATATTAAGTACTTGGAAAGTATTTGTTAAAGTATTTGGTTTTTTTTTTATGTTTTGAAAAAGAGAATGTAACTACAATGTGTATTGAAGAATATTAAAAAGTACTTGAGATTTTATATTAATCTTGTTGTTTAAGTTGTTTTTTTTTTAATTTATTTTTAAAAAAACTAAAATTAAAAATAAAAAAATACTTAAAAAAAATCAAATTCAAATAAGAAAAGAATTACCATATTTTTAAAATATTTTATTATCTATATGGAATCTTATGGAACTTGTAAGTTGTAACTTATGAGTACTTAAATGCAATTGAGAAAAAGAAAGTTACAAAAATAAATACAAAAATGTTATTTTATTACGTATACACTTAAAAATTTGTTTTAAGAGGGTTAAAATAAAGTTTAAAAGGATTCGTGATCCTTTAAATTTTTTACATTTTCGTAATTATTTTAAATATTACATTAAAATTGTAAATATGTGCTTATGCTGTCCAAACATCATAAAATTTGTCTTTCAATGTGTTGAAACAAATTAAATAATAAAAGTTATTGTCAGCAAAATATATTTAAAAAGTGTTTAATGGTTAGTGGACATGTTTTTCAACAATTTTTCCAACTGTTGAAATATTGATTTCGAAAATTTAAAGTTATTAATTATTAATGTGGGCGTGGCTTTAGTTATTGGTTGATTGTTTTAAATGGAAGTTGAGTAACTGAATGTCGTTCAAAATTAATTTTAAAGACTCAAAGAGGGTGTTTTATAGTTACCTAACATTGATACGTATGTAGTATTTAGAGTTTTGGCTGCCATAGGCTTTTATCGATAATGAAATGTGAAGGGAATTTCTTAAAAGGTATTTTTTGATTATTTTCACTAATTTACGATAATAATAAATAAACTAATAAACAAAATTAAATTGTCTGGTAAATGTGTGTGAAACAGTTAACATGCATAAGAACTTGGTATTAAACAATGTTAAATAATATTTATAGACAGCGTTATATTACCGACTCAAGACAAGGTTATTTAAGAAGGATATTTTTAACACTTCTGGGTTTAGTTTACATGTAATGATCTTGTATTTAAAGATCTCATTTCAAAGCTTATTGTGAATAAAAATTATATTTAAAGAAATTTATGAAATTGAAAAATTAATATAATTATTCACTTAATACTTAGGGTTGTAGCTTAAGTTTTAAAGTTTTTAAGTATAAAATGCCTAAAATTTTCATTAATAAAACCCCCTCCTTTTATAAATTGCACTCTAAACTCAGAACAGTGGGATAGAAACCACAAAATTTCTGACGCTATATAACTAATATTACATTCAGATTAGTATATGAATGGAAAAGGGATTTAACAATGTTTCTACTAATTTCTATTTATATACTCAATTTCATGCTTGAAAACCTTGATGATCGGATAAAATCTAATAAAAACGAGGAATAGTGTAGTAGAATAGACTGTGTCAAATCTGAGATACCCGTATGACCGTAATATAAACATAATATATGTAAATAATATATTTATCATCCGTTTAATTACTTTTGGCAAAATTTCAAACATTCAGCTTCATTAGGTGTAGTGTAATGCTCATATAAAACAAGGAGTTTTATGGCAGCTACTCGAACCCGTGGAGCAACACAGCTGGATTTAAATAGCAATGACGGCTATTGCATAAATACGAATTTGTGAAAATTCCAAGATCCTAGCTCCTTTATTTTTGACTTATCGTGCGGGCAGACGGACATACATAGCTAAATCGATTTATTTTTCGATTCTAATATGATCCATACACTTGAGTCTATATCTACTCCCCCTATTTCTCTGCGTCACAAACGTAATGGAAAATTTAGTATATTCTTTTGACTAATGGTCATACATATCATGGTGTATATTACAATAATTTGGTAATAAGTCCAAATGTTAAATCGGCAAAGGATTAATATTATCAGGCAATATTTACTTTTGTGTGGTACTACAAACAAATAAATAAATTCATGCTTGATAGGCTTGATGCAATAAGTAATCAATTAATAATTACATTTACTAATTTTAATAATCAATTACATCCAAATAATAGCAGTTCTAAGACAATAAAACTATTTTTATGATTGTTACATATTATTTCTATTTTTATTATCATACATACGTGTACGTGTATTTTATTACTTGTAATTATATCTTCAATACATGAAACATTAACATGACATGTCATATGATCATTTATACATTTCAAAATAAAGGGGAGTCTAGACATTTTGACACAATTAAAATAAATACTACGCTTTTCTTGTTGTTTTGTAATTTTTTTTTATGAGAAGATTTTGACCTTCCCTAATTTTAATAATATTCTTCATTTAACTATTTATTTTAACATTGTCTTTGTTGTAATATTTTTTTTTTTGTAAAAATGTAACTGTAAATAATAACAGTTTTCTAATATATATATATAAATATAAATATTGCGTGAATTTTCCAACTGATGTTATTCAAAATTACTTACAGTTCATTCATTGTTAAAATTTAAAAAGAAAATCATTTTTTTACAAGTTCAAGTTTTGAACTTTTGTGTGTTTGTTTGTTTTTATAATTGAAATTTCTCATCGGTTTGATTACTATTGAAAAAAAAATAAAAAAAAACAAAAATAAAAAATGAAATGAGAGAGGGAAAAAAAATATTAAAAACAGATAAACAAAGCATTAAAAAAATTTTAACCTAAAAAAAAAATGGTTAAAAAAAAAAATGACCAAAAAAACCTACACACACAATCTTTTGGCGTTTTTTTGCTGTTCTGTTCCAATTTCGTTATTTTGTTTCGCATTTTTTTTGTTTTTTTATGTTTATTTTTTTTTTGTAACTCGTTGAAAAAAGTTTCTCTTGTCAAAATTTTTGTTTTTTGTTGTTTTTACAGTTGGTGGTTGTTTTTTTTTACAATTTTTATTCGCTAGCTTTTATTCTCTAGAACTTTTTACCTTCATAAAACAGAAATAGAACCATTTTAACTTTCTTTGGGCAAAATTTAATTTTAGACGTCATTACACCTGTGTGCAAATTTTTTTTTTTAAATAGACAAATTTAGTTGGTCGGTGAACTTTAGGGTTCTTAAAGTTGTATGCAGTTTAAAATTTGATTTTTAAAAGGTCTGAAAAGTGTAACTCGATAAAAAGTAAAGATCTAAGCCAAATTAATATATATATAAAAAAAATTAGATTGTGCATAAGAGGGGGGATGGCAAAATGTCACCAAAAACGAATGTCACCAAGGATATTTCAGTACATATACTTATGCGAGATTTGGAATCAGGAAAGATCTTATAATTTGTTAAACAAAATTAATTTCCAGAATATTTATGAGAATTATAAAATAGTTGGCTACCAAATCGAGGTTTTGAATTTTGGTTTTTGGGAATTTCGTACCCAACTCTTAAAATAGATTTTTTCCCTTTCCACTCCTTCAAGGAGTATTAGGTATTCACCAGATCCATTCAGACTAGGTTTCAGTTTCTTTAATCGTTATATTCACTAAGCTGTTGATTACTCGGCTGTAGCTCTGTAGCTATTGTCTAAGATTATGAACACACAAATGTTAATTTTGTACGCCGTCTATTATCTTACACAAGAGTTATTTATTTATTTTTATTAAAGCGTATTTTATATTACGATATAAATATACAATTTTACGATATTTTTTTATTAGATACGATCTGACCGGGGTTTTAACTCGAGAGCTTCCGCATGAAAGGCGGCGTCTTTACCATTACACCAGTGGCCAGATCTTAGAATAGATTAAAAAATTATAATACTTTAGAATGTCTAGGCCAACCTATACGAGTCTGTTTTACTTTATTTACTCTTTGGGTGAGTACAACAAGACGTAGACAATGCTCTTTTAGATGTATATTCGTACTCCTTCATTCTCCAAAGTTTAATGTAAATTACACTATAATCTATCCAATGGGAAAACTTTTATCAATTAAATTTTAATCATAATACTTAATTTCTTTTACCATCTTTAATTTTCGCAAAAATAACTGTAAAGTTTCTGATCTTGAAGTACTTAAATCTGTCAACTTATACAGAATAGTTTAGCGAATAATACTTAATTACTTAATTGTTAGGCACTAGAAACCATAAAGGTTCTGGACCTGATGTAATATCCTCTTCCATTCCTCTCAGTTTTGCGCAAATCTCTTCTAATTGGCGATATGCGGTTTTTTTAAATTTTCAAATATTTAACACCTTCCGAATGGAATATTAAAATTGAAATTGTTCTTATTTTTTAAATTCAAACTTAAAGTACAAAATGTTCGTTTAATTAATTTTGGGGTTTTCCTTTAGAATTTTTAACAACAGTCAGAATTTAGAAATGATGGATTCGATTTGATTAGATTTGGTTTTTTTCAATTTGATTAAACTTATCGTTAACTTTTAATGGATCTTCTTTTTCGTTTCATTTTGTTTTTTTGTTAAAATTTGGCTGTACTTAATTTTTCAGAATAGGTTCAATGACTTTTTAATTTAACGAAAAATGTATATAAAAACCTTTTTTTATATTTTCTGTAATTAATTTGAAATGGTTAGAAGTTTTCAATAAAATTTAGATTGTGGTAATTTGAAATTAAAAAACAATTAAAAAACTTTATTTTTTTATTTAATTTAATTCTAGTGTGTGGTTGATTCTTAATCAAATAATAAGATAATTATGGCCTAGACACTTTTAAGTATAATATATGCAAAATTTTATTTAACTTTAAGTCATCTAGAGTTCTTAGATTTGAGCTCTTCAAATGTAAAGCATACAATCCTTATTAGATTCTGTGATACAAATTTGAAACCTACATAAATAAAATATTAAAATGATCATCAACTTAGTCATGACATCAGCACAAGTGTTATGTGTACAATCCCAACTATCCATTTACATTAGAAAAAATTTTTAATTCTTATGAGTTATGACATATTAAAATGACACAATAAAGTGTCGTATGAAGTATTTATAATTTTAAAATATTAATTTTTTTTGTTCTTAAATTTTTTATGTCAATTTGATGTCACGATTTCCACCTGCAGAATTTTAAATGAGGTGAATTTTTTTTAATAATTATTACCAGTAGTTATAAAAAAATATTAATCGAATGACTAATGGTTTGCATTTTAGTTGGTTTTGTATTTTGTTCTTAAATTATTTGATTATTTACTTGTTGAAGGAAACACCAAGTCCGACCATCTATGTTTTGAATTTTCAAGGTATAAAGTATATAATTATATATTTTAGAATAGTGGAAAGGGGATCTGTATATTTCAAGTATCAGTAAAATGTACCATTACCAAATACTGATTACTTTATCAAGTATTACTTAAATTTTGAACAATAATTAGAACTTATCATAGAGTTAATTAAAAATTCAATATTACCAGTAGTATGAATTTAATGAATGAAAATATTTGCAAAGTACTTTAATAATTGGAAAATTATTGAATCTTTGATACTTAAGAATTTTTTAATAACTAGTTACTCGAAAATACTTAAGTATTAAAAAATAATTACAAAAGTAATTAAACTCAAAACTTAATTAATTTCTGGGAATTACAAGTATTTTTGCTTGATTCTTTTACTAATTACTAAAATTTTGTAAGTATCGAAATCGAAATAGTACCGGTACGTGACAAAGTAATCGCGTAATAGTAATCAATACTGTACTTAAGTACCACTTTACTCGGTATTATACAGGTCTAGTTAAAAGTAACAAGCTTAAATATTATATTTATATGATCAGAGCATAATTTTGTAAAATTTTGATCAAATTTATGCCCGAATATCCGAGTATCTTTCGAGCTTAATTTGACCCTTTCTTTGGATTATATGTACCTCATATTAACATTTTAATATATTAATTACTTTTAATTAAGAATAATATTTTTGTCAGAAATCTTTGTATCACTTTAAAACAATTAATATTCAAATTAGTTGAATTGAATTATGAATTGTTCATTTTATCAAAAATTGGAGTTATTATATAAAGTACTGAATATAAATTATGAATTGTTTATTTGATCAAGACAGAGAACTTAAGGAGTAAGTACTTTCTACTATAGAACCAGAATGTATTACAAAGTTGTTATTTTCTTCTCTTATCTACCATTCTAATATTTAGCTACAGCTTTTGTAAAATAGGTTTACTAACCCGAAGCATATTAACATAACCCGAATTTACATAATTTTAAAGCTGCAATTATTACTTGAAATTCTGAAACTACTTTAGTTTTAAGTTACATTTTTTTGTTATTTATTTAAGTTACTTGTGGTGTATGTAATACTCAATATATGTTCCTATAATATGATCGATGGCGTAGTCCTAACGTCGGATTTTCAATCGGAAGGTCTCGGGTTCAACCCCTCTTTGAATCTTGTCTTAATATTTATCTTAATAACTGCCCACCTGAAAAGGAAAGGCTGAATCACTCGTTTATCATATTGCATGCGGTAGAGAACTGTTTATAAATAAATAAATAAATGTTCCTATATATGCAAACTGTTATTCTTAATGGATTACCAAATATGGTGCAGCAAAAATTCTTGAAAATAAAATTACATAAATATACAACAATAGTTCTGCTCTAGAAAATAAATTTTTTAATGTTAATTTAAGAATTAATTTAACTTTAATATAATTTTTTTCCAAAAATGTTATAAATTTATATTCCCACAATTCTTAAATATGCATTTCCCATAGTACCCAACTACCCACAACAATTTTAAATATATATTTAAATATATATATATATATACATATTTTTTAATTATTATTTTTAATTTATTCTTTTACAGATACAAGTACATCTTGAGAATAAAATAACAGCAGCAAACTGCAACCACAATCACAGGTAATTGTAACTTTTTTCTTAAATTTTTAAATTAAATGTTTTTTTTTATCTATGTAGAGTTATAAAATATTTACACCAGCTGTGCCTTTAGTTTTTTTTTTTTTGGTAATAATTTTATTCTGTTAAAGTTTTTCCTATACTCGTTTCATTTTATTGTCTTTATTTTTTTTTATAATAAACATTTAAAATGCGCATCCGTTGCACTAAAGTTTTTTTTCGCAAAAAATTATATAAAATGATAATGAAATAAATGAAGTTGAATGCAATTAAATTTAACTACTTATGGCTTTTTGATTTTTTTTTTGTAATTTCCCAAGCCATGATTCAATAATTTGCATTGGAGTCTTTCGTTTTGAGAAGGCATTTTTAGCAAATAATTCTCATGACTCTTTTCTACGGCTTAAGTAACTAAACCTTTTCTTTAATAATAATTTACGAATTGATATAAGTTTCAATTTGGTTTTGTGGAAGACTTAGAATTCGAGTAGTAGTAACTGCTTACTAACAATACTTTTAACAGTTTAAAGCACTCCCAAATATTATTTTTAATTAAAATACTAGTTACAAATTTATACATGGTAACTGTTTGTTTTATTTCTTTTCCACTCCAGTCCCTATTTTGGCTAGGCTTTAGTTTCTTTAATCATTATACTCACTTAACCGTTGATTACTCGGCTGTTGCTATTGTATAAAATTATATGAATAAACAAATGTTAATTTTGTATGCCATCTATTATCCTACACAAGAGTTATTTTATATGAAATATTATCTTACGATATTGATTATTACGACATTAATTATTACGATATAATTATACTATTTTACGGTTTTTTTTTTTTGATATGATCTGACCGGGGTTTAAACCCGCAACTTTCCACATAAAATTCGACGTCTTTACCACTAAGCCATTGGTCAGACTTTGTACCTTAAAGGGTTAAAATTATTATGAGGAAAATAATACTTTTAATAATATTAAATTTTTGTAATAAAAAAATGTCCTTGGTAACGCTAATAAAATATTAAAAATTCAATTTTCATTTAATAAAACATTCTTGGACTCAATGTTAATATATATGTATACATATTAAAAACTTTCATTTAAATCATTTTTATATATAAATTTTTTAATAAAAATTAAAGGTAAATTATTTCATTTTATATTAAAAGTAATATAAGTTATATTTTTAATTATATTTATTATAAATTTCAAAGGATTTTACAATATTAATATAATCGACTACAACGGTCATTACAGATTTTTTTTACAATTTGCATTATTGAACTATATTTTAGACTTACGAGTATCTTAATATTCTTAATTTTGTTTATATTATTTAAAAATAAGTTATATTTTATTAAAAATATATATTTAAATTAATTTAAAAGAAAAAAATTCCATTAAAACTTAAAAAAACTTAATTTTAAATTTTGAGTTCGCCTAAAAGTATGCAATTTTTAAAAAATTTCTTATTTTGTAGATTTATCGAATAAAATAAAATTAAAATATTAATAACATAAAATATTTCGAATAAATCACTTCGAAATTGAACTGATAATTTCGAAGTGATTCGAACTGATAATTTATTCGAACACCAGAATTGGCTGTGAGATACTTAATTAAATTATCGGTTTTCACAAATGGGTCCATAAAGAAGCCCTTTGTTTTTATTTTTTTAAAGATAATTTTTATTTATTTAAATACATTTGTAAAAAAATTTCCCGTAGGTACATTTTCTAGTTATAAAAATTTTTTAGATAGATTAGTTTTTCCATCAATCTATTTTTCAGGCATTTCAAAACCTGTTAGTCCTTCAAAGTTTAATTAAACTTCTACCTTAACTTTACAAAAATAAATTTCATTTCATGATTGACACAAATATCAATATTGCATACGTTTTTTTTACAATTCTTTTCAATACACTTTTTTTTTTTAATAGATGTGTCATTTAATAAATCTATTATTAAATATATACAATTATTATTATTACTTATAATATGTATAAACATTAAATCAATTTATATATCATCAGTAATCTCTAATAATTCTATTTGCAATATGTCCTTGCAATATTCAAAGTAAATAATATACCCTATAATATTAAAAAACTTTTCAAGAGTATACATATGCAAGGACATTTTTCCGTATATATATACATATGGTATACACTAATAAATAAAAAAAACTATTATTTTCTATAGTCCCCTATTATATAATATAATTTTCTAATAATATATTTTGTATTTGTATTGTATGAAATATTGTTCAAACATTGTGAACTGAACTTGAATTCAATTTAATTAAAAAAGATGTTTTATATCTACAACAGTTTTTCATCAGTTTTTCATCAAAATGTTTCATAATAATTGAATATTTTCTATTCATTTGCATTCTCTTCTATTTAATGGAAGATTTAGAATTTTTTTTTTATGACAAGATAAAAAAAATTCTATGATGTTACATTCATGGGGGAAAACAAAATATTTTAAACTATTTTTAGGTCCATTTTAATTAAATGTTGTTTGCAACATTTTTTCATTATGTAACTATATCGCTAGAAAATATTGTTATGTAATTAAAGTTCAGTCAGTAAAGGATAACGAAATTTTTAATAGGACATGATGAAAAACAACTTTGAATATTGGAATTATATAGAAATGTATCTTTAAAATATATTAAAATATATTGAAAATCCATTAAACTAATTTAATATTCAAAATTTTTATTTTGATAAATTTTGTAGAATATTCTTCTTATTAACTAACCAAAATTGGACCCCTTGTAGAATTAAATTTTAGGATGTCTTTAATATAAATTTAGTTTGAGTGGATTAGGAAAAAAAGTTTGAGAAAGACTGTTCAGGAACAAGGTTTTATGCCGGATAATGGGGAAATCAATCATGTAGAAGGTTCACGGATTATCAAGCTGAGAATAAAGACATATTCACCCAAAGATCTTAAGTGCACACATGAATTCTTAATTTTGAGAAACACATAGGATGGAATCAAATACGTATAATTGCGATCTTCGCGTTATGAACGATTTTTTAAAAGCTGCGCTACGGTTTCTTGATTGTTCTATAGATTGGGGTATTCTAAATTCATATATGTAGATATTTAAAATACTATTGAAGTGAAGATAAGTTATAGTTACAAAATATTTTCGGATGGGTTTTGCAGAGCTATACTTAAGGGATAAAAATTACAAAAATTGCGTCCGACATCTGGCGTTTCGTCTGGTCCGACATCTAACGTTTTCGAAGATTTCATCCATTTTTAGAACATTTTTAAAAAATTTAAAAAAAATGTTTGTGTAGTATAACTTTGTCCGGCCGTCTGTCCATATGTTTACAAAACATCAAACCGTTTGAAATAAAGATACGACAAAATTTATTTGATGGGCGAACTTTTTTCTATAGCTGTGGTAGTTCCAGAGCTACAATTAAAGAGTGATTAAGGAAAAAATTTATGATGCCCTCCTTTTAGAAGGTATGGGAGTCAAAAGATTAAATTTTTCTGCTTTTAAACACCTGTGGATTGTATACATGTCAAAATTTTTTTTCAAATAATACACATCTGCTAAAGGTTTTTCTTAAATTAAAAGGAGGTCCTTAAAATTGAAAATTAAGAGTAATTTTTAACCATTTTCGGCCTGATATTAATATTCTAAGAAAATACTATAACTTTGGTGCAAGCCTCAATTTAATTCCTTTAACCTAAAAATTTCGAGGAGGGAAAGTATTAGGTCCTTGAGAATCAGCATAAGATTACACAGAAAAAATTTCGGAGCCTTCCCGATTCATGGGCTATTAGAACTTAAAATTTTTTTATTTTTTTCTAAAAATCGATATAAAACATTGTGTAGTTTTGGAAATGTGGTTTTTTAAAAAACCTTTTGGTATTTTTC
Source organism: Dolichopus griseipennis (assembly GCA_963082915.1). NCBI lineage: Eukaryota > Metazoa > Arthropoda > Insecta > Diptera > Dolichopodidae > Dolichopus > Dolichopus griseipennis. The sequence continues at coordinate 20,640,683 of OY720444.1, read as the reverse complement.
ATCAAATTTTTTAAATACATTTATACAAAATTATAAGAATTATTATATTAAAATAAACTCCATTTAAGCGGAGATAAACTTCTGCAACAAATTCATATTCTTGAATATCATTAGTTAAAGTAATTCATAAATCTTATCCAATATTTTAAAATACCAACGTTGTATACCACAATTATATTAGTTCCTATTCTTTAACCAATTGAATGAAAGGCACAAATTATAGCAATTATCTAAATGCTGCCATAAAACCTATAAAAAAACCAAAAAAAAAAATTTGTATTTTTATATTCCAGACAGAGTGCCTGGAATTTCAAAAATAACTTAATAAAAAAAAATGAATTGTTGCTATTTTTTTCATTGAAAAGACTTTCTTTCATTTTTTTTTAATTTAACTCTGATTTATTTTTATATATTTTTTTTTAAAAAAAAACATTTTCTATTTGACGTCATAATTTCTACGCATGGATTTTTATTCTGCCATTGACCTTTTATTTTTTTTTTTCTTGTTTTTCCTAAAATTAATTTGATATTGTTGTTATTATTTATTTCTTATTTTTTTGGTTAGTCTTCTTTATCCTAGGACACGCGCTCTTGTCCTTGAAAAAAACTAAAAATAAAATCTTTAATATAAATTTTAATCAAATTTTAAAATACAAAAAAAAAAAAAAAAAAATATATAATTCTTAGAACTTTAAACTATTTTTACTTTTCCAAAAATTAATATAAATTTTTTTTTAAATTAATTCAAAAAAATGTAAACCTTTCCTCATCTACTTGCTTATAGACGTTTTGCGGGGTTTTAAAAATATAATTTATAGTTTATTTAATTTTAAAATATATTTAATACTAACAACAAAGTTTTGTACGTATCTTATTTTTTAAATGACTACCAATATTTTAAAAATAATGTTATACAAAAGTACATACTTAAATAATATACAAAATTTACATATGTGTTTTTATTTAAATATTAAAATTGAAAAAATATTAAATAAAAATAAGATGTAACATATGTCTACATACTTTATTTTTTTAGAGTTTGAATAAAATGCCGTTAGGATGAGATCAAATTCTTAGAATATTTGGAAAAACTGCAAAATTTTTCAAATTATAAAGTGGAAAGCTTCTTTTATATATGTAAAAACTTTGAATATTCAATAATATATTTTCAACGCCTCAAAGTATGCAAAGTTCGAAATTTTTTAATCAAATTTTTAGAATTTTTTGGAAAAACTGAAAAAATTTTTCAAATTGTAAAATGGAAATATTTTTTTATAATACATTTTATATTTAAAAACTTCGAATACTTAATAATATATTTTTCAACGCCTTAAAGTATGCAATGTTCTGTATTTTTCTTTATTTATTCTATTTTACTGAGGCACTAAGCATAGTTATATATAAATATTGATTAGAAGTTTTCATTGTTCATAACCTCCAAAAATTTATAAAAAAAAAATTATTTATGACTACAATACACTCCTTTTACATAACAATAAATTGTATATAGCTAAGCAGTATATAATAAATAACTTTTATTCATTTTTCATTCTTATTCTCATCTTTGTTTGTGTATATGTTCAATATAAGAACATTTTCTTATCTAATCATTAACAAGAACTAAAATTTTATTTCTATTGTTCATATAAAATTTAACTGTCATAAATTGTAGAACATATCATTGGTTATTGTATATATATATACTTATCTCAGTAATAATAAGTTTTGATTGTTATGTGAATTGGTATATGTACATGTAGTTTTTGTATATTGTTTTGAATTAGTAAAAATGAATTTATATATGAAGGTTTTATAAATCAGTCATAACGTTTATAACTTTAATAAATTCGAGTTTGAAAAATGTCAAAAATTGAAGATCTTCAGTGGAGGAATTTATACATGGGTGGAATATAGTTCCATAAAGATTAGCGCAAACGAATTTCAATAAGTTGTGGTGCACCATTTGGTTAGATTAACTGTTTAGGGATGAACATCTTTTGCCCTTCTTGTGTCCCGTTAAAAAATCTTAAGTGGAAACATTTAATTATTTAATTTTTTTAGAAATATAATATATACATTATAAAAACTTATATGTATTTGGTTTTATTTTATTTTTGTATTTCAAAAAAAAATTTAACGAAAGAACGACGCAAATAGAACGAAAAACGGCAACATCATACACAATATTACAATATTAAATTGAAAATGAAAATGGAAAATTGAAGTTAAGTGGAAATTTTCACTGTTTTTCAAAATAAAAGTGAAAAAATAAAATTCACTTTTTACAAAACATTTATACTATACACTATAGAAAACGTTGTTTCAAAATCCTAGAAAAATTGTATGTAAGTAGGTTCTGCTTATTGTTTTTTGTTATTTCATGGTGGGTCCTTATAATTTCGATAAAATAAAAAGATATAAGTACCTACATTTTAAATAAAAAAAAGTAAAATTTTCTGAATTCTTGTTGAGATAAAAAGAAAAGTTGAAAGTTTCAAAATTGATTCAAAATTTAAAAAACATAAAAAACATCTGATTATTTCATAATACTTTAAAGTACTTTTTATAGAATTATAACTAACTTATAGAAAAGTAAAAGTAACTCTAACAAATTTTAGAAGTTTAAGAAATTATTTATAACTTTTAAACATAGTGAAATTGCTGTATGTAGATACTATGCAAGATACAGCAGAAATAAGCATACATAAATATAAAAAAAAGTACTCGAATTTCTAAAATATAAGTTTCAAATATATTAGAATAATTTTCATATAAAAGTTTATATTTAATAAATTCGAAATATTAACAAGCTAACTAAGTATCACTAACTCTAGACTAAAAATATTTAGAGCTAATAACACATATTTCTAGAGGAAAATTTCAATGTACTGCCATTTTTGAACTTTTTAAATAAAGTTGAAAGTTGTTTTTCACAAAATCTTTAAGTTAGAAATCAAAAATTTGTTTTTTCTATTATTCCCCTAGGGAACACGGGGCTTCCACATAGCCTCTCCAACTATTCCTATTTAGAGCTAGTCTCTTTATTTCTGACCAGGTTGTTCCCGATAAGTCACATTCTCTCTGAACTGTTCTCCTCCAGGTTATTCTTGGTCTTCCCACATTTCTTCTGTCCTGTGGTTTCCAATCTAGGGCTTGGCGTGCCACTGATATTATTGGCCGTCTTAGAATGTGACTAATCCACTTCTATTTCTTCTTTCTTCGATTTGGATCCATATCGCCTCTTGTTTTGTCTTTACCCAAAGCTCTTCATTCATTATTCGTCTAGGCCAGAATATGCGATATATTATTCGTAGACATTTATTCACAAAGACTTGTATTTTCTGTATGTTGTTCTTAATACAAGCCATGTTTCGCTTTCATATAGAAGTATTGATTTGACACAGAAATCAAAATACTTACAATTCTATTAGTCATCGAGATGATCAACACTTATCACTTAACTCTTTGTAATTATGTGTTAGTTGACTACAAAAATTTTCCGTCAACCTCAAATATATTTTTTTTTTACTTTTATGTAGAGATATGATCATTTGTAAAATTTGGGATTACATGTTAATTAGAAGATATTAAATATTTTAAAAATCAAAGGGCTGATGATTAATCAGAACAAAAAGTTTAATTTTTCATGGAAATTCCCAATTTATATAAAATGCTAGGAGTTATAAATTATCTTAAAGGACTTTTAATAAATTAAATATAATAGAAATTATTAGGAGTATTTGGTTCTGAAACGTTTCTAGACTAGACTCTTCAGTATGTTGTAGTCCTGTAATGAATAGAGGACTCTACTCTCCTTATTAAATTTTAATTGACACTTTAAACTTACAGAAAAATTTATCAATATCCATATGTGAGTTATAAGAACGAATTAAAATTTTTTCCTGTAAATTTTGTCATAGAATTAAATGAACATTTAAAATAAAGTTAAATCTTGTATCAATTCTAAGCTAGAACAATATTTTTCCTCCGTCAAATTCCTTGAATACCATATGTTTGTTGATGCTACACTAATTCTATAGTAATGGGTCCTTTAATACATTTTTAGATTTAATTAAGACGACGATGGAAAAAGGATATTAGATGCGAATTAAAAATAAGATTGAAATTAACCTATAAGGGTAAAATATATTCGATTAGAATTTTTAAAAATTGTAAAATAGTAAGTTACTAATAGATGGGAACGCACTAGATGGAATCACGCTTAACATTTTTGCAGTTCTCACAACTTAATTCTTAATTTGGTTTTACTTAATATTTTTATAAATAGTGTAGACACTAGATAGTACATTGGTTACAAAATTTATAACAGATGTTCTCAATTAATTAAATTCAAAATTGAAAAATTACATGACTTGTTTTTTAATATGTCCTTTTAATACATAAACTATATATTAATAATAAATTCTATATATACGCTGTTTTTTTCACTTATTTATTTTATTGGATTGTGTGTGCACATGTATCAATTATCCTTTTTTTTTTTTTTGGTTTTTGTTGTTATTATTTCAAAATGATGTTTTTATTTATTAAAAAATAAAATATTGTTGACATGGAGGATCTTATATATATATATATATATATATATATATGTATATATACAAATAGGTATATATGCATATACAGGGTGTCCCGGGAATGACGTGCCATAGAACAGCAGATGATAGGGGAGTTCAAAACGACCAAAAAATTGTATGGGAAGGGGGGTCTATCTCCAACCCATACGGAGTTAAAAGGCCTTAAAGATCCGATTTTTAACAAAAATTATATTTTTTCACTAAATTTTTTGATGTTTTGTTTTTACCCATAAAAGCAAAAATCTAGTAGCTAAAAAAAAAATTTAACGTGCACATTAAAGCCTGTTGAATTCTTTTTCTAATTCATAAAAAGTAATGCATATTCCTCTTCGAAATTGGAAGTTATAATGATTTAAAGGTTAAAATTATGAGCATTTTTTTAGGCATAAATTGCTTTGAACCCTATTGCTCAAAAATTGAGCAATTACCATACCATTTTTTTTTTCTAAAAAAAATATTTGTTTCTCTACGAACATTTTGAAACTCAAATTTTATTCTTATCTCAAAAATCATAAAAGTTATAACCAAATAAAGTTTCAATAAAATACTTTTTTCCTTTAAATAAATTTCTTCAAAAGATTTTATTGTTGAAGAAATTAAAGTTTAAGATTTTTTTAAAGTTGGAGATAGACCCCCCTTCCCATACAATTTTTTGGTCGTTTTGAACTCCCCTATCATCTGCTGTTTTATGGCACGTTATTCCCGGGACACCCTGTATAAATAATATATTATTTGTATATAAATTGATGAATAAAGGACAAAGTATAGAAAATTAACTGTTTTTTGATATCTAAAGAATTTACAATGGTTATTTAGAGTTTCAATAATCCTATGAGAATGGATAGGATGACCTTGTCAAAACAAACAAAAAAAAAAATAAGGATAAGAAAAGAATAAGGAATAGGATAAGAAAAAATCGAATAAAGTAAAAAAATATTAATAAAATATATATTCAGTAAGTGTTTATTAATTTTATATTGAATATAACGTTTATTATAGATAGATATAATAATGTTTTATATAAGATGGAGTATTTCGAATGTTATTTTTCATTAAAAAAATGACAGCTTTTTATTACATTTTTTTATCAAATTATGAAATCCTTCGAAATTTTAAGCTGTTAATCAATTAATTTTTTTATTGTTTTATATAAAAAAAAAAAGTTTAAAAATCTTACTAAATTCGAAAGAATTTCTAGATAAAATCGTTTCGGAATCTATTTAAGTAATAATCAATATTAATATTAAAAAAGTATTATATTTGAAGGCATCTGCTTTTGATTTATATTCATCAATCCGAGAAAATTTCAAATTATGTATGGGATAAAAATCTCAATGTCTTCAAAGTTAGACAAATTAGATAGATCGATGTGCCTAACAGTATATCACTGACATTGACGACTAATCAATGTGCTCTTATTTAATCGCTGAGTCCGATGATCAATTTCTTTTCAGGTCCCAACGACTTTTTATTATTACCCAGTAACTTTTCATTATTTCCCAACGGTTTTCCTTGAGTTCAACGTTTTTTCGACGTGTTTCGCAAGATCGCTACGATCTATCATTGGGTTTACGATTAATTGTTCTACTTAGCGACTTTTGTTAGGATTCGACGATTTTTCGCTACTTGTCAACGATTTTTCAATTGGTCTTTACAGTTTTTCACGATTTACGATTGATTTTTAGCTGAGCCCAAGTTTTATCGATGACTCTACAATTAATCGCTCTACGTAATAACTTTCGCTTGGTTCCAACAATTTTTAGATGAATGCAAGATTTGTCAATGGCTCTGCGGTTTATAGCACTACGTGATAAATTTTACTTGGTTCCAACTATCTTTAGATGGCCGTGACGATTTATCACTGAATTCAACTTTTTTCCCATGAGTCCCATGAGTTTTTCTTTAAATCCGACATTTTTTTACTACTTCTTATGGTTTTTCGCTTGGTCCCAACGTTTTTATAGATTAATGGATAACTTCTAACGTTTTTTTGATATCTCTAACAATTTTCCGTTTGATATTAACTATTGTCGAATATTTCGAAAAATTTACGATTTTCCAACGAGATTTTGCTAAGCCCAACAGTTACCGAATATTTATCAATCTACTTGAGGATCTATTGTTGGGTTGAAAACTTCCATTATATTATTGAGTCAGATGCAAACATATATTTTTCATTTTAATTTTAAATTTCGATTTTTACTATTTATTTTCTTAATTTTCTCTTTATTGCCGTTAGACATTGTGATATTTAATACCAGATCTAATACGGAAAGATTCTGGCACTTACTATTTATTTAAATTTGTTTTTAGGTCACTATGCATGGAATGAACTGTTTATTTATCTTCACAAATGTATATATATACTAAATTTATATTCAATGATAATATAAGGTTATATAATGAGAATTGATATACATGTCACTTGGAATTGGATGGCAATTAATTTTATTCTAACACAGCAAAAATACTTTGTATCCTGACACGTATCTATAAAAATATATATATACATATATAAAGTGTACCTGATCATATTAAGATGTTATAAAGGATAAAAAATTGTGCAAAGTATTTTTTCAGCCAAAAAAGAATCCATTTTCTTTTATTATTGGTTGATTCTTTTTTATTTTTTGGCTTTTTCCCTAAAATATGTTTTCTATTAATATGTCATCACCTTTTTTTCAACTTGATATAAATGAAAAATACACTAAGGATTATAAATATAAGTTTACGAGATTTGTAAGAATTAATTTAACTGTATTTTTCAGTATGTAAAGTTAAATTAACTCAAGAATCTTAAGATATGTGCAATAAATTTAAGATTTAAAAAAAAAATTATCTAATAACACACATTAATAGTGGGTCGATAAAATATTTTGAAATAATTAATACATGTTTTGTTCTAAAAAAAGGGTAAATCTAACCTTACTTACTACTATTCAACAATTGGTTACTGAACGAATGTAATTTCAGGATTTAGAGTTGTAGTTAACAACTCTAGTTTCATATTATCATTAGTTTATCGAAAAACTTTTTATAGGTTGAAAGCTGACCATTGGTTAATATTGTCTCAGAGTAACATAGCCATCAAATCACATTGTTTGTTTGATGTGGGGGCTAGCATCTGCCATCCTAACACTTAGGCCTAACGACCCGTTGTACATCTAATTTTCAATACTTTCTATCAATCTAAAGGTAGTATTATTTATTTTGTTTATTTATAAATATGTATATTTCAAATTACTTTTGGTTACCATGGAGATTTGCATAGAAAAATAATTTTTGAATAATTTTTTTTAAATTAAAAAAATCATGGCCCGTACTGGAATCGAATCCGCACCCCCTCGATTATGTAAAATAAATTCTTACCCCATAACCCACCGAGGCCCCTATCAAATCTCTTATAATTTGCATTACATAGTGATATAGCATCAGATCCTATTTCTTCAAATCCTATTTTATTTTACCACCACTGTACCTGAGTTAAAAAAAAATAAAATATTATATATCCACTTCACCTAGATAATTTTCCGTATTTATTTACGAAGGTATGGAAAAAAAATGAAAAAGGATAACTACAACTATATTTAAAAAAACTTAATACACTTACATACCTACATTACCTGCATATCTTTAGAATTTAAAAAATATAGTTATAAGTATGGCTAATTTTTTTTTTTTTGAAAGCATTCTAGTTTTTCCAATAGAGATTTAAAGTGAATTCGAAATAAGATACCGGTATTTGTATAGTCACTAAAAAGTATCTTACAGTTTCCTTTTTTTTACTACTATAATTTTTATTACATCCCTTTAATTTTAAAATAAAAATAATTTTAATTTCAAGATATTTAAGCAAAAAAAAAGAAATAAAATAAAATTTGACCTTAATAAGAGTTTAAGGTATATCCTGTATTTTCGTCCTTTTTTATTACATTTTCAAAAATTTTTAAAATAAATGATCTAATACAGTTTAAGTTGGTTCGTCTATATGTCTGTGTGGTTATACAAAACTTTAACACCGTTTGAAATAATACAAATCTCATGGATTAGCATTTTTTTGGAGTCTCACTTGTTGTTAAACAATGAGCAATCTCTAAACGTTCGAAAAATCCTTTGGTTATATTCTTTTAACAAAAGTTTTATAAGATATATTTTCAATCTGGAAACCCCAAACAGCTGTTCTTAAAAACTTAATAAATATAAGTAGCACAAATGTATACAACGTTGCCATAGAGATTTTAATTTGTTTTTATACGGAACTAATTTTTAAGGAAACTTTTGAGTAACTCTTTCTTTATCTTTCAAACGGTTTGAGTTCGAAACGTTAAATTTTGAGAGACGACAGATTTTAAACTTTACCTAAAACCTATTATGGAACATTGTTTGACACTAAAAATGGGATTTTTTAAAAATCCTTGATTTTTTTCATTAAATTTTATTGTTTTATCTTATTAATATATTTATACACATATTAAAAAACTTATATAGTTTTCTTCGAAGAATATATATACATACTTAATACTGCAGTATTTCGTTTTGTGGATATAAACATAAAAAATAATTTTAGTTTTTTTTTTTTAAATTCTTTTAAGAATATTTAAAAAAATATGTAAAAAGTAATATTCATACTAAAATGGAATTATGCAATGAAACAGAACGAAACGTGAAACGAAATTGGAAAAAATTAGGCGCAGCAAACAATGCATACTACTACTGTGTGGAAGACAATGAGATCGCGAGAAGTGAGCAGAAAATATAAACTCGAGCTGTACAAATCTCTTACCAGACCGGTTTAATGCTACGGCAGGGAAACGTAGACGACCACGCGAGCGACAGCAAGCCTACTTTCCTGTTGTGAGAGAAAAATACTGTGCAAAATTATCGGAACAGTTTAGAATGCCGCAACGCAGAGCTATACAATGAATATACCGGCAGCGATGTTGTATTATACATCAAGCTACAACGTCTTAGGTGAGTCGGTCGCATACAACGTATGTAAGATTTCAGCATTCCAAAGAAAGTATTAAATGGTAAAATAGATAGAAAAAGACCAGTAGGGAAGCCGATGAAATTGATGTATTGATGCCGTCAAGTTAGACGCTGTATCAATGCTCCAAGAGCATAATTGTATAACTGCTGCCTAAGATCGAATGAACTGGAAGAGATTGATTAGGGAGGCCAAGGTTCGACAACAGACTGTAGTGCCATAGAAGAAGAAGAAGTATTAGCTAAATATTGAATGTGAGAATCTGGTAGAGTCTATGCTATATTCGAAATTGATATAAACTTACAAATAAGAGAAATTAAGCAATGGGGCTCAGGTAATATTCTTGTAATTAGTTCATTACGCGTATAATAATGACTTTGATATAAGATATTATTATATTCAATAGATCTAACCTAAGATTCTTTGAACTCTTATGATTTACAATATTTCCAAAAATGTTCAAGAGTCAAGATATTCCAGTTTATGAATAAAAGAGATATCGGCTACTAATCTACGGGTAGCAAAAGCATTCTGTTAATGTTTTCTAATGCAAAATTAGAAATTTTTAAGGTATATCTTTAAAATAGAATTGAACCCTAGTTAAAATTCGTCCAATTCATGAACTTCAAGCACAGGATTGTTTTTGAATTTTAGACCATTTTTAATTCTTAATTTTGTTACGTAGAGAAATTCCCCATTGTACAAGTATAGTTCTCACTTTACTTTTTATTTTTTAATGCAACCAAATATTTATTTTCAAGTTAAAAATAATAAAAAAAAAAATCGGCAACTAAAATATCTTAAGTACACAAATAAAAAGGAATAAAAAAATAGTAAATTTTATAAATGGACTATTGCAGATATTAAATACTAATAAATTTATTGAGATATTACATTAAAAAAAATGTTTCCCTTTTTTAGAGTTATATTCTTGGGGGGATTTTATGAGGAATTATGAGATTTAGTTTTGAACAAAGATGCAATTGAATTAAAAAACGAAAACAAAATTGAAAAAATAAATAGAATATAAGGAAGAATTTTTTAATGGCATTTTTTTCATATTTTTTTTATTAAGAATTTCTAATGGAATTATTAAATACCAATAAATTTCAAAATAAATGCCAAGTAATTTATTGATTATGAAATATTTTGTGAAAATGACAAATAATTGAAATTTAAGTGCAAATGATCGTACATTTATTGAATTTTTTAAATAAACAAAAAATTCATTAAATTTAATTAAAGTATGTTAGTTTAAGGATATTTTACATTTTAATGGGACTTTAATTCAATATTTTAAAAAATAATATTAGTTTTTTCAAGATTTAATTAAATTCTTACATGGTTTAATTAAGTCGATGCCGATTTGTCTATTTATGCAAATCACTTAAAACAATGTCTTCACCGTAGATCAACATTATCTAAGAACAATCTAAATGCAAATTAATGCCTACGTTGATTAACTTCCATAATCGGAAAAGAGTCGAAGCATATCCAAAGTAGTATGGAGGTTGAAAAAAACATTAAAATTTTAATTAATAACATTTTAATGAAAGTTTAAATTTCATTCAAAAATAAATTGCATATTTTTAGGATGTATTGAACTTATCAATTGCATACACTTAGGATGTATTAAACTTATCATTTAAAACGATATTCACCAGAGTAATCTATATATCCAAATTGAAAATTAATGTAAACCTTTTTTTTATTATACATACTTCGATTTTTAAATAAATTGCTTCATTTAATTTGTTTTTTTTTTTATTATTATTCGACCTTTTCAGTACTTCATAATGTCAAAATTTAATATTGTACGTGTCTGATATATTGAAGAGTACATACAATATAAGTTAATAATGACCATTGATTATTATCATCTCAAAAATTGTATACATGTATTGTTACGTTATTATATGTGCAATTTTTTAATGCATTTTAATATACCAATATATATATATATATAAATAATTGAAAATTTATATACCTATATAATATGTCATAAAAAATTTAATAACTTTCGTTTTTAATACTTATATATGTATGTCAATGATTTCAATTTTAGTTTAATGGTGCATTTAAATTTTTTTTTAATATTATATAATAAATTTTTATGTTCATAAGTTAATATTTTGTAATAATAATAATATGATTTGTATTACTATATTTAATAGGCATTCAATAAGTATAAAAATGTTCAACAAGTTTAAATTAAGTTTTTTATTTAAAATTAAAAAATTATGGTAAATTTATAATCTTACAATATGTATAAACTTTATTTCTTTTATTTAATTAAATTTAATTTAGTTTTTTTAAATTATTTTTTTAAATTGTTTTTAAAGAAATGTAAATACTGTTCGCATCTGATCAATGGCGTAGTGGTACAGACGCCATCTTTCATGTGAAAAGCCACGGGTTCAAACCCCTGACAGATAATATCTATTAAAAAACTATCGTAAAATTATATCGAAAAGTTAATATCGTAATAAGTATAAGATAAGATTTAATATAAATATATAAATGACTCTTGTGTAAGAAAATAGATGGCGCACAAAATGTACATTTACGTATTCATAATCTCATACAATAGATACGGCCGAGTAATCAACGGCTTAGTGAATATAACGATTAAAGAAACTGAAGCCTAGTTTAAATAGACTTGGTGAATGCCTTATGCTCCTTAAAAACAAAACCACTTTTAAGAAAGAGCTAAAGATTAATTTAAAAACGAATAAAAGAAAACGAAGGTTCTTCTGAAATCACTTAAATAAGTATTTCACATCAATTCCTATAAATTTTAAACTTCTTAGAGCATAGGGTATATTAATAAATTAATTAATATGTAAAAAAAAGTATTTAACTATAAGTTTCCCTCATGTATATTAATTTTTGAATAAATTTGAGTAGTTGTAAAGGTACCTTACATATCTTCAACAATCTAACAAGCATATTTTTAAAACTAATAAATATAGAAACAAGAATTATTAGGTCCTACAGTGTTCGGTTCCCTTTTCATTATTTTCCTCAAATTTAAAATGTACCTTCTGAGACCTAATCAGCATATCTTAGAAATTAATTAAATTAGAAACCTAAAATTTAATAAAATGTAGCTCAGTCCGGTTACTTTAATGTAGCTCAAAGTTGAGGTGAGTTTAAGTGGTGGTTCGTGTAATTGTCACGCACTTCTCAAAACCAAACAAAAATAATGTCCTAAATTGAACAATAATGTGCTACAAAGCACTGTATTATGTGCTCCGTATTGTGGTAGAATCTAAAAGATATTAAAGCATTTTTTGGATTAAATCATATGGATTTCCAATAAATTTTATTATAAAATGTCTTGTGTTCTTATTAGTTTTATTAGTTTCCTTGTACAATAAAATATTGCATACTTTTAGGATAATATTTTAATATGCATTTAATTACATCAATTTATCATTAAATTAAAATTAAATTAATTAATATTTTATAATAATTTGTAACCAATTTATAATTACCATTGAAAAGATTTTTTCAGAATATATAGATACAATACAAATACAAATTTAAAAAACAATTAGAAAAATTATATTTAATTCTCTATAAGGATTATATTAAATGTTTAATTGATTCTGAAAAACAATAAGGTTTTTTTTCAAATATGCACATACAATTCATATACACAAAATTTGGTATAAATTTAAAGAAAAAAATACCATTTATGGATTTTATTTACTTCTTGCATTGTATAATAATTCTTTAAAAAATTCTCAATAATTCTTTTTTAAAAAAGTTTTTATTGCCACTAAATAATAAATAATGTTCAATTAAGTATTTTACATTTATTATACAAGTAAGTTATTGTTTTTTTTTACTTTTCTAAATTGTTTTATTTATTTTATATTCAATTATTTATTTATTATACTATTAATTTATTTGTTTACTCCATTATTCAAATTTTTACTGAAATTTTACACTACACATAGAAAAAAAAAGAAAGCAGTTAAATTAAATATTCATTTAAAATCTCTGAATTGAATTTTAATGTAAAAGAATTTAAAGGAAGAACTGAGAAAAGAGAATAGAAAAGAAAATTGAAGGAAAATGCATTTTCTTTTCCAAAAATTCACTTAAAATAAGTTTAAAAACTATTAGAATAAGAATTTTTGATGATGAAACTATTTACTTGTCACAAAATTGAAATAAACTTCAAGAAATTTAATACTTTTGAATATAACTATTGTATTATATACATTTTTCTATACTTTATTGCCAACATATATAAACTGCAACCAATTGTACAAATAATTTTTAAAATGACAATTCAGTATATTTTTTAGTGGAAATCCTCTTGTTATAGCTATAATAATATGGAATTACACCCTGTATTGTTTCCTAAATGGCTACGTTTTTTTAAAAAAGGAAAGTGGAAAACTCAAAAGCCACCCATTGCAAATGTACGATATTCCTTTGGGTAGTTTGTGATTTTAAAACACCAAAGGTTTTTTACGGCTCATTTTAAATCACACTTCTTGGCACCTTTTCCATTAGAAAGGGGAAAATTTGAAAGCCACCCATTGCAAATGTACGATATTCCTTTGGGTAGTTTATAACTTTAAAACACCAAAACCACGACTCTTTTTTGAACCAAACTTTAGGGTGGCACTTTTGATACAAATGTACAGTTAGGTTACGAGGATGGAAATATGGAAGGATTTCAGGATTTTGGGTTAAGTATATTTGGGATTGTTGAATTAAGGGAAATGGGGAAAATTTAATGGGATATCTAGAAGAAAGATGTTAATAGCCTTCTGAAATTTAGCTAAATCGTACATATATATATTATCAACTTTCGGGAACACATTTCATGAGTGCAACACATTTCAACAGTGCATGAGTGCATGACAATCGAATTCCTATCAGTCGTGTTGTGTCATCTTTTCAGCTCAACAGTGTAGGGATGAGCATCTGCTGCTCTCCTTGTTTCCCGTTGTAAATTCTTGAAATTAATTTTTAAACTACAATCGTACCATACTTATTACTATACGGACTCATTCGCTTGTCATTCTTAGAAGATTCAAGGAGCAAATTAAAAGAAGTGTGAATTTCAAAATACGATTCCAGATCCAGTTACTAGCTAAAGATAGTAATAGCAGTAGTACATCGGCCGATTTTTTAATTTTATTATTGCAAATATATTTCCAACTAATACCTATGCTCTCTTTTTAGAAATTACCAAATCTTTTCCATTCTAATGTTTCCGATAAATTTTAAAATCTATTGTAATTTCTTGCATTAAGTGTTTATGCGCCTCCTAAAACCTCTTCAATACATTTGACTTTTAACAACATTCATTTTATGCTAAAAATAAAAAAAAAAATAAAAATTAAACAATTTTTCCAAAAACATATTTTATATCTAAAGATTTATATTTAATGCAGTCTGTTTCATCCTTCCTTATTTAAACTGCAATTTAAAAACAAGAACATCAGAAAAGAAAAAAAAACAGAATTTCTTAGTGTATAGTTTATGTGACATAAACGTTTGTTTGTATTTAAAATTAAGAATGCAAGAATTTTAAAGTAAAATACAAGGATTTGCTATTTAAATGTATGTAAATTTTTTTTAAAAACGGATGAAAAGGAATAAAAAGTAAATTTATGTATAAGTATAAGTATACATATACATATGATGCAAGATGCAAAAGTTAGTAAACATCCTTTCAAGATAATTTAAAATACTGCAAAAAACTGAACTTTAAGGTTCAGTAAATTATCTATTGCATTTTTGTTTATTTTTTTTTTATTTTATTGTTTTTTTTTTTTTTGACTGGAAATTGAATTTCAAATACATGAATAAATTTTACTTAATCTTTGTTATTTACATATATAAATACATAAATATGTATATACATAATAAATTAAAAAAAAAAATTTGCCAATAGAATTGTCTAGTCAAAAAGCATTCAGACTTCATGGTAAAAAAATAGTTTTTATATGAAAAAAAAACAAAATGAATTAAAATATTTTTATATTTTGTTTTTTTTTTTTTTTTTACTTATTTTGAAGGTTACCAAATCTGACTAAAATTATATCTGATTAACATTGAAAATTCAATTGTATTAAAAAATATTTGACACAAGGATTTAAGAATTTTGAAGCAAAATAAAAAAATAAATAACGGAAGGATATTTTCAAGGACATTGATTTAAGAATTATGAATTATAGTATTTACAACAAAGTAATTAGAAGTATGGTAATGAATTTGACTAGCTAATCTTATCTGAAAGATACAGATTTAAAAATGTAATATTATAATCAATCTAAGGTATTGTCGAATTAATCGATTACATCTAATTATTTCCAAAAAAAAATTAAGAAAAAGAGGCAAACCAATGGCATAGTGGTTAAGACGCTGATCTTTCAACTGGAAAGTCTCCGGTAATTTAAATACAAAAATATCGAAAAATATCGTAAAATTGTATAATTATATCATATTAGCTTTTATCGTAATATAAAATAAGATTTAATAAAAAATATATAAATAATTCTTGTGATAGATAATAGATGGCGCACAAAATTGACATTTTGTGCTACAGCCGAATAATATCGGCTTAATAATCAACAAATTAGTGAATAAAATGAATAGATAAACTTGAGCCTAGTCCAAATTAACTTAGTGAATTCCCTAAACTCCTAAAAAGAGTGAAAAGGAAATAAAAAGGAATAAAAGAAAGGAATCAGAGTTAAAATATATGGTTTTATTATTTGCATAGGTACCCTAAGAATATATTTCCTAACATAGTCTTTTAAATAAAACTACAGCTACTTCAATAAACGTTTGCATTGAGCCTTTGATTATTCGACTGCACTCTAAATGATTTTAAGTTAGACTAATAATATATTTTGTGAGTCTTGCTCCTATGAACTATTTGTTGCAGGGTTGTAACTACCAGAGCGCTTTCAGAGTATTAATGAATTCATGTATACGATATTATGGTTACAGAATCTGGATTGCCCTTTTTTAAAAAATGAATTTTATGTGTTAAATTATTGTTTTTTTTTTCTTAATTTTGGAAAAAGGAAATACATTGATTTCGAATCCAACTTTAAAATGTATGGTGATTATTTTTGATATTATAGTTGAAGAAAGTTTGTATATATTCGTCCCCATCACTGATGTTATATAATTAAAATTACATTCTTGTTTTTTTAATATTGCTAATAATCCTCCAGCTGGCAATTGCATAAAGGTGTAATGACTTACCACTCTGAGTCAAAACTCTCAGAGGCATAAGTTTTCTAGAGAGTTATAGTTCATTGCTATGAGTCTTAAGTCTCTCCCACAAAATGAGTCATAAGTCACTAAAGACATTATGATTCTGAGAGTTATAAAACTGCACGGAATTATTTAATACAATAATTATATTGGTTTATAAACATAATTACTTTAAATTACGATATAAACCATTACAATATATACGATCAACGATATTTTTTATTGAATACGATCACATCAGAGTTTGAATTCGAAACTTCTAAACTGCAAGATCGAATTTAGTACCAATCAATTGATCAAATTACCACAAAACTAACCATTTAAAAATAAAAGATTTTACAATTTATTAGTTAATCAATGTTTAAAATCAAATCTTAAGAGACGCTATTATCTATTTTTAAAGTATTCATTAATTTGTTTTTTATCTGATGGTAACCCTTAAAAAATTTGATATTTAAGTTAAAGAACGCATTTGATTGCACTGCATGTAACCTCATCTAGATCGTAATTAAATACGCGACAACAGAAGAAAAACAATTTAAGTTGCATTACAATGTCTAAGTGATATTTTAAAAAAAAAATTTGAACATCAATTTAAAATATATATGTATATAATAAAAAAAAAAGTCTCAGACAATGTTTTTAATTTAAAATTAAAAATTAATTATCAATTTTAAAGAAGGAAATGCCAAAAAGTAAATAATTTTACTGATTTATATTTGAATCAAAGAAAAATGTTTTGGGATGAAATTATATGAAAAGAAAATTCTTTCCAAAAATTCCTGAAAAACTTTTCATTTACAATCCTTTCCTTTGTTTTTGTCTTTTTGAAATAGAAGAAGGGATTCTAAATACAATCAAATAAAAAGAAAAGTCAAATTTAAAATTAATAAATTTTCACCCACATTGATTTTATGATATTTTTGTGTCGTAGGCGTTAACGCATGTTGAACTTATGATTTTAAAAAGTAAAAATTTAAATTAAATTATATTAAGGTATACATGAGCTGGAGCCAAGTGGTATAATATAAAGGGAATAATTGAAATCTTAAAATGAGTTTAAATTTCTGCAGGAAGGGTTGGTAGGGAAGCGTGTAAAAAAATTGCAAAAGTTTGCTCTGAGTTTTTTAAATATTTGAAATTTTCCTGAAATTGCACAGGTACCATATCAAATTATACAAGCAATACTCTTTTTTGAAATTTGTGAAATTATAAATAAATTAAATTAAATTTTAGCGGTTTAAATTTCATAAAATGTTGCGAATCTCCAGTTTTTGATACTAAAAAAGTAAGTATTATGTGAAGGTTTCTTTTCTTTGATAAAATTTTTCTTACTTTAGTTTTCACAGAACAACTACTCTAAAGTATTTACATAGTAAG
This sequence comes from Dolichopus griseipennis, assembly GCA_963082915.1. Classification (NCBI taxonomy): domain Eukaryota; kingdom Metazoa; phylum Arthropoda; class Insecta; order Diptera; family Dolichopodidae; genus Dolichopus; species Dolichopus griseipennis. The sequence continues at coordinate 20,622,464 of OY720444.1, read as the reverse complement.
ATGGTGCAAAATTACTTATATTTAAATTTGAAAAATAAGGTATGTTAAACTTATTTAAAGCAGGATTAAGATTTTCTCGCATTTCTTGCTTTTTCTGTTTAACTGCGTTTTTCTGGAAATAAAAAATGGAATTACTTACTTTTTATCACATATTTTACCCATTTTCTATTTACCACTTCAAACAAGTTAAAACTAAACTAATATACAACAAAGTAAAATCCAATGAAATACAAGAATTATACAAGGTCATCATATAATGCTGGGTCATAACTCCAAGGCCATAACTCCTTTAGGGACTTATGACTCATTTTGTTGGACATAAGTCCCTTAGATACTTTTGACTCGTTGTGGGACATAAGTCGCTAAGAAACCTTTGACTTACTTTAAAATAATTACGTGGGACACAAGTCTTTTGACAAGTGGGTCATATATTCTTTTTGGAAGTAATAACCCATTAAGCTAGTTATAACTATCTTAACTAATTGTAGCCCTTAAAATATAAAGTTAGCATTACCCTTTTTTCAAAATAGTATTTTAAAATGTAAAAAAAAATTTATATGTAATTTATATCCTTAATTTTGAATTTTTCTCCTAAATGTATGCAAATTATTTTTGATGTTATAGTAATATTTCATATGATTCATACACGTCAATGACGTTATATAATTAAAATTATTATTTGTTTTAATATTACTAATAACTCCTTAGCTAAGAACTGTAAAAGGGAATTACGATCCATCCTTCTGAGTCAAAAATCTCTGGTTCTTAATTATATATGAACTTGGGATAAGAAAATATGGCTCATTATTATAAGTCTTAAGTTCCTTAGGGACTAATGTCTTACTATATGAGTGAGATGTCCCTAAAGGAATTATGAAGCTGGGAGTTATTACCCTGCACCACAATTGTTTTCAAATTGTGACACGTGTTAAAATTTTCTCAATAAAAACGATGGCAAGTTAAAAAGAAAAAAAAAATTTAAAACAAAGTTTCTCATAAGACAAAAAAAAGGACGAGAAAAGACAAAGAAAAGAAAAATTCAATATTCTTTATCCATGGACGATTTACAATTTTTTTTTTACTTGTGTTAACTTTAACTTTTATTATTTTCTATTCTATGTTATTTTTAGGGAAGTCTTTTTAACATTTGGTACCAAAATATAATTAAAACAGCATGTTTTGAATTAATTTGCTATTAAATTAATAAATATTTCCTGAAAAATTTTAAATATATTTCCTTTTTTTAAAACGATTCAGTAATTTTAAAAAACTACTATTATTTAATTAATAAAAATTAATGGACTATTAAAATTTTATATCCTAAATACGTGTAAGTTAATGTTGTATTGTATTCGCATTATTTACTTAATTGGGTTTTATGCCATTATAGATATATTATATTTTATAGTAATTTTATAATTTTTATCGTAGATTTATGTTAGTTGTATAATTCTAAAACTGCAGACATCTTTTTTTCTAGCGGTATGATTATGCAAATTAGGAATTAGTACAGATTTCGTATTCTATAATTCAATTTTAAAACTACTCCCAATTTAAAACGTTACACATGCATACAAAGATAAAAATTTTGTAAAAGGCGAGTGACTCTAATTTTGATCCAATTGCTAGATTCTAGGATAGGGTTCAAGCGACACTTCGTTAGGCTCAGCAAAACATCGTTGAACCGAGTAAAACATTGTAGAATCATCGTAGAGAAAAATCGTGCGGGCCTAGCGAAGCCGTTCTATAGTAAGAAATTTCATAAGTCCAACGATTAATCGTTGGGATCTGGCGAGAGTTGACAATAAACTGTTACACTTAAATATAATCTCTTAAAACATCGGGTTCCTTCTTGTGACTTAGCGGAAAACTATAAAAAATCGTCAAACTAAAAAAAAACCATTGGTAACTCGTTCAAAATCATTGAGTTCATCGAAAAACTATTGGGAACTGATAAAAATTCATCGAATTCAGCCTTAAATTTACGAAGCTCAATAATATACCTTTTAAGTCAGCGGTAAATCGTTTAACTCAGCGATATTTCTCAATTGTTGGATGTTACCAGAAAATGCTTGAATGTCAGTGATAAATCGTCGGACTCGATTTTTGGCTAGGTTCTAACGTTTTTTTATTTATACCAACGATTTATCGCTGAATATCAATGAACTTTCTCTACGTTTTTTTCTAGACTTATTTACATTTTTTCCTAAAAATTGATCGGTGTACTCGAAAATTTTTCAATAGGTTCTAAAGAGTTTTTAAGTGTTTTCAAAGATTTATCCAACGATTTTTTAACAATTTATCGACTTATCCATTTCCCGTTTTTTTCACCAAATCCACACAATTATATTCAAAAGGCGTCTTAGCTATTGAAGGAAAAAAAGATTAGCGGTTTGATTCCCTGCCGTACAAATTCTTGTTCTATTAATATTAAGTTACAGGTGTTTGAAATTAAAGAATTTCGAAAAAAAACAGATTTTGATTTCTGAGATTTAAAAAAAAAAAAACCAGATTTTGAAAATACTCGACCTATTTTATATACGTTCACAATTTTTTATTAAATATATTTTTTTATATTATATTTGCTTCATATAATATGATTATTTAAAGTATATTTAGAGTATTTAATATGTATATTTTCTATATATGTATATATATATATATATATATATATATTCTATATATGTATAACTTATAATTCAGTTTAATTTAATTTTCATTTTAAATATTTAAACTTAATTAAGTTTTTTATTTAATATATTTAAATAAACAATTGTATTTATCTGTGTAGGTTTCAATTTAAATTTTAATATAAATTTTTTTTTTTTAATACTTAAATGATAATTAATATTTAATTTAATAGTATTAATTAATTTTTATTTGCTATACAAAATTTAATTATTCTGAAAAAATGTATATTATTATATTTTATTTTACTTAAAAATTGTTTCAGTATTTTTAAATAATATTGTAATTAATAAAAAAGAATAAACAATTTAATTATCAATTTTTTTTAAAACTAAAAATATTATAAAAAAAATTAATTATATTACAATTATTATTTAATTTCCAAAGAAAATTGAAATGTAGATTTTTGAAATATTCATTATTGGCATATATTATAAGCATTGTACCCCTATTTGCAATCATTATAGGTTAGGATATTATTATTAGATTATACCAATACTATTTAAGTATTGTATTTAATTATTTCCATTATGCTACAAATATATTTGATCGTCCTATTTTCAGTCCTTGCTAAAAACTTACGATCTAAACGGAGATCGAACACACATCCAACGATACACCAAGTACGTCAAAATAAAAAGTCAAATAAAAACAAAAATTACGTTGCATATTTTTAGGCAGTTTTATTTAAAATCAAATATGTAGAATTTTGTTGAAGTTATAAGCTTTGGATTTTTGAGATTAAATTAGAACATTTAACTTAAATTATTTTTAATTCAAAACTTCTTTCGAAACTTTAAATATTTTTAACATTAAAGTAAAATTGCAATGTATTCAATCATTTAGTATATCGTATAATCAATTATTTTATCCAGAGCAAAACCATGTATCAAACACAAATGAAATCAAAGCATTTCACAATTCAGTAAATATAAACTATAAACAATACAATATACAATTAAATATGCACAAAATGTAATTTCAATTTATGAAAAGAATTTCTAGGGCATGAAAATATAGTTCAAAATGATTGATTAAGGTAATTGATTGGTGTTTTCAAAAAAGAATAGTTTATTTAAAAGTAGTTTTTATAAATTTAAAATTAATTCAATGAATTTAAATCAAATTTTCTTATTTACTATTGTGAATTATATTAAATTTTCTATATTCATTTGGGTATGATAGTTACATTAATAAATTATAATATATGTTTATTTTATTAAATACTTAGTCCTTTTTTATATATAAAAATACTTAAATGTCCTTAAATTATAATTTCATACACATATGTGCATTAAAAGACAATACATGTGTTATATATATATATATTCGAACATCAATTTGTCATTTTTTTTTCACCCCACTTTTCCCTAGAAATAATAAAAAAGAACCACATAGTATTTTTTCTTCTGTATTCACATTATATGTAAATTATGGATTAATAATTTATATATTGATCCTGGTCATTCCCTTGTTTTTTGCAATTTTCGTTATTTTTGTTTCCAGTTCCCTACTTTTTGAACAAAAGAAAAAAAAAGAACAAAACATTTAAAGTGGGTCAGTTTTGTAAATTTTTATTTTTTTGAATATAAAATAAATCTCACTATAAATGTATACCAGATTTTCCATTTTTATGTGAATTTAATGATCCCACCCTTTTAAACAAGCAATTTAATAGGAATCCATTTAATGTATGCAAATTTTTTGCATTCAATTCATATTTAGATCAATATTCTGATGACATCCTGACATACTCTTGATTGACAGCTACAGCTATAAATAAATTATTTATATCCCTTTGTCCTAATGAATTTGCTAAATATAGGTTTAGAAAAATGGATTTTTATGCATTAAAGTAATATGGACCCTTTAAAGTTTTACAATTTTTTTTTTTAAATAGAAATTAAGATAAAAAATATTCAATATTATAATTTAGATAATAGATTAATAAGAAGGAGGGCAACTGATGCTCAGTCCTACAAAGTTGAACTAGCAAGATGGGGTAACAAGACTTTTGGAAATTCGTTTGACATGCACTCATCACGTTTATTGAATTATATCACGTATTGCATATTAACATCTTTCGTTTAAATTTTCCATCCAATTTTCCACATCCTTCCTAATCCAACAATCCCCCAAAATAATCTCCACCACCTCCCAAAGTCTTCCACATTCCCATCCCTATAACCAAACTGTAAATTTGTATCACAGGTCCTTTCTTAAAGGTTTGTTAAAAAAAAGGGTCGGGTTTTGGTGTGTCAAAGGAGCACACTTTTCAAAGGAACACCACACGGTTCCAATGGGTGGCGTTCGAGCTTTTCATTCATTCATAAAAAAAAAAGAAACCTAGTCCAACTTTATAATATCTTCATTAAGGAGATACATGAATATTCTTTAGCAATTTCATTGGAAAATTTATTGTACTCTTCAGTGCTGCAACTCCCTTAAAAATTTTCGATTTTAAATTCGATACTGAATATATTCTGAAAAGGGTTTCTATATTTTTCATCAGGGGAATCTTCCTCCTAAATGTTGGAGCACTTTTTTAATGAACTAATACAATATCCTGTTTTTAATTCCGATTTTTTTAATATCTCTAAATAATCCAATTGGTTTTAAATCCCATTGGTACATGTTATGTAAAATTTTAAGACAAAATTGGACTAGAAAAATTTATTTTCCCATCCACCCATTTGTAAGTGCCGAATAGTTTTATTTTTAAGAAAAGTAGTTTGAAAACTTTATTTTATTCTATTTTTTTCTTGTTCTTTCTTTTTAAAAAAAAAAATATGTAGACTACCTTTAAGGCAATTTAAGGAAATTTTTTATATTACAAAAACAAACAAGAGAAGTAGAATAGTAAATAAATAAATATAGCAAGGGAGAGAAATAAATTAGTATATCTATTCATCTACTATATAGTATAAATGTTCTTTGTATTGTTTTTAGTGCTTATGCAAAAGTAAGGAATCCAAAAAAAAAATTAGAAGCAATTAAATGCAGTAGAATTTCTGTAATTTTAACTAAAACATCTTATGCTCTTTAAAACATTTCACCAAAGCATTAGTGTGACTACAGGTCAAAGGGTGTAATAAATTTCGTTTGTCGAGCAGATGAGGAGGGGGGCTAAATATAGGCTCAAAGGTATGCGTCGGATCAGAATCAAAAAGTAAATCGAACTTGCTATGTATATCCATCAGTCCGTTCGCACGATAACTGAAAAAATAAAGGATCCAGGATTCTGAAATTTGCACAAATTAATGCTATAGCCATCAGCGCTATTGAAACCCAGCAAGTTTGCTTCAAGGATTCGAGTAGTTGCCATACAACTTTTTTTTTATATGAGCATTATACTCTATACCTCATAAAGCTGGATGTCTGAAATTTTGCCAAAATTATTTAGATTTAAATGCGAAAGTCTGAATAAAATATAATCGCTGAAGCGAAAAAGGCCCGAAGATTTGTCTTTCAACATATATTTTCTTTTGTACACAACTGAAAATTTATTAAGTTATATATATAAAAGTTTGCCAAAAGCACTTAACCGGATTATATACGGGTATCCCAGTGTTAATACAGTCTCCCTTTTTTTTATACCTCTAGACTCATTACATCATTCACATTATTTTCAGTCAGAAGATTATTTTTGAATGGAAACACATTGTGAAATAACTATAAGGATATAAGGTAACGGCAAGGATTTAACAAATCCAAAATTATGATTCTACCGCTTCCTCTTCCACAGACCCAGCCAGTCATATACCAAATTTGAAGTAAACCTAGTTCAAATGGTTTAAACAGGAAAACGGACGAACTAAAAAGATTTTTAAAAATTAAATGGTTCTGAAATTTTAACGTAACAAACATACGCCAAAGATCTTATTTATAATAGCCTTTTTTTTAATGTAACTATTCCATTTATTGAGGTTTTACTGTATACCGCTTAGAATAAAGTTCTTTTTTATTCTTAAAAAGCATTTCCGTATAGTTTTGCCTATTTAATACATATACATTTATGTCCTTTTAATATTTAAAAACTTTCGTATATATATACATTAATATATATATATATATATAAATGTATTCTATTCGTTTACGTAACACTATATAAAATAAAATAGTAACAAATAATTCATTTTCCCTTTAGAAAAGGACATTCTGTATTTTCTTTTCTTTTCTTCTAGTTTGTGTTCTATTTTGTTTTTTTTTTTTTTGTTTTTATCTTATTTTGTTGTTCTTTTTTAATTTTTTCTTTCATTGTAACTATTTTTTTTATATATAAAATTTTCATACAACAAGATTTAGTGAAGAGAAAACGAATTCCAATAGTAAAAACGAAAACAAATAAAAACAAAAATATCCTTTTTTTAAATTTTTTCTTTTTTCTTGTCTTTTATTTTATTATATATATATAAAATAAAAATGTCCTGTTGATAATGTTGGTAGGAAAACAGAAAAAAAAACAACAAAAAAAACGGAAAAAATCAATACACCCGCATTGAAATTACTCTGCACCATATTTCAGGCGTTTTTTCATACTTTTTGCTTTTGTTTTTTTGTTTTTTTTTTTTTGTCTTTTATTAGGGCAACTAATATAGGTAACTGTAATTTTTCCATATATATGTATATATATATATATATATATAATTATCTACATTAGTTTTTTTTGTACAAAAATTGTGACAAACATAATATTTAAGAATATATTTGTATATATATAAGTATATATAACATATGTTATATAGATGTGCCGGTATTGAGGTTAAATTACAATATCCTGTATTTTTTTGGGCTTTTTTTATTTTCATTTTTTGTTTTTTTTGCTACTTTTTTTCCAACAATATTTTAGCGTGCAAGTCAATCTGCATTATACATATGTTTTTAAATTATATATTAGCACTTATACATTGTTTTTATATTTATGTAAAGTATATAGACATAAGAGAATGTATATAACAGAGAGGAGAGGAGGAATGGTTTTTTTTCCAATACAATAGAATGTCCTTGTTCACTGCCAAATAATACACGTGCATGTATTCTATAGAATTAAAAACAGTTATACAATATTGTTAACTGTTTTTCAATATTTAAATGTATAATAATTATGTAAAAAATTTATTAGGGTTGCCAATCGATTTTTCTTTTATCTTGTTTATTTTTAAAATTTTTGTTGTTTTTTGAGTAAAAGGACATTTAACTGCCAAAATTAAATTCAAAATTTAAAAGTATAGAAATAGTTATTTTGTTGTTAGTATTAAACATATATTTAAAAAATAAATAACTACTAGAATATAACGAATTTAATTCTTAGTTGTTAGATTTATTCTGTAAGGATCGGGATGTATATCATAGGTCTGGTGCTTTTTAAACCGAATTTTTTGGTTTGTCTTGATTTTAAACATCTTTAATTTGTTAAAGAGCGGGTCAATGGCTATAAAACACATTATTACGTCTAAATATCTCATGTTTTTTCCATCTTCATTACACTAAGCCTTCTTTTAAATATGCAACGTTTATCGATTTTTAATAGTACAACTTAGAACTCCTTCTTTTGTCCACTCGTTTTTTAGTGCCTTCTCTAATTCTCCTAAAATAACAAGATATGATTTTTTGGATATGAAAAGCATTGCTATATTATGGCAATACTATAATTAAAAGTTTTATCATTATTACTTTAGTTTTTTATAAAAAAAAAAACACTAACTTTTATTGTTCTTCATTCAACTTTATACATTAATAATTTATGTAAATGCACTATTTCCAATTATAAAAGTAAAACCAAAGTTGACAAAAATTAATGAATGAAATTAATTTTTGGTTATATACAAAAAACTTAATTACATTTAAATACCTAAGGACATTTTTTTTTTTCAAAATATATATAATGAGTAACTATATATATGTTTTAGTACATAAAAAAGTAAATAACAGAATAAAATAAATTTTGCATTAGCTTTTTTAAAAACTATTGCCCTTTTTTCAATAATTGAAATTGCCTGCATGTCTTATCTTTTGTCTTTTAAAAATTAAAAGAAAGATTTAAACAATAACATATTTTAATAAATTTTTAATTTACTTATATAAATATATGACAAATAGAGAATATTAAATTGAGTTTGATATTTAAACATAACTAATTACTTTGTCTAATGACAATGATTTAACATTAGGCCTCGGTGGCGTAGTATTTAAATACCTATTCAATCAATTTTTAAATTCCTTAAAAATAAAAACTTACGAACTATGCAAGGATCAAAACCTCCCTCCTCGATTAAAACGCCAGTTACTTAACCAATGTGCAAACGAGGCCTCTCGATGCCATTAAAATTATACTAAAAAAAAAATTAACTTAAGAATTGCATATTTTTAGGCGGAAAATTAAATATTTTTAAATGATTTCAATTGTAAATAACTGTTATTATAATAACGGTAAAAACATAAAATATAGTTTTAATTTTACCTAAATGTAATTCAATTTTGTCATAGCTTATGAATTTTCCAAAAAAAAAAAGAAGGAAGAAAAGAAAATAAGTAAAAAAAGAAAATGAAAATGATAAAATTGCATGCATGAACGTCATACCGCATTTTCCATTAAAATAAGGCAGTTAGTATTTTTTCATGCTTTTAGGTCATTTTTGTATTTTGTTTTTGTTTTTGTAATACATATTTAAAAATTTAGAATTGAAAAAAAAAAATTACATAAAATTAAAGTATTTTTAATTTATTATGCCTTTAATGAGACAATTTAATGTAATTTATTATTTAATATTAGTATTTAATAAATTTTTCATTTTTTTAATTTTCTTTTGCGGACTTTTTGAATTTTCCATTGTTTAAATTTGAAATTTCAAATAAATAAAAAAACTTATATTCAAAAATTTTGGTATTTAATATTATAACTGTTAATATTATGATAATTTAATTTGAAAACCATTTAAGGTGTGAAAAATTAATAGGATTAAATTGAAAGTGAAAAATGGTGTGAAAAATTAATAGGATTAATTTAAAAGTAAGAAATATGATAAAAAATAACAGATTAATTTGAATGAAATTATATTTAGTTAGTATAATCATTAAATTTCAGTAAAATAGTTATAATAGCATAATTTAATAGATTTACTGTAACAAATTCCTTTGATTTACTTTCAAAACTTAATTTACTAATTAAGGTGAAATTAAAATAAGTTAATTTAATTTTTTAGGTATATGCAAATTTTTTCCTTGATTCACATTATTAAAACATTTGTATATTATTTACAACTTTGATTATTTTAATATATATATACTTAATTAATTATACTAAAATATTTCTTCTCATGTTTCGCAATTACATTTTTTGTTTAAAATTCAGGTTAATATAAGTATATATAAGTAATAAAGGCCATTGTAGTAGGCAATTAGAATATTTTAATTATAATACTGTTTCATATAATAAAAATCGGGCCTCCCTTTAAAAAAAAAATTTTAAATCCGACTGCATTTCATCAAGTCAATATTTTATTACAATAAAATAATTATACACAAGCACGTTTCCTGAACTAAATAAAATTTTTGAAAAGGAAAATAGCCTTGAATTGTTTTAACGAAAATTGTTCATTCACAATTTTCTTATTTTTATTTTATTAATAATTTAATTTCCTTAAAATTTATACCGAGTAACCAATTAAAATTACTACTTATTTACTGCTGATACACTTATAAGTATGTGAAAAGAGGAAAATAAAGATATTAAGATATATCCTTTTATATATCCTTTTCATCCCCAACACATCTTCTTCTTTAAGTTTTTAAATATTCATAATTTTGCCTTATAAGCATTTTAATTTTTTATCATTCGTTAAAGTTTAATTGTATATGAAAAACTTGAAACATCTTTATTTTAATTATACGTTCAACAATTAAAAAAACTTTAATTATATAACCTTGAAGAATAATTTCTATATTAAATAAAATTGATACGTCTGTATTATAATTAATTTTAATTGTGATATTATATATACATATATATTATTACTTAAATGGTATTTTGAAAATTTCTTAAAAATTGTTAAATTAATTAAGTGATTATTTTAATTGAATGCCTACAATCTGAAATTATGAAAAACGAGGAAGATTATAGTTGCCCTTGTCAACTTTTAGATACCCGTGCATACCCACTATGGTGTATAAAATAAACCGTAATTTACTTCTCTTATACATTTAACTCATTACCCCATAATTTTGACGTAAAAAAAAAAAAAAAAATTAACAAAAAAAAAAAAAAAGTCACAAAACAAAAAACAAAATTTTCATTCATTGTCCCATAACTTTAGCTTAAAAAAAAAAAAAAAAAATTAACAAAAAAAAAAAAAAAATCACAAAAAAAAAAAAAAAAGTTTTCATTCATTGTCCCATAACTTAAGCTTAAAAAAAAAAAAAAAAAAATATAAAAAAAAAAAAAAACAACAAAGAAAAAAAAAACAAAAAAAAAAAATTGGCCCACCCTAAAAGTCCGATGGTCCGAGTGATGTCCAACTTTGCCAAGTAACTTGCCCTATTAATTTACCTGCCCAATTTTAATTTTAACCTTGTAGCTTTATTAGATTCACAGTTATTTAATCGAAAACTTTGTATGGCAGCCCTCCGAAAATGGGGCCCTAACATTTTGAAACTTCATATAAGTGCTCGATTCATTATATAACTAACCGTGTGTAGTTTTCAGCCTCGTAGTATAATTAGTTTTGAAGAAATTCATATTGGTGCAAAGAAGTTGTATGGCAGCCCCCCATAAATGGGGCCCTAACATTTTGAAACTTCATATAAGTGCTCGATTCATTATATAACTAACCGTGTGTAATTTTCATCCGCGTAGTATAATTAGTTTTGAAGAAATTCATATTGGTGCAAGGAAGTTGTATGGCAGCCCCCCGAAAATGGGGCCCTAACATTTTGAAACTTCATATAAGTGCCGGAGTCAATATAAAACTAACCGTGTGTAATTTTCATCCCCGTAGTATAAATAGTTTTGAAGAAATTCATATTGGTGCAAAAAAGTTGTATGGCAGCTCCCCGAAGCCTTGGTCCGATTTTAACCAAAAACAATAGGGAACCTAGAAATTGTCTAAAAATGACTTTGTGTGAATTTCAAGACTCTAGCCCTTTTAGTTTTTGAGTTATCGTGATGACACACGGACGGACGGACGGACGGACGGACGGACGGACGGACGGACGGACGGACAGACACACATAGCTAGATCGACTAATTTTTCGATTCTGAGCCGATACGTACCCTTGACACTATATCTAGCTCGTCTAGATCGATGCGTTACAAACGGAGGAGCAAATCTAATATACCCGATGTTCATATATATATGCACGGGTATAAAAAGTATTCAATGTACAATTAAATAGAGTTAAATATTTATTTAATATTTATCCTATACAATTTTAACTTTAATTATAGTGTTAATTTTATATAGGGATAATTGCAGGGCTGTCACTTTAGCACAACTTTTATATAATAATTTGATGCCAAAATTTCAATTTGGCACTCTTAGCACCCTTATCCAAAATTGTGAATAAAAAAAAAACGTTTTAAGAATTTTTTTACAAAATATTTAATCAATTTGACTTTATTGGTTGAAAATTTTTGTGAATTTACTAGTATCATTTTTCATATTTTGAATATTTTGAATTAATGAATTTATTGTCAAATGTTATTTCACATATTTTGTGATTGTGATTTTGTATTGAAATTTTTTTTTACATTTGTAAGTTGTCAATTTATTTGAATTTGAATTTTTCTAGTCATTTATTTATAAATATTTAATTTACAATTTATTTTAAAATAAATTCTAATAAACCAAAACGGTGTAAAAAAGTTATTTATTATTTTAATAATATTTTGCTGGTTTTGTGACAATTTAAATTAAAATTTTTGGTTTTAGCTCTATTGTAATGATTATGACTTTGTTTTTTTTTAAATTTTGACAACCCTGGCTAATTGTAATTAAGACTGTAAATTTGCATTATTCAAAAACTTTAGTGTTAATTTTTTAATACAATATTTTGAAAGTTAGGGATGTGACAACCCTGGCTAATTGTAATTAAGATTGTAAATGTGCTTTATTCAAAAACTTTAGTTTAATTTCTTAAATACAATATTTTGCAAGTTTTTAGATTTAATATTCCTCGCTTAATAAATAAATCAATGTAAATTAAATTTAAACTACATAATTATTTTAATAAGTCAAATGATAGCCGAACCTTCCTTATTATTTAAATTATCCTATTAATCCAAACTTAAATACTCTTTATTAAACAATTGGGTATCTTTAATTATTTATTTAAAACAGTTTCTGGAAAAAAATTATTTAAAATCGAAACTTGGTTAAGTTTTATTAAATAATTATATTAATATTTTAAAATTACAATTTTCCAATTTATTATACATAATATATAATTTTTAATGTAAATTACATGAATAAAAATATAATAATTACTGTTGCATACTTTTAGGTAATCAATTTCAATTAATAAACCTAATTAATATATAAGTATATAATATGTTGCGCTGCAAAAAAAGTTATATATAACCAATAATTATGTGGAAATATTTAAACATTATTACTTAAATAGTATATATATGCGTAGTTATTGCATAAATCCCTATAAATAAACAGAAATTAACCTATAATGCTCTCTTTTTAAGAAACAATCCATTCATCACCTACATACACGTACATTATGTTAAAATTATTTAAAAATAAAAATAGATTAATAAAAATTACATTGGTATAAAAATAATACATCATCATTAAATACAGGTAAAATAAATTTAACTTATTATACGTACAGATTTAATCATATAATCAAATAAACTAAAATTTTCCATTAAATTTTCTAGGAACAACAACAACAAAAAAGGTTTTAAAACAAAAACAATGATAGTATGTTGAAAAATGTTGTTTTATTATACTCCCAAAAAATAAAATAGTTGTATTAAATAATTACCGTTATAGGGATTATAGTATATAGTATAATTATTTTTATTAACTCCTTTGATTCAGTTACTTAACATAATTTCCTTATTTAGTTATAATTTAATCAAGTTAAGCTAATATGTAATGAAATATATAACTCATCCTATAAGTATGCAATTTTTTTATTCAAATTTGAATGTAATCTAAAAATGCACTATAAGAACGGCCTTTGTAGGCGAGGGTCTTACAGATGTTATAAAAATTTATTGTACTGTGTAATATTAGATTAAAAATAAATAAATAAAATACAATATAAGTACCTGGCATAACCGAGGGAGATTGTTTCGACATCCACTTAGATCGTAAATTTTTTCCAACGGAAATTACTGGAAAAAGAAATTTAAGTCTTAAATAAGAATAAAAAAAAAAACAAAATACAATTTAAAGTTTCTATCTTAATTAATTTCAAAAATACGCTTGTTGGGTCTTCAGAAGTACGTGGGAAGTGCGGGAACCACCATTCTAAATATCAGAATTATACTGAAAACATGAAAGAATATATTTGTACCACATTTCGACTTTCTACCTTGATTAATTTCAAAGATATACTTGTTAGATATACTTTCTAGAAGAAATACTCCTTAGATTTTTGGATGTGCCTGGAAAATACCTGAATCTCCACCCGAATTTATCCCAAAACTTTAGGACATAATACGACCAGGAAAGAACTCCTATGCATCAAATATTAAGCTAATATCTTTATTAATTTCGAAAATATGCTTTTAAGTTTTCGGGCTTGTGTGGGAGGTTTTCGAATCATCACTCCAACTTACTCCAAATTTCAGAAATTTTTACAGAATTCATAGGTCAGACAAAGAATTCCTAGAACATTTTTCTAAAAACTCGAAAATATCTCAAAAATACATATGCGTTCCAAAAAACCAAAAAAAAATATGGTGATAGCTATAAACGTGGAAACTAATTAAGTATCATTATCCTTCGTTTTATTTTAATTTTTTTTTTGTCCTTTGCTTGTGTTATCCTTTTTTTTTGTTTTTTTTTAAATCAACGTTTACATACGGTTGCTAAAACGTGTATAAAATCTATAATACGCGCTTAAGACCATTTTTCCAAAATAGAATTTGGTTGTTTTTTTTTTATGTAATCATTAAATATTTTTAACATAACAATATGCTTTATTTATTATAATATATGTACCACCCCACCTACGCATATATATATTATTTTATAGCTTAGTTTTCACCTATTTTTAACGAGTAAAAAGAAAAAGAAGAAAAACATAAAATAATAAAAAATGTTTGTTATGCTTCATTTATTTAACTCCTTATTATTTAAAACACTAGGCAAAATGATAATGAAAATATCAACTAAAAAAAAAGTCCAAAAAAAAAATTTCGGAAAAAATTCACCCACGTTTAATGATCTGTAAAAATATTTTTCCCCACATTTTAGCTGTAACTTGTTTTTTTTTTTTGGTTTATTATAAGCACGTTTTTGAGCTTTTCATATTTTTTATTTTTGTATTTAAGATTATCATAAATTTTAAGTTTTTAGATGAAAATTAATAGGCATTCTATAATTTATTATTAAACAAAGTTTCTAAAAGATGTAGAGGATGAGGTAATATGGGAATTTTCAATATATTCAAAGGAAGAGAGATGTTTAATATTAAATAATTTTCTTAATTAGTTTTTCATATTATTAAGTATTTTCGTCTCGTTGCCTGATTATTGTTTACGATAAACAGTTATGAAACTGTAGGTTTAGGTTGAGTTATTTATAGGTTATGCGGAGATATATTGAAAATTTTGTTTAATGGGAAGATTTTGGTATGAGTGAATAAGGGTAGGTAATTTTTTTACTACCTAAGAATTGATAGTTTCGATACTAATCTTTAGTATTCTGAAATGCAGGGTGGTATTTTTTTAAACAAACTTTAATCTATTCTTTTAGCGGATTTATAAGTCATAACTTACAGAATATATAACTCAACTACAAATTAGTTCCTTACGAAGATATTTCTCTGGTCTCGAGAAGTTCTTTTAGTTCTTTAGAGTAAGTTTATAAGTATAATAAGTTCTTTTAGTTCTTTAGCTTTTCCTTTGTTTATTAGCCCAATACCATCAAATATAGGATATCATTGAAAAGGATTAAAAAGATCTTGGCTAGCTCATTCTTTTTAGTTGATACCCGTAGTTTGTTAACCCCCTTATGATTTAAAGTTTTGAAAGGATTTTAAAGTCCTTATTATAAAAGTTTGTTATAAAATCATATACCATATCACTGGAAAACATTGGTGAGCTATAGAACTCTTGTTTAGAAATCATGGTTCTAAATCTCTTATTGGTGTAAAAAAAAAGTTTTTAAATCCTTATTACAAAAAGGCTAAAGGACAATATTTTTGATAAGACACTTTTTTAAAAAATATAATTAATGTTTTAAACGGGGGAATTGTTGAAATAGTTTCACTCAAATCTTTAATTTCCGCATTTTAAATTATTTTATTAAAAATATAAATTTTTGTATCCTTTACATCCTTCAGATGTCCTTATATAGCTAAAAATTTATATTACATATTAAGACTTCGATTATAACTAATTTTATTTTGTAACATATGTATTTGATATTAGATATTAACAAACAAAAACATATATAAACTATTTTCACTTGAACTTGGCCCTTTTGCACATTAAATGTCTCTATTTTTAAATTAATTTGGTCTTTTTTCAAAAACAAATACTAGTCCTAAATTTTCAAATTAACTAAGTCTTTTTTTAATAAGGTTTCTTAAGATCCAGGAATCGGATCAATATATTGGAAAAAAGTTATTCACAGATTTTGTAGCAGCACTCAAATACAGCAAGAGAAAATAAAAAAAATTCAACTCTTAAGGCTACCCTAATAAATAGTCCCTCAAAACTTAAGGGCGGTTTTTGGAGACTAATCCTAATTTGTTTTTCCCTTTTTTAACTTCTACTACCGAATTGGAAATTAGTTTTTTCAAATTATGTCATTTCGGTTCTGGGTCTCAAAATATGGGGGCGTTTTTAAAAAAAGGACCAAATGGATTTGAAAAAATACAAATTTCATGTAAAAAAGGATTAAAAGGCCGTAAAATAAATGATTACAAAAGAAGCATCCACGCATAATAAGAGCATCCACAATTAAATTATAAAATCTTTTGCAGTCCCTTGTTTTTCATTGTTAATATAAATCTTTTTCACATCCCTAACACTTTGTTATTTTCTTCTTTAATAATTTTATATCAAATAAAATAGAAAAGATTTCCAAGAAACACAGGGGGATATAACTTCCAAACCCTAATACCATTCCTATAAATGATATATTTACAATAATTTATGCATAATTGTATAAAGACAAACTTATCCAAAAAATTAAAACAGAAAAAAAAACGTCTCATTAATTTAGTCACGTTCAATATGCATAAAAAAAAAGAAAAAAACAAAATAATTTATACAAAACAAGATGAAGAAAACTTTTTTTATTTTTCCCAACTTTTAAATATCTCTATGGTGTCAGGTTTATTTCAATTAAATCCTATTTATACTTTGTATATAAAAGTTATTAGCAGAAAAAAAAATTCATACTGAAACTATTGATGAAAAAATAAAAAAAACAAAAAAAAAATCTTTAGATACATTTTTTTTTACAATAATAGATTCAGGACAACTATAGGGTACTAAGAATTTTTTTTCCAATTTTGGGAACATTTTTTCTAACTATAATTTTCTTCTTATTGATCATAGCGAAAAAATCTATTGTTAAAAATGGTCTATGGTCTTGGTGTTGTCCAATTTTTAAGTCTTGGCCAGATAGAGCCAGCTTATATTCATGACATTTTTTTTTTTATGCGTTTTTTAATCCTTGAAGTAGTAGTATACTGCAATCATAGTCTATTTAGACTAGGCTTCAGTTGCTTTAGTCGTTATATTCACTAAGCTGTTGATTATTCGGCTGGAGCTATTGAATAAGATTATGAATATATAAATGTAATTTTGTGCGACACCTATTATCTTGCAGAAGAGGTATTATAAATATTTTTATAAAATCTTATATTGTATAAAACGAATAAACTATTTTACGATATAATTATACAATTTTACGATATTTTTTTTTTGATATAATCTGACGGGGGTTTAAATCCGAAACTTTACACATGTAAGATCGATGACATAACCACTGCACCATTGGTCATACACTTCGTATTCATAATGATATAATTTCTTGCATTACTTATACACTTTTAGGACTTTTAATCCAAAACTTCAAATTTTAAAGTAGAATTATAAGCTAAAGTGAAATAGCCATGGATTAGGCTAAAGCTGGCTTTTTTAAAGTAAAAATCTAAAATGGTCATTAGCAGCTTTTGTACTACAAAAACTTTGAATAAATATATTTTACTTTTGCCTCTATTTTCGACACCTCAACCCTGAAGATTTAATAAATATTTTAAGAATTACCATTTTTCAGAAGTATTTATAAAAAAAAATTTATGTTAGTTAGATCTTCATATGGTTTTGAGATCTTTTAATATTTAACAAGCATACGTCGCAGCTCAATTAATATTATCAAGTTAGCCACACAAACCAATTCACAGAATTATAATACCACCCAATTAAAATATAATAAAAGTATACAGGCATTTAATAGTCCATATATGATAACATAAAGTTATAATTTTTATAATCAGAATAGAAAACACGTTTATATATTAATATATATACAATTTTTTTTTTTTTAATTCTTAAATATTCATTAGAGCGTCTTATAAATTATCCTTGAAAAAAATTTATAAGGCGCTCTAATGAATAACTTCACATGTCCTTAAAATTTTTAATTTGAGAAAATAAAAATTATGATTTTCTCCATGCTTTAACGGGTTTAGATTACCTTGTTTAGTTGATACCATCTATAAATTATGATCTTAAAGATTTTCAATATTCCCTAGTCCCAGCCACATAAAACTCAAAAATATGCCAATTTACAGGACATAAAAATTCTTCAAAAGCTTATATTGTTTGTTAACTCCTTGTTTCTTTAATTTATTATAATTTTATTTTATAATTGTATTTAAATTTAATAAAAAACACCACTCTTGGGAAGGCGAAAAGAAAAAGGGAAGGGTTGCAAAAGAAAAAATTAATTGTTCTTATTGTTGTTTTTATTTTTTAATAAATTTTTTTCATTATCCTTTTGATTAAGAAAATTCTTGTAAATTAAATTTAAATTGCAATGGCATTAACCCATTAAGTGGTTTGTTATTTTGTTTGTTCTTCACATGTTTGTTGATATATGAGTGCTTGCTTGTATTTAAAGAATGAGTTTTAATAAAAATTAACATTTCTTATGTTGTCGAGGTTAATGAATTTTTGAAAAATTATTTAAATATATATATATTGAATATTTATGCAAATTTTAACAGACTGGTGTAAAAATGTATTGTGACATTTTTTATAATTATATGTAAATTTATGATGATTTATAATGTTTGAAAAAGAAAATAATTGAATAATTATGCATAGTTTTATTAAGTTAAAGAATATATTTTAAAAGGTTTTTTAAATAATGAGAGTGTAATTAAAGTGTACGTAAACTAGAGGGAATTATTATATTAATGTAGTGAAATAATAAGGGAATTTATAAATTAAATAATAATAATAGATTGTTAATTAAAGATTAAAATTTTCTGAAAGGACATTTTAGAAAGAGCGTTTTTTAACACTAAGGGTCATATTTGTATGTATGTAATAAATTTACTTTTATTTTATTATCTTATACTGAAACATTTATTTAAGCAACAACAAAATCTTTAAAAAAATCAAATTTATATTATATTGCATAATTCTAGGCGAAATTTAAATATTATGCATTCACTGATTTTTATTTGGCATTTACTTCATTTTGCTTGAGAAATTATAAATTTTTTGGAACGTTGTTCAATATTCAATATAATCAGCTAATAACACCCTTTTCTGTAAGTCATCTTTATCAGCCCTCATCATCATCAGCCAACTTTGAGAAAACATTTTGATTTAAAAAAAATTATTTTACTTTACAAAATCGCCTTGGTGACCAAAAATATGCAAAAGTTCAATATGCAAAATATATAAAAAAAAGTAATTAAATAATATTACTTATAAATTAATAAAAAGAATTGGGAATGGTATGCAGAACAGATCGCAAAGCCTAGAATTTAAAATAACATGCTATCGCTCATCAAACACACAAATACCACAAGGACCTTCTATAGTTTTTTGCATAATAGATATAACTATTCATTGTCACATTTGTTGTACATTTTGTGGTGCTATTAGAATCAAAGTTATAACAATAGTCTCTTAAAGTTTTAAATATTAAGAGAAACACCTTCGATTCCATTATTTTGAAAAATTCCCAAAAAGTTTGAGAAACATTTTTCTATTTTATTTAAACTGTGCAATATTAATTTTTATTTATTTTTTTATTATTAACTCTTATTTTAAATTCAATTTACAAACAAATAAGTATCCAAAAAATTACTAAAAAAATAATTTTTTTTGTATTTTTATTTTCAGATTTATTGTGAATAGTTATTGTGAATAATTGCCATATCTGATTATTGAAAAAAAAAAATCAATAAACTGTCAAAAAAACAAAAAAGTTTATTTACAAATTGTATAAATGCCATTCAAATAAAGAATTCAATTTATTCTTCCGGGAAAATTTTAAATATAATTTTAATATGACGGCAACAACATCCGGTAATACAACGCATCAACCGCAACAGCAACAACAACAGCAACAGCAGCAACAACAACAACAACAAATTCAACAACAACATGGTCAGATAAATAATAGTAATGCAATGAATTATGATAATAGTAATAATGTTGGTGGTAGTACAAGCGGTTCCAACAATGTTACAAACAGTCATAGGAAAGGTCATAGGTTAGTACTTTTTTTTTTTTTAAATTACAACGCTCTGTTTTCAAAATCATTTACGGGGTTTAAATATTTAATATTTTAATTAATTTATTCGATGTATTTTATTTAATCAAAGGGCATACAAATTAAAATCCTTTGAGAATTAAAAAATTAACATTATTATAAGTATAACAAATGATTTATTTAATTAGTCCATAGATAATTTTAAATAAACGTAGATTATTTTATTGATTATTTTAAAAATAATGAAAAGTTATCAAGTTACTAAACAAATTAGAAATTTATATTAGAAAATAAAGTATTTTAATATATCATATTAAATTTTGATATGTATATAAAATCAGGACAAAATTTATGGAGCATAATTTAAATTAATTTAAGTTGAAGGGACTTTTAATGTTATCATAGATGAACATTATTCAATTTTAGACAGTATATGGAATAATAGTTACCCAACAGTGTAGAAATAGAGTTGAAATATCGTATCAAATTTTAGTCCAACTTTATGATTAAAATATTGATTCAATTGAGCTCAGAAAATCTATTGTTCTATAGACTAGAGTTTCTTATGAAATTTTTTAAAAATTAAAGTAGTGATTATGATAATTGGATAATACTACGTTTCATAATAATAGGATAAGTTTACCCTATAATAAGTTTTACCCTTGACTTACAGTACTCGTAGAATTAAAAAAACGAGCTCCCCAATTTAAGAATGGTCTAACAACTTATATATTCATCTATAAATAAACTTGCGAATCAACTGAATCCTTCAGTACCTTTGTCATTCGTTTTTAAGTGTAAATAAGTTTATTAGAATTAATCTTTCAAGCTAAGCTTAAAATTCTTCCTTCTCATGCTATGCTTAAATAAATCATAAAATTTATTAAAAACTTTAAAAAATTTTTATTGATTATGATTTTTAAAAAAAAAGTTTTTTTTAAGCCTAAACCTATAGACAATCAATTTTATGTCTATATACTTATATATTTACCTTTATCCTTTTTAAGGACATTTTAACGATATCGTTTTAATATATATATTTTTATATCAATCATTAATTATTACACAACAATTTAAATAATTTTTAAGTAATAAAAAAATCAAAGGGTTCTGGGAAAGCACATTTTCAAAATTAAACATTTGCCCCATTTTATGTCTCATCTGGAAATTGTTATGGAAATGCTTTTTTTTTAAGAAAAGCTGCTACCACAGACTAAAATATAATATGGGGGGCCTAAATTTTTGTATATTACTTCAGGAACTTTGGAAAGATATTTAACTTACAATAAGTTGAATATCTTGTAAGTTGAATTGAGTTTTCATTTTCTTAAATGACTCATACTTATTTCCAAGGATCTAGTTTCTCTCAAAATTTAAAGTTTCTAATTAAAGCCATTTGGAAGATATAAAAGGTCAAGAACTTTACAAGAAATGAGTTCCGCATAACAGTTATACTAAAATTCAATATGGCAACACTGTGGCACTTTATTATACATTTATAAGTTTTATTAATGCAACCAGGTGAATTTTATCAGGTGAGGGTTACATGTATGAGGTATGAGGTATGAGGGATTCGGGAGAATGGTATCAGATTGAATGTTTCCATATTCAACAATCTATTAAACTTGTGTTATACAAATAGACAGACGTGGTCAAACTAGGCATATTTTATTAAAATTTTTTTAAAAATAGACTAAAAAAACAAGAAAATTGTATAGAAAATTATATATTTTCTTATTTTAATTTTCATTTTCATTTTTCATGTATCGATTTATTTTTGTATTAAATAAATAATTTCCTTATGGGAAAAAGAAAAAAAAAAAAAAGAAAACAAATTTTTAACAATAGTTAAACTTTGAGTTTTCTTTTACTTATTTTTTTCTCGAGTTTTTTGTTTTTATATGTGTACATTTTTAACTTACAATCAATTTCTTTTTGTTTTATTTTTTTTTTTAAGTTTTCCAATTTTTGTATTTATTTATTATTTGACTATTTAGGTGAATATGTAATTGGTACGTTGTTTTTTTTTTAAATAATATATATACATAGACAATATATATTTATCAATATATGTATGCATATTAAATTATATATAAAAAAAAACGTCAAAAAAACGTTTACCTCGCGTGTTATAAACACACCATTTCATTCATAAATTCATAAACGGAAATTTAGTTGATTTTAAAAGTACATTTTTATAAGACGAAAGAAGGACATTTGAGTTTTATCGGTTGGGTTTCGTCCGTTTTATAATACAATTTACAAATTTTATAATATTTTAAGAGGGCTCTTGTTTTCAAAGCCAGCCCATATATTTTGGGCCAGACTAAACATTTTAGAATAGTTTTGAATATTTTAAGACATTGTAAAACTGGAATTTCTATTTTTTTCATTTTAAATATTCTAAACTATTCTAAAATGTTTAGTCTGGCTTCAAATAGGTATGGGCTGGCTCAATGAAATACCTAATTTCAATTTGCAAGGAGATCAAAATAAAAATATGCCAAACTTGATTTGTATCTTCAAGATATTCTGCTTGTATATCCTGCTTTCAATTTAAGAGTGTAGAAGATAGAAAAACGTAAATGCCATGATGTAAACGTCATATGCCGCCAAAAGAAAAATTTTTAAGGAGAGAAAAACTATTTACAGCACTTTCAAAATTTAACCACAGTATAAATAGACTAAATAAGTAACTTTTAAAATCCAATAAGTTGAATCTGTAAAAAAAAAATCATTTATAAACCTAGACAATTATTTCTTCGAATTTTCTTGGAAGAAATTTTCTAGAAAATGATATCAGTTTAGAATGAATTGGAATGATGGTTTGGGTACCTACCACAGACCTCCCAAAACCTAAAAGCATATCTTCGAAAATAATAAACTGTCCTGTATTATGTTCCGCAATTTTGAAATGAATTGAAGTGGTAGTTTTGTTACCTATCACACAACACCAGAGATCGAATAAGCATATATTCTTGAAATTGATTAAGATTGACTTGTAATTTACTGCAAGAGTAGTCTCTTCTGTTTCCTTCATATTTCTAAAAATTTTATAGGATCCAAACCTAGACTAGACCAAACGAAATAGAATCTTCGAAATTGATATTATAGTCTAATTACGCCTAAAGCCTTCTTTTTTCATGCTCTCGAAATTTACTTCAACGATATCTTCCACCCCCTCGAATTTTACTTCAACGATTCTACCTTTTAAACGTATAACTTCCTTCAACATATGTCCTGATTACTATTCATTTATTTTAACAACTCCCTTTTTATAAATTGAAAATTTTTATTTTTAATACAAATGTGAATATTTAAAAACAAAATAATTCGATTCGTAAAATCAACTTAAAAAAAAAAAAAACAAATTGCTGCATTTAAGTTAAAATGTCCTTCTAAATTAAATAATATCTACATATATATATTTGTATATAAATAAGAGTTTTATGTATAAAATATTAATATATATTCTAAAAAAAAAAAATAACAAAATTCTATTAAAGTTACCTTGTAAGAATAAAAAAAAAAACAATAAGAATAAGAAAAACAAAAACCCCCGCAAAGGTATTTTATCCACTGTTAAATATTTAGTTAAATAGTTGATTTCAAGAGCAGAAGGTCAGAAAATAACGAAATAAAAAACAACATACGAAAAAAAATAAAAAAAAATAAATAACTACCATAACAAAAAAGAAAGTGTAAAGGTTGGAAAATTCTATTGGAATTTTCATTTCAAAAATTATTTCGTCCTTTTTTTTTTCTTTCACTTAATAATTACACTTTCTTTTAATACTTACTTCCTTTTTTGTTTTCGGCTCACTTTCATTTTTTCATTTATTAAATATTTTATTTCATAAAAGGAAGTTTCAAATATAGGATTAAATATTTTATTTTAATAATAAAAAAAAAAACAAAAAAAAAAAACAGGACCTTTTTAGATATTAAGTTTTCATTACAACTTTTTTTAAAAATTTTTCAATTACGTCGGAAAATAAAAACAAGAAAATAAAAAAATAAAAAACAGCTGATTAAAAAAAAATTCGGGTAACATTTGAAAAATTTGCAAAGTAATTTTCATTCGTCCCGCAGGATTTAAATTAAATATAAAAGTGGGAAAAAAAACAGGACATGATTTGAAATAATTTTAAGTATAAGTTCAACACTGACTTGCTTAAATCTTTTAATTCGAAAATTATAGTGTTTTTTTAAAAAAAAATTTGACTTTCATTTAAAATTAAGTGTTAATTATATTAAAAAGAAGTATACTATACGTTTTTTACTTTAAATGAAAAATTTTTAACTTTAAATGAAGAAATTTTTACATTTTAAGTTATTTACATATTATAAAATTTTGACTTTCATTTAAAATTAAGGGTTAATTATATTAAAAAGAAGTATAATTAACTTTTTTACTTTAAATGAAGAATTTTTAACTTTAAGTAAAGAAAATTTACATTTTTAGTTATTTACTTATTATAAAAATTTGAATTTCATTTAAAATTAAGGGTTAATTATATTATATTATATTATATTGAAGTATAATATAACTTTTTTACTTTAAATGAAGAATTTTTAATTTTAAGTAAAGAAATTTTACAATTTTTAGTTATTTACTTATTATAAAAAATTGAATTTCATTTAAAATTAAGGGTTAATAATATTTAAAAGAAGTTTAACATAACTTTTTTACTTTAAGTGAAGAAGTTTTAACTTTAAGTGAAGAAATTTTACAATTTAAGTTATTTAATTATTATAAAAATTTGACTTTCATTTAAAATTAAGAGTTAATAATATTTAAAAGAAGTTTAATACAACTTTTTTACTTTAAATGAAGAATTTTTAATTTTAAGTGAAGAAATTTTTACATTTTTAGTTTTTTAATTATTATTTGATAAATATTTCTACATTTTAAATTATATTAAAGTAGCTTCACTTAAAATTAAAATCTCTTCACTTAAAATTTAAATTTTACTTAAAATTAAAATTTATTCACTTAAAGTAAAAAAAGTTATTAAAACTCAATTTACTTGTCAGATAAAAGTCAAGAAAATTATAGATTATGTAAAAGGAACAAGAATGACAATGCGTGTTAAAAAAAAGTGTGAAGATGGTTTTAATTTTTAATTAACACCTATAATTTAAAAATCGTGTAAAATAAAACCTTTTAAATTTAATCATTTTATAAATCAATATTAGTGTGTGTATATTATTGTACATACTATAAGTACTTTTAAATTAAAAGTACTATAATTAAAAATTGTAGATCTATTATTAAAACTTGTTTAAAAAAATATCCGTCAATTTACGTCATTTCAAGTAATTTTTTAAAATAAATAATGAATGACGGAATTAATGATATGGAAATCAATATTTGATTTAAATACGTATATATATATATATTTAAAATATAATTTTATTTAAATTGACAATTAAATTTTTTATTTTTTTTAATATTTTTTTGTTGTTTTATTCTAATTAATTTATAAAGTTTATTTTAAAGTACGAGCCATTCAATGAGCCTTTATAATTATTTAAAAACTAGCTGTTGGCCCGTCACAGAATGACGGAAGGTCAGTTGAAAGAAGAACTTTTTCTAATTAAGAACTATTTCTAATTTAATTACATATATTACATATACATATATTATATATCAATACCATTTTCTTAAATAAAATGGTAACCATTGCATTCTACGTAATACAGACTATGCTTCAATTCTAGTTATGTACAAAAAAAAACAAAAACTTATATGTTGTTGTATCTTAAAAATTTGAAGATGAATAATTTATTTAGTCTACCTTTTTTATGTTTTGAATTTGATAAAATTTTGGGGCTGTTAGTTCAAATCCCTTTTTGGTGAAATGTTTTTTTAATTTCAATTAATATTTTTTTTTTTATTCAATTACGTACTTTTTAAAATTAAGTTCGATAAATTTGTGTTAATAAGAGATGTGAAATAGATTTATTTTGTTTCAATAATGATTTATTTCTCCAACTATTAATGTTTTGTATATACATTTTTAAAAAATGTTGTTATACATTCTATATTGTTTCCTTTGTTTAGATTCAAATTAAAATACATGTTTGAAGGCTAACCGTTCTATAATGTACCTATTCAACATGCTAAATAATGTTTCTATTTATATGTACGTGAAATTGTATTAAATAAATGTTGATTTTTGAATTGAGTTTTGCACTATCAAATGCAAATTATAAATTTTATTTGAAATTTTTTTAATATACCTAACCCTAACTAAGTTTAAAATCTATTTTGTCTGTTTTTTATGGTGCATTGAACTCAGAGGTATTGTATACCTGAATCCACTTTCCCAACCGTCAGTTGTTACATAATTTTTTTCCATTTTAACTTTTAAATAGATAAATAATTAAAAAGTTATGAAGGAAGGGATGAGAGATAGATGAGGTAGAGTTGAGAGCGAGATGAGGGGAAACTTTGAAATTACTTTAATACATTGCTTGGTTTATTTGCTTAAGCAAACCAAGCAATGCATCAAAGCATACATTGGGCTTTCGCCCTTATTTCAGATTTTTACTGAAAATTATTAAGACTTAATGTTCCTGTGAAGCATTGTCTTCTTAGTTTTTATTTACAAAATGTCTTACTATATATTTAAAATTTCCAGAAAATCTTCTGTGATTTTTAAAACTGAAAAGAAATTTTTCATAAACTAATAAGTAAATTTTATTTCAAAAAAAAATTTTTTTTTTTATTAAAAATAAATAAAATATTTTTTGGCCTGCTTATGATAATTTATGATATTTTATTTTCTAAAATAAAACACATCCAACAAAACGTTAATATTTTATTTTTTTATAATTGAACACATCCAACAAAACACATTTAATTGAATGCGTTTGTTACACCTCATTTTAGACAAATATATTAATAATAATTACTTTTTTTTTTAAAAAAACAGCTATTGAACTTTTACTCATAAGTTATTTTAAATTTTATACTAAATTTAAACTTTAAAGTTCACAAAAATTACATAATGAATTTTTGAACAAATTATTAACTAATAAAAAAAGCTACTAAGTGCCTTAAAAAATTACAAAACAAAAAGCTTTAATAAACAAAAAAAATAATGAATTTATTATGCTCATATTTATGCTGTGAAATTATAGACTTAATATACACTATTATTATATAACTTAATTTAAAAAATAAAATTAAATTTAAATATAAACTATAAGGAATAATATAATTTTTATGGGTATAATTGTAAGTATATATATGTAAATATTTAATATATATATATATGTATATAATATTTAATATTTCTTTACACGTTTTCTGATTTTATTGTACTTTAAAATTATTATTTTAAATTATACTTATAAATACTATAGTTATTTTAATTAATTATTTAATAAATCCATTAGTTAGAAGTTCTTTATCGTATCTTTTAATTTCAACTCGTATTTAAATAATTACACACGATTAATTTTGATTAAATTGTAAATGTCGATTTAGAAAATGTCGACAAAAAAAAAATACCGACTGAGAAAATGCCGACCAATCATTTGCCTACAACTTTAGTATTGATTTTAGAGTTTGGTAACAAAATCAGAATTGCCGCTTTTTCCGGAATATTAATAAATTTTCACATTATTTCAATGAAAATTTTCTCAATCGACTCTTCCTTAATCGACATTCCCTTAATCGGCAATTTCTCAGTCGAATCTTCCTCAATCAACATTTGCTAATCGACAATTTCTCAGTTGGAATTTTCTCAGTAAACATTTTCTCAGTCGACAATTTCTCAGTCGACAATTTCTTAGTCGACATTTTCTCAGTCAACATTTTCTGAACCCACATTATGACCCGGGTCCAGTTTTATATATAATAAACAAGGCTTACTGAACTGAATTGTAATTAATGCACCTTTATAATTATTTAAAAATTACTTTTGTTAATTTATTATTTAACTAATATTATATTTGCAATTTCCTTTAACTTAAAAGTTTAATTATCTGCAGAACTTCGAAATATAATTAACTTACTCGTATATCTTCCCCTGCAGCTAAACAAGATCAGTCCATTTAATCTTCATATAAATTAGTAGTTCTTTTTTTTAAATTGTATAAATTATAAAGAACATCGGTAGGGATTAAAATCATTTAGTCACCAAACTTCACAACTCCAATTACCATCGTATTTTATTTACCAAATCTTTAGAAAAAAGTATGATGGATCTTAAAGGGTTAACATTTTTCAAAACTTTAAGATAAATCAAAGATGGATTGTATAAGCTTTTATTCTTGCATAATGTGTGTGTATTAGAAATTTTGTAAAGTTTATTAATATTTATAGAAATTCTGTATAAAGCTGGTTATTTTATATGGGAGCCTACTGATCCCATGGTCCATTTTTGCCTATCAGCGAAGTCGTTCTTTCTTTGACAAAAAAAAAATCACTCATACAAAATTTACTTAAAATCGGTTGCGATTTAAATGAATTATTAGAATTTGATATTTCCGAAATTCCTATAGAATGAAACTTATAACCTCTACTTCTATAGTATTGATACTTGATACTAATTGGTATTATTATTTTTTAAATAATCAGGTATTCGGATCTGAAAATAGTTTTAATAAACTGTTAATTATTGAAATTAATTATATAATAAAAATTAGAATTCCTGTTAAAATTTATAACAAATTCTGTCGCTAAATCCGGAATCTGTTTGACCTAACTTGGATATTTTAACCGAATTTATAAATTAATAATTAAGTTTATAAAATTTAAATAACATTTTAAATTCATATTTTTTACGTATACCTAATGTACATACTTTTTATTTCTATATTACAGGCGACAAGAATCAATGTACCAAATGACTGGTCTTTATTCGGAAACAAATTCTGGTGATGAAAGTAGTACAGATGGTGGTCAAATAGATTCTGAATATTTATCATTAGATCATCATAATAATCATAATAACATAAATAATTATAATCATAATAACAATTTAGGATCGAATAGCTCAAATAAAAATCAAATACCAGCAACACATTCAACACTATCAGATACAGTAATTAAATGTCATAGTCGTCAACCGTCAGCATCAGTTATTGATCAACAACAACAATCACATCAACATCATATACATCATCATCATAATTTACATCGTGATGATAATGATGATATTGATTTATGTCGTGATTGTGGAATATTAAATTTTCGTCCAAATTTTATACAAAAATTTGCTCGTATTAAAATTTTTGTACTATTATTATCAATTCTAGTCACACTGCAACAGGCATTAAGTTCTGGTTACATTAATTCTGTAATAACAACAATTGAAAAACGTTTTGAAATACCATCAAGCTATTCTGGTTTAATAGCATCAAGTTATGAAATTGGTAATGTTATAACTGTTATATTTGTTAGTTATTTGGGTAGTCGCAGGCATATACCAGTATGGATTGGTATTGGTGCTGTTATAATGGGTATTGGTTCCTTAATATTTATGGTACCTCATTTTACAACTGAAGCAAATCTATCATATAGTAATGAAAATTCAAGTAAAGATAATATTTGCCGAGGGGTATCAGTGCGTGATGATATGGGTTTGGGTAGATTATCAAGTGGACTAGCACCAAATTTACGTGGAAATAATTGTATTGAAGGTAAATCATCAACATTCGGTCCAGTTTTACTATTTGTTATTGCTCAACTGTTACTTGGCTGTGGTGGATCACCATTATTTACATTGGGTACAACATATGTTGATGATCATGTTAAAACTGAAAGTTCATCATTATATATTGGATGTATGTATAGTATGGCAGCATTTGGTCCAGTATTAGGTTTTTTACTTGGAGCATATTTACTATCATTTCATATGGATTCATTGTCTGGAAGTTTTGTACCAATTGGTATGTTATTTTATATTATATTACAAGACTTAAAACTTATTTTTAAAATTTTTTATTTTTATTTTAGAATCTGATGATTGGCGATGGGTTGGAATGTGGTGGGGTGGATTTTTAGTTGGTGGAGTTTTATTAATAATGGTAGCAATTCCATTTTTCTCATTTCCAAAAGTGTTGACACACGAAAAAAAGAAATTAAGAAGAGCTGAATTAAAACCACCCCAACAAATGCCACCAAACAATTCGAATAGTTTACAAACAAAATTACCAGAAAAACAATTACAAGAAAAAAACCAACCAGAGCAACAGAAACAACAACTTCAACAAAGTAATGAAAAATCGGACTATGGAAAAGATGTTAAAGGTAAAGTATAATAAATTGTTTTTGATTTAGTATTCGTACCTATTTTTATATTCTATTTTAGACATTCCAAGATCAATGTATCGTCTATTAACAAATCCAGTTTATATTGTAACATGCCTTGGGGCTTGTATGGAACTTATGATAGTATCCGGCTTTATTGTATTTTTACCTAAATATTTAGAAACACAATTCAGTTTGGGCAAAAGCCAAGCTAGTGTATTTACTGGTTCAATAGCAATACCTGGAGCATGTATAGGAATATTTATTGGTGGTGTATTTTTAAAACGTTTTCAATTAAAACCAAAAGGAGCCGTACAATTTGTATTAGTTTCAAATATAATTTGTTTGTTTGCATATGCAATGTTATTTTTCTTGGGATGTGATAATGTAAAAATGGCTGGTACAACAATACCATATTATAATTCATCAACGCACACATCAATGGATTCATTTCGTGTTAATTTAACAGCTGCATGTAATTTTGGATGTGAATGTCATATGATTGATGTTGAACCCGTTTGTGGTAATAATGGTTTAACATATTTTAGTCCTTGTCATGCTGGTTGCACTGCATTCTCTTCAAATACAAATTATACAAACTGTGCTTGTAAGTTTTAAAAAACAAACCTTTAAAAAGTGTAACAATAAAACTAAAAATTAAAAATTATATTTTTTAGGTGTTCATTCCAATACAACTCCTAGTCAATCAAAACCAAGTAGTACAAGTTTCTTAGGACCAGGTGGTAGTCATGCTGAAGCTTTAAATGCACCCATTTTATCAGATTTTGCTGAAGTTACAGTAGTTCCGGTTGCAACTGCTGGCCCGTGTACAACGCCATGCCGTACAATTTATCCATTCCTTATATTATTATTCTTTATGACATTTGTTGTGGCTGGAACCCAAATGCCACTTTTAATGATTGTTTTAAGATCTGTATCAGAGGAAGAACGTTCATTTGCATTGGGTATGCAATTTGTTATATTCAGATTATTTGGTTATATTCCGGCACCAATTGTTTTTGGTAATCTAATTGATTCAACATGCTTATTATGGAAATCAACATGTGGTGAAAACGGTGGAAGATGTTTAATTTATGATATTGAAGCTTTTCGTTTCAAGTAAGTCGATTTTTTTTAATTAATTGTTTTGAAATTAATTCTTATTTTTAAATATTATTTTAGATATGTTGGATTATGTACTGGAATTAAATTAGTTGCTTTAGCAATATTTTTAGTTGATTGGTGGTTAGTTAGAAGAAGGAAACAATTAGAAAAATTAACACCAATTACAGTTAACGATGTTATTGGTTCAATAATTAGTTTGGATAAACGTAAGTTATTCTGAATAAATTTTAAATGTTCATTAATTAATAAAAATCAATTAAATTTTAGTGTTTGAAGAGAAGCAACATGCACTAGAAAATGAACAAGCAGCAGTACAATATGGTGGTGAACTATGTATTACAAATGAAGGTTATATACCGGATACAAATAAAAATATTTTAGTGGCATCAAGGCATTCACGTAATGACTCAAAAACAATACAATTAGAATTTCGGTAAGATTCAAAATAATTCATTATACCAATATTAATAATAATTTATATTATAATTTTTTTTCTTATATTTTAGGTATGATAAATGTGACAATAATACTATTAATAATCAAACAGCATCATTGGGTGTTATTGTACCAACAACAAAATCTAAAAAACATTTTCGCAGTGCATCATGTGATGTTAAAATGATACGTACAAATTCAAAAGATAGCGCTGATAATTCAGATAAAATAATATTAAAAAATAATGTTAAAAATAATTTTCAAACACATTCCCGTAATAATTCGAATGATTTAACCAAATCAGATTTTCGTTATAAATTACAACATTCCAGGACAAATTCACGGGATGATCATAGCGCTAATATACGTTATATATTAAATAATTTTAATAAAAAAGATGATGAATCCAGTTGGAGTCCAGTATTTAGTGCATTAAATTTAAATAATAATAATTTAAATAATAACAATAATACAAATAATTTTAATAAATCAACAACAGGTTCATCATCATCTAAAAAACATTCACGTAATCATTCATATGATCAAATTTATATGCCAAATAATATACGTTTTGATTTGGATTTATATCGACCGAAAAAAAATGTTAATTTAGTGAAAAATCTTGAAAATAAAGTAAAAAATTCAAATGAAATATCAAATAATTTAAATAATATTCATAATAATAATGCAAATATAAATATTAATAATCATTCACGTTGTAATTCACGTGATATCAGTCCAAAAGAATTAAATCAAGTTTTAGAATCACCAATATCAAATACAATTGTTAATATTGCTACACCAATACAACAATCAACAACAATAATTGGTGGCAGCGGTATTGTACCAACAACAATTTTAACATCAACAATAACAACACCAGCTGTAGCAACACCAGCAAATGCATTAATTGCAACCGGTTCATGTATATTAAGACATCGGCGAACAAATTCAAAAGATGCTAAAGTTTTAATACCATCATTAGATCTTTGTAATCATTCGACATCAGCTTCAACGATAACATCAACTGCACCAATAACAATTGATCCAACAACTGCAATAATATTACAAAATGATGTACCAAATTTAATGCACGGTACATCAAAAAATCATATTTGTAATATATGTGGGGGCTTTAATGGTAATAGTAGTGGTAATAATTTCCTTTATAATACAAATAATTATCATTGCTATTGTAATAATATTGAAAATGTAAATGCAATAAGTAACACTGCGGTTAGTTTTGCTAATCCTTTAAATACTACTGCTATTACTGCTTCAGCCGTTTCACATAATAAAAATTCTTCACAAAATAATATTGAACAGCAACAACAAGCACATCAATTACATTTAAATACAAACAATTTTAGTAATAAACCTAATAATGATAATAATGATGATGATAATGTCGATAATGATCTTTTAAATTATACAAAAAGTGATACAACATGTGTTTGAATTTAAATTTTTCATTTTATTTTTATTTTTTTCTAGAATAAAAAATTAATTAGGTACAATTATTAATTTAAATAAATAATAATATTAAATAAATTAATTAATTATTTAAATAAAACTTAAATGAAAAAAAAAAAAAAAATTAAAAGAAATATTATTTAGAGCAATTATTAAAATATTAAAAATTAATATAATTGGCAATATTTTGTATTCAATTTTAAGTTTAAAATAAACAAAAATATGAATTATAAAATTAAGAAAATGTCAAAAATAAAAAAAAACATATATATTAAAAGCTAAAAGACAAATTAAAAAAATAAAATGCGTGATTTATTTTAGAATTATTTTAATAAAGAAATAATAAATATCAATTATATTTGAAATAAATTAATTTAATAAATAATAGTATATTAATTTAATGTATAAGTTTTAAATACAAATATAAAATGTAAATATAATACAAATATTAAACAATAAAAGCCTTAAATTAATTTTGTTAACACTGGTAAAAATATATTTCTAAAATAACTTTTACATCTATTTGGAAATTATGTTATATATTTATTTGTTTCCGAATGTATATTTCAATTATTTGACTATTTCAATTCATATATTATCAATTATCTAAAGTTTTGTGTATTGAATTTGTTATTCTAATTCATTGCCTTCCAATTATTCTATTTTCGTAGTTTTTTTAAATTAATATTTTCTTAAAATAAAATAACTATTATAATGTTTTTTTAAATAATTAACTAACTTATATTTATTTTTATGTTAGTGCCTGAAATTCAATTTTTACAAAATAAATTATTTTTTAAATATGCAGTTTTTGTTTTTTAATAAAAATAATTAGTCAGAGTGAATGCTAATTCATTTGTTAAATGTAAATTAATTAAATTAATTAAAATTTTCCTAATTATTTTATTAGTTATATTCTTTTTTTTTAATCTTTTCACTTAAACTTTCTACTTATAAGAGTTTGAGACATTTACTTTCCTTATATTATTTAATTAATGTTAATTGATCGTACTTATGTTTTTATTTCAGTTTTACAACTTTACAACTTCAATCTTATTCAAAGAAATTAATAAGATTATTATAACTAATATATAATAGTTTGCTATTAAGATTTCATTTATTTCTGAAAATTATTATAAAATTTTGGATTTACAATTTGATTTAAGGCTTTTATTGTTAAAACTAAAGAATAAATATGATATTTTGTGAATAATAATAACAAAGAAAGATTTACAAACTTAATATGATATTATGTAATCAAAATTAATTGAAAATTTATTTTTTATTTAATATTTAAATGTATTATTACTTATAAAATATCATATGTATAACTGTGGCAATCAGATAACAAATTACCAAACTTTTGTCAACCTAAGCTGTTATTTAATCCGTTTTTCACTATTACAATTTCTCATTTGTTCACTTCTTTTACTCGTTAAAATTATATTATTTGTTCCACTTTTTTAAATTTATAATAACTAATTGAAACATTTTATTATCTATTATTTATAATTATCTAATTTGGTGATTCTTTCAGGATTGTCCCAGATATTCATAATCTTTAATAAAAGTTCATTTCTAATACTAGTATTAAATAAATTGAATAGCTAGAAAAGGATTATGTAATATAAATAATAATAGTAAAAATATAAATAATAATAGTAATAATAATAGTAAAAATAATAATACTAATAATATTTAAAGTATAATAGTAATTACATAATTAATAAAATAAAAAAAATGTAGATAGAATGAAAGTCGTGCAATTATTAGAAAAAAAAACGCTAATAAAAATTTTTAAAGTAAATATAGCTAGTAGAAATAAATAATATAAAAAAACTATTATATAATATATTAACATGTACAAAATTTATACATGCATTAATTATATACTATTCTTATGTACATGAGATATAAAATAATAAGTGTATCATTGTTCTTCATACAATAAATTAAATTTAAAAAAATTTGTAAAAATAATGAATTTACGTATATATGAAGGCTTTTACAAATTAATATTAATTTTTGTTTCTCTTTTTGTTGAAAAAGTTTCTTAGTAAAACTAGCGCAAATATGGTTTCATATCATATTTTTTTAATAATATTAGATATTTAATATAATAATATTCGTAACAATTTTATACATTTTTTTTTTATATTTTGTTATAATTTTTTTTTTAAG
This sequence comes from Dolichopus griseipennis, assembly GCA_963082915.1. NCBI lineage: Eukaryota > Metazoa > Arthropoda > Insecta > Diptera > Dolichopodidae > Dolichopus > Dolichopus griseipennis. Next base: position 20,586,365 of record OY720444.1, on the reverse strand, counting down.
AAAATAAATTGATTAATTAGAAAAATTTTTTTTTAATACTTATTTAATCTTAAAAATTTTTTGTATTTTTAGGCCTTTATTGAACTTTATTAATTAAGAACACTTATATTCCAAGATCATTGTTCTAGTTACCCTACATAATAATAATTGACATGGTGTAAAACAAGGATTATGTAAAACCATTGTCCTTTAATTTATTAGAAAAAAACATAGTTATTTATCAAATACTTTTAAAGAGTTTAAAATCATTTTTAGGCCAAGTTTTCGTCCGGTTCAACCTGATTTAAATCAAAAATTTACTAAAAATATTCTGAATCTAACAATAAAGTTGATTTGTATACCACATTCAAAGGAATTGGTTCTTTTAATAAATCCATAGTATAGTAATGTACTAAATTTAATATTGTGCAAAAAAATGTATAAAAAATAATCTTAATTAAGATTCTTAATTGAAATATTCTAATATATTGTAATTAAACTTCTTTAATATACACTATATTTTTTTTTATTAGATATGATCCGATCAGAGTTTGAACCCGAGACTTTTCGATTGAAAGAATAATTTTACTCTGGTATAATCTGGTTTAATTATTTGTTTCTCTTTCGTTTGTTCTTTTTAATTGTATTAAAAACTAAAACTTTTAATTAAAAATTAAAAAAACTTTTTTTTTATATATTTTAGTTAATTTTTTGAAAATTATATTAGATAAATTTTTATTAGCTGGTGTTAAATGTAATTGTTATGTAATTGTTAATAAAATTTCTTTAAACTCTTTTTATAAAAACATATTAAATTTTAATTAAAATTTGTTTTGTTTTATTCTCTAATTAACTTATTATTAGTCTTGAAATTTACGATTTATTATTCAAAAATAATTTTTATGAATTAGTTCAAAAGTTTCAAAAGAATAGTATTAAAAATTTTTCCATTTAAAACTTAATTTACTTTGAACTTTTGAGTAGCAGCATATCATTTAAAAAAAAAAACACTTTAATTTCTTTAACTAATAAATCGTTATAAATTTTTTAAATTTAGTCTTTCCATATTATGTTTTTTTAAATATCTCAATTAATTAATACATTTTTACAATTATATATATGGTTAATTAAAATATGGCATAAAATTTATCGTCAGATAAAACATTTGGAGTTAAATAAGAATATTTAAGAACTCTTCTAATTTAATTTAATAAAAAAACAACTCCATATTTATATTTTTTCAAAATTAAATTTTATTGAAAAAAAAAAAATATGCGCTTAGATGAATTTATTCAAAAAAAACCAAAACCTCTTACTTATCCTATATTTAATATTCTTATATAATATTAAGTTTCTTCCCTATATGAATTAATTGCTCAAAATTTAAAAAAAAATTGAATTTAGTATTGAACGATTACTTATATCTAACATAGTATACAATTATATTTTAATTATTATATTTAAAATTAATTAAATTTAAGACTTAAAATACAAAAAAAAAAAAAAAAAAGCCTGTAAAAATTATAAATCAACTAATTAAATACTAATAATGGCGTTTATGAAAATAATAAATATATATTAAAATGAAAGTTAAAATAAAAAGAAATGTCGTCAATGATACATTAAAGTTAAATATAAAAAAAAAAAATGAAAATATTGTAATATTGTAAGTTGTGCTGTGAATGAAAGATTTAAAAATTATATACCCATTATTTTGAAAAATAAAACAAATAATAAAAATAATATAAATAAATAAATATTTATACAAAATCAATCTATCAATATAAATTAAATGTATAATATATATATATATTATATCTACAACACAAAAAATTAATAATTTATATTAATATAAAAAAAAACAAATTTATAAAAAAATAAATTATTTATTATAAAAGAATAAAAGAAAAATTGAAAGCAAAGAAAAAATTTTAATTAAAAAGCCAGAAAATAAAATTTAAAGAAAAAAACTAATAATTAAATAAATAGAAATTCTATTTTTAACAATAAAAATCCAAATTATGCAAAAAAATTATATAAATGATAGTCATAAATAATTAAAATATATAAAAATATGTATTTGTTTTTTTTTCCAGAAATTAAAGACAAAAACAAATTTAAAAACAAAACACTCAATTATTAATTAATTTATTAAAATAAATTATACAATGTAGAAAAAAAAAAAAGTGATGTAGATAAACATAAAAAAAAAATACAAATACAAATAAGTATCCGAAGATATCGCACTAAACTTGAATACTCACCTTTACAACTATAACCCTTTTTCGATTTTTAAAATATCTCTTACCTTTCTGTGGCCTATTTCATAGATATTGACAAGTGACAATTTTGTAAATTACAAATTTGTAAATTACAGGTCGACAATTGTCAAATATTTGTTTTAAAATAAAATTGACACAAGTGTAGATTGTCAATTCCTGTTTCATAAACAAATGTAAAATCTACAAAATTTGTCAAGGTTTGTCCACAGTAATTTCTATGTCAATTTTGTTATGAAACGAAAAAAAAAATTGTATTTTACAAAATTGTCATAATTGTCGGACAATTTGTGACACATAATTTCAAATATGTAAATTTATAAATTTCATTTTATATAAAATTTGTCAATAAATACACTTACAAAATCTACATGAGAATTTTATAAATTATAATTTACAAATTGTCATGACAAATTTTGTAATTTATAATTTACAAAATTATGATTAAAAATTATGTAATTTATAATTTATAAAATTGTCATGACAATTTTGTCACCTGTAAATTTTTGTATAAAAAAAATGTCAGACAATTGCGACAATTTTGTCAAATTGTCACTTGTCAATATTTATGAAATAGGCCACTGGTATGAAAATCTAGTATAGTAAAAACTAGTACACACTTAAAAATGTAAACTTCATTTAATAGGAAAAAATTCCGAAAATATAAAAATAATATATTAAGTGCGATTAGCTGTATCAGTACTTATGCATGAAGTGCGATAGGCTCGGAATACCTCTTTTTTAATAAGAAAATTGCTCATTATTATATTATCAACTATGTATTTTTATTAAATTATTTTTACTTTAATCCTAAACTTAATTTTGCTTCAGCACAATACGCAATTGCAGTCCTTTAATAAATTACACTTATTGTATTAAGTTTTCTTTTAAGTTAAAGTTTGTTGTCAAGAAGTAGAATTCAAAATTGTATCTAATAATGGAACTCTGAACTAATATTTATGCGGAAAAATTTACGAACTATAAACTTTAACAAATTAATATCACTTTTACTTTAAGGTGAATAGTACTGTTTTTGTTCCTTAATTTGGGATCTATTGGAGTGGTGGTTCAATATCCTTCTTAGACCTCCCAACTTTTAAAAGCTTATAATCGAAATTACTAAAAATAGTTACTTAAAATTAATATAGAACGTTCCAATTGTGTACAAGGGTTAACTAGTATTTAAAGTATGACGGGGACTGCATATGGGCGAAATATTACCATATTTTCGGGTTCTGAAATCTTTGAGAAGTTCAAGGGCTAACGAACATATATCTTAAATAGATTTACATTAAGTATTTTGTTTCCGGGCTCTAAATAAACAATAACCAAACTCAATTCAATTGAACTTTCATCTCAACTTTTTGTTTTAGTTTTAATATTATTTTCTTATTTTTATAAATATATTTTGATTTTTAATATGATCAAAAACTTTCCATATTTTAAAATTAAAATAAAGTTAATTAAATATTAAAAAATAAACTTATTTCAATAAAATAATCAATAGTTTCAATGCTCTTATTATATTTTATTCTTTATTCTTTTAAATTAATTTAATATTTTTTATATCGTTGATACGTTGATAAAATTAAATAAATTATAAATATGATATAAAATTACAATTTAATAATTGTAAAATAAAATGCAAGAACAACTAACAGAACACAAAAGTCCTAATATTGTATTTTAGATGATATAAAAAAAAAAAAATTAAAATTAAAAAAATTTATAAGATATTAAAATAAAGACGCCTTAAAAAAATTGATTCTGAAATGAAAAAGAAATTTTAATGAAAATATAAAAATTAAAAAAAAGAAAATTATATATATATATACATATATATTATATATAATAAAATATATCTATATATAAATATATACACAAAATAAATGTAATAGGAAATATTTTAAAATAAATGTAAGAAATAAAAAAACAAATAAAAATATATATATATATATATATTAATATATAAAACAAAAGTAAAATAAAAATTACCAAAAATTAAATTGTGTTTTATATTTTAAATTCTAAATTGGAAACAAACATTAATTTTTGATTTCTCAAACTAATATTAAATTATGGAGTTATAATGAAAAATATACCATAGGGTTAGAATTATCTCTTGTTTGTATGTGGAATTCCTTAAGATCAATGCTAAAAATTAGAATATTAAATGTCCTCTCAATTCTAACATGTACCTATGGTATAGACAGTCTTATTAGACCAACAGTTGAATAGTGTGCATTTAAATTTTATCAACTTAGCTTTGCTTTAAATTCCTGGTTGCCTGTTATAAAAAGTGATTTAGTAGATCTTCAAATTCGTAAAAAATTACAGAAAATGTACTTTTTGCAAGGATTTGGCATTTAAACTTTTTAGCTTTTATTTTATTGAATTTTCGTTCTGAAAATTTAGATTCCTGGTTGCCTGGTATAAAAAGTGATTTATTAGTTCTTAAAGTTCGTAAAAACTGCACAGAAAAGTATTTTTTTTGCAAAGATTTGGCATTTACTCTTTTTAACTATTATTTTATTAAATTTGCGTACTGAAAATTTAGATTGCTGGTTGCCTGGTATAAAAAGGGATTTAGTAGTTCTTAAAATTGGTAAAAAATTACAGAAAATGCTTTTTTTGCAAGGATTTGGCTTTCAATCTTTCTAGCTTTTATTTTATTAAATTTGCGTACTGAAAATTTAGATTCCTGGTAGCCTGGTATAAAAACTGATTTAGTAGTTCTTAAAATTCGTAAAACATTCCAGAAAATGTTTTTTTTGCAATGATTTGGCATTTAAACTTTTTAGTTTCTATTTTATTAAATTTGCGTTCTGAAAATTTAGATTGCTGGTTGCCTGGTATAAAAAGGGATTTAGTAGTTCTTAAAATTGGTAAAAAATTACAGAAAATGCTTTTTTTGCAAGGATTTGGCATTCAATCTTTTTAGCTTTTATTTTATTAAATTTGCGTACTGAAAATTTAGATTGCTGGTTGCCTGGTATAAAAAGTGATTTAGAAATTCTTAAAATTGGTAAAAAATTATAGAAAATGTTTTGTTTTGCAAGGATTTGGCATTTAAACTTTTTAGCTTTTATTTTATTAAATTTGCGTTCTGAAAATTTAGATTCCTAGAAGCCTGGTATAAAATGTGATTTATTAGTTTTTAAAGTTCGTAAAAACTGCACAGAAAAGTATTTTTTTTGCAAAGATTTGGCATTTACTCTTTTTAACTATTATTTTATTAAATTTGCGTACTGAAAATTTAGATTGCTGGTTGCCTGGTATAAAAAGGGATTTAGTAGTTCTTAAAATTGGTAAAAAATTAAAGAAAATGCTTTTTTTGCAAGGATTTGGCATTCAATCTTTTTAGCTTTTATTTTATTAAATTTGCGTACTGAAAATTTAGATTCCTGGTTGCCTGGTATAAAAACTGATTTAGTAGTTCTTAAAATTCGTAAAAAATTACAGAAAATGTTTTTTTTGCAAGGATTTGGCATTTAAACTTTTTAGCTTTTAATTTATTAAATTTGCGTTCTGAAAATTTAGGTTCTGGTTGCCTGGTATAAAAACTGATTTAGTAGTTGTTAAATTTCGTAAAAAATTACATAAAAAGTTTTTTTTTGGCAAGAATTTGGCATTTAAACTTATATTTTATTAAATTTGCGTTCCGAAATTTTAGATTCCTGGTTGCCTGGTATAAAAATTGATTTAGTAGTTTTAAAGTTCGCAAAAAATCACAGAAAATGTTTATTTTAGCAACGATTTTACATTTTAACTTTTAGCTTTTATTTTATTGAATTTGCGTTCTGAAAATTTAGATTCCTGGTTGCCTGGTATCAAAAGTGATGTAGTGGTTCTTAAAGTTCGTAAAAAATGGCAGAAAATGTTTTTTTTTGCAAGGATTTGGCATTTAAACTTTTTAGCTTTTATTTTATTAAATTTGGTTCTGAAAATTTAGATTCCAGGTTGCCTGGTATAAAAACTGATTTAGTAGTTCTTAAAATTCGTAAAAAATTCCAGAAAATGTTTTTTTTTGCAAGGATTTGGCATTTAAACTTCTTAGCTTTATTTTATTAAATTTGCGTTCTGAAAATTTACATTCCTGGTTGCCTGGTATAAAAACTGATTTAGTAGTTCTTAAAATTTGTAAAAAATTCCAGAAAATGTTTTTTTTTGCAAGGATTTGTCATATAAACTTCTTAGCTTTATTTTATTAAATTTGCGTTCTGAAAATTTACATTCCTGGTTGCCTGGTATAAAAACTGATTTAGTAGTTCTTAAAATTCGCAAAAAATTCCAGAAAATGTTTTTTTTTGCAAGGATTTTGCATTTAAACTTTTTAGCCTTATTTTATTAAATTTGCGTTCTGAAAATTTAGATTCCTGGTTGCCTGGTAAAAAAACTGATTTAGTAGTTCTCAAAATTCGTAAAAAATTCCAGAAAATGTTTTTTTTTGCAAGGATTTGGCATTTAAACTTTTTAGCTTTTATTTTATTAAATTTGCGTTCTGAAAATTTACGTTCCTGGTTGCCTGGTATAAAAACAGATTTAGTAGTTCTTAAAATTCGTAAAAAATTCCAGAAAATGTTTTTTTTGCAAGGATTTGGCATTTAAACTTTTTAGCTTTTATTTTATTAAATTTTGTTCTGAAAATTTAGATTCCAGGTTGCCTGGTATAAAAACTGATTTAGTAGTTTTTAAAATTCGTAAAAAATTCCAGAAAATGATTTTTTTTGCAAGGATTTGGCATTTAAACTTTTTAGCTTTATTTTATTAAATTTGCGTTCTGAAAATTTACATTCCTGGTTGCCTGGTATAAAAACTGATTTAGTAGTTCTTAAAATTCGTAAAAAATTCCAGAAAATGATTGTTTTTGAAAGGATTTGGCATTTAAACTTTTAAGCTTTATTTTATTAAATTTGCGTTCTGGAAATTTACATTCCTGGTTCCCTGGTATAAAAACTGATTTAGTAGTTCTTAAAATTCGTAAAAAATTCCAGAAAATTTTTTTTTTGCAACGATTTGGCATTTAAACTTTTTAGCTTTTATTTTATTAAATTTGCGTTCTGAAAATTTACATTCCTGGTTGCCTGGTATAAAAACTGATTTAGTAGTTCTTAAAATTCGTAAAAAATTCCAGAAAATGTTTTTTATTGCAAAGATTTGGAATTTAAACTTCTTAGCTTTATTTTATTAAATTTGCGTTCTGAAAATTTAGATTCCAGGTTGCCTGGTATAAAAACTGATTTAGTAGTTCTTAAAATTTGTAAAAAATTAAAGAAAATATTTTTTTTTGCACGGATTTGGCATTTAAACTTTTTAGCTTTTATTTTATTAAATTTTCGTTCTGAAAATTTAGATTCCTGGTTGCCTGGTATAAAAACTGATTTAATAGTTCTTAAAATTCGTAAAAAATTCCAGAAAATGATTTTTTTTTGCAAGGATTTGGCATTTAAACATTTTAGCTTTTATTTTATTAAATTTGCGTTCTGAAAATTTACATTCCTGGTTGCCTGGTATAAAAACTGATTTAGTAGTTCTTAAAATTTGTGAAAAATTCCAGAAAATGTTTTTTTTTTTGCAAGGATTTGGAATTTAAACTTTTTAGCTTTATTTTATTAAATTTGGTTCTGAAAATTTAGATTCCTGGTTGCCAAGTATAAAAACTGATTTAGTAGTTCTTAAAATTCGTAAAAAATTCCAGAAAATGTTTTTTTTTGCACGGATTTGGAATTTAAACTTTTTAGCTTTATTTTATTAAATTTGCGTTCTGAAAATTTACATTCCTGGTTGCCTGGTATAGAAACTGATTTAGTAGTTCTTATAATTCGTAAAAAATTCCAGACAATTTTTTTTTTGCAAGGATTTGGCATTGAAACTTCTTAACTTTTATTTTATTAAATTTGCGTTCTGAAAATTTAGATTCCTGGTTGCCTGGTATAAAAACTGATTTAGTAGTTCTCAAAATTCGTAAAAAATTCCAGAAAATGATTGTTTTTGCAAGGATTTGGCATTTAAACTTTTTAGCTTTATTTTATTAAATTTGCGTTCTGAAAATTTACATTCCTGGTTGCCTGGTATAAAAACAGATTTAGTATTTCTAAAAATTCGTAAAAAATTCCAGAAAATGTTTTTTTTTTGCAAGGATTTGGCCTTTAAACTTTTTAGCTTTTATTTTTTTAAATTTGGTTCTGAAAATTTAGATTCCTGGTTGCCTGGTATAAAAACTGATTTAGTAGTTCCTTAAATTCGTAAAAAATTCCAGAAAATGTTTTTTTTTTGTAAGGATTTGGAATTTAAACTTTTTAGCCTTATATTATTAAATTTGGTTCTGAAGATTTAAATTCCTGGTTGCCTGGTATAAAAGCTGATTTAGTAGTTCTTAAAATTCATAAAAAATTCCAGAAAATGATTTTTTTTGCAAGGATTTGGCATTTAAACTTTTTAGCTTTATTTTATTAAATTTGCGTTCTGAAAATTTACATTCCTGGTTGCCTGGTATAGAAACTGATTTAGTAGTTCTTATAATTCGTAAAAAATTCCAGACAATTTTTTTTTTTGCAAGGATTTAGCATTTAAAATTTTTAGCTTTTATTTTATTAAATTTGCGTTCTGAAAATTTAGATTCCAGGTTGCCTGGTATAAAAACTGATTTAGTAGTTCTCAAAATTCGTAAAAAATTCCAGAAAATGATTTTTTTTGCAAGGATTTGGCATTTAAACTTTTTAGCTTTTATTTTATTAAATTTGCGTTCTGAAAATTTACATTCCTGGTTGGCTGGTATAAAAACTGATTTGGTAGATTTTAAAATTCGTAAAAAATTCCAGAATATTTTTTTTTTGCAAGGATTTGGCATTTAAACTTTTTAGCTTTATTTTATTAAATTTGCGTTCTGAAAATTTACATTCCTGGTTGCCTGGTATAAAAACTGATTTAGTAGTTCTTAAAATTCGTAAAAAATTCCAGAAAATGATTTTTTTTGCAAGGATTTGGCATTTAAACTTTTTAGCTTTTATTTTATTAAATTTGCGTTCTGAAAATTTAGATTCCAGGTTGCCTGGTATGAAAACTGATTTAGTAGTTCTTAAAATTCGTAAAAAATTCCAGAAAATGATTTTTTTTGCAAGGATTTGGCATTTAAACTTTTTAGCTTTATTGTATGAAATTTGCGTTCTGAAATTTTACATTCCTGGTTGCCTGGTATAAAAACTGATTTAGTAGTTTTTAAAATTCGTAAAAAATTCCAGAAAATGATTTTTTTTGCAAGTATTTGGCATTTAAACTTTTTAGCTTTATTTTGTTAAATTTGCGTTCTGAAAAGTTACATTCCTGGTTGCCTGGTATAAAAACTGATTTAGTAGTTCTTAAAAATCGTAAAAAATTCCAGAAAATTTTTTTTTTTGCAAGGATTTGGCGTTTAAACTTTTTAGCTTTATTTTATTAAATTTGCGTTCTGAATATTTACATTCCTGGTTGCCTGGTATAAAATCAGATTTAGTAGTTCTTAAGATCCGTAAAAAATTCCAAAAAATGATTTTTTTTGCAAGGATTTGGCATTTAAACTCCTTAGCTTTTATTTTATTAAATTTGCGTTCTGAAAATTTACATTCCTGGTTGCCTGGTATAAAAACTGATTTAGTAGTTCTTAAAATTCGTAAAAAATTCCAGAAAATGTTTTTTTTGCAAGGATTTGGAATTTAAACTTTTTAGCTTTATTTTATTAAATTTGCGTTCTGAAAATTTACATTCCTGGTTGCCTGGTATAAAAACTGATTTAGTAGTTCTTAAAATTCGTAAAAAATTCCAGAAAATGTTTGTTTTTGCAAGGATTTGGCATTTAAACTTTTTAGCTTTTATTTTATTAAATTTGGTTCTGAAAATTTAGATTCCTGGTTGCCTGGTATAAAAACTGATTTAGTAGTTCTTAAAATTCGTAAAAAATTCCAGAAAATGTTTTTTTTTGCAAGGATTTGGCATTTAAGCTTTTTAGCTTTTATTTTATTAAATTTGGTTCTGAAAATTTACATTCCTGGTTGCCTGGTATAAAAACTGATTTAGTAGTTCTTAAAATTCGTAAAAAAATCCAGAAAATGATTTTTTTTGCAAGGATTTGGCATTTAAACTTCTTAGCTTTTATTTTATTAAATTTGGTTCTGAAAATTTAGATTCCTGGTTGCCTGGTATAAAAACTGATTTAGTAGTTCTTAAAATTCGTAAAAAATTCCAGAAAATGATTTTTTTTGCAAAGATTTGGCATTTAAACTTCTTAGCTTTTATTTTATTAAATTTGGTTCTGAAAATTTAGATTCCTGGTTGCCTGGTATAAAAACTGATTTAGTAGTTCTTAAAATTCGTAAAAAATTCCCGAAAATTTTTTTTTTTGCAAGGATTTGGCGTTTAAACTTTTTAGCTTTATTTTATTAAATTTGCGTTCTGAAAATTTACATTCCTGGTTGCCTGGTATAAAAATTGATTTAGTAGTTCTTAAAATTCGTAAAAAATTCCAGAAAATGATTTTTTTGCAAGGATTTGGCATTTAAACTTCTTAGCTTTTATTTTATTAAATTTGGTTCTGAAAATTTAGATTCCTGGTTGCCTGGTATAAAAACTGATTTAGTAGTTCTTAAAATTCGTAAAAAATTCCAGAAAATGTTTTTTTTCGCAAGGATTTGGCATTTAAACTTTTTAGCTTTTATTTTATTAAATTTGGTTCTGAAAATTTACATTCCTGGTTGCCTGGTATAAAAACTGATTTAGTAGTTCTTAAAATTCGTAAAAAATTCCAGAAAATGTTTTTTTTTGCAAGGATTTGGCATTTAAACTTTTTAGCTTTATTTTATTAAATTTGCGTTCTGAAAATTTACATTCCTGGTTGCCTGGTATAAAAACTGATTTAGTAATTCTTAAAATTCGTAAAAAATTCCAGAAAATGTTTTTTTTTGCAAGGATTTGGCATTTAAACTTTTTAGCTTTATTTTATTAAATTTGCGTTCTGAAAATTTACATTCCTGGTTGCCTGGTATGAAAACTGATTTAGTAGTTCTTAAAATTCGTAAAAAATTCCAGAAAATGATTTTTTTTGCAAGGATTTGGCATTTAAACTTTTTAGCTTTATTTTATTAAATTTGCGTTCTGAAAATTTACATTCCTGGTTGCCTAGTATAAAAACTGATTTAGTAGTTCTTAAAATTCGTAAAAAATTCCAGAAAATGATTTTTTTTGCAAGGATTTGGCATTTAAACTTTTTAACTTTTATTTTATTAAATTTGCGTTCTGAAAATTTAGATTCCAGGTTGCCTGGTATAAAAACTGATTTAGTAGTTCTTAAAATTTGTAAAAAATTCCAGAAAATGATTTTTTTTGCAAGGATTTGGCATTTAAACTTTTTAGCTTTATTTTATTAAATTTGCGTTCTGAAATTTTACATTCCTGGTTGCCTGGTATAAAAAGTGATTTAGTAGTTCTTAAAATTCGTAAAAAATTCCAGAAAATGTTTTTTTTTTCAAGGATTTGGCATTTAAACTTTTTAGCTTTATTTTATTAAATTTGCGTTCTAAAAATTTAGATTCCAGGTTGCCTGGTATAAAAACTGATTTAGTAGTTCTCAAAATTCGTAAAAAATTCCAGAAAATTATTTTTTTTGCAAGGATTTGGCATTTAAACTTTTTAGCTTTATTTTATTAAATTTGCGTTCTGAAAATTTACATTCCTGGTTGTCTGGTATAAAAACTGATTTAGTAGTTCTTAAAATTCGTAAAAAATTCCAGAAAATGATTTTTTTTGCAAGGATTTGGCATTTAAACTTCTTAGCTTTTATTTTATTAAATTTGGTTCTAAAAATTTAGATTCCTGGTTGCCTGGTATAAAAACTGATTTAGTAGTTCTTAAAATTCGTAAAAAATTCCAGAAAATGTTTTTTTTTGCAAGGATTTGGCATTTAAACTTCTTAGCTTTTATTTTATTAAATTTGGTTCTGAAAATTTACATTCCTGGTTGCCTGGTATAAAAACTGATTTAGTAGTTCTTAAAATTCGTAAAAAATTCCAGAAAATGATTTTTTTTGCAAGGATTTGGCATTTAAACTTCTTAGCTTTTATTTTATTAAATTTGGTTCTAAAAATTTAGATTCCTGGTTGCCTGGTATAAAAACTGATTTAGTAGTTCTTAAAATTCGTAAAACATTCCAGAAAATGTTTTTTTTGCAATGATTTGGCATTTAAACTTTTTAGTTTCTATTTTATTAAATTTGCGTTCTGAAAATTTAGATTCCTGGTTGCCTGGTATAAAAACTGATTTAGTAGTTCTTAAAATTCGTAAAAAATTCCAGAAAATGATTTTTTTTGCAAGGATTTGGCATTTAACCTTCTTAGCTTTTATTTTATTAAATTTGGTTCTGAAAATTTAGATTCCTGGTTGCCTGGTATAAAAAGTGATTTAGTAGTTCTTAAAATTCGTAAAAAATTCCAGAAAATTTTTTTTTTTGCAAGGATTTGGCGTTTAAACTTTTTAGCTTTATTTTATTAAATTTGCGTTCTGAATATTTACATTCCTGGTTGCCTTGTATAAAATCAGATTTAGTAGTTCTTAAGATTCGTAAAAAATTCCAAAAAATGATTTTTTTTGCAAGGATTTGGCATTTAAACTCCTTAGCTTTTATTTTATTAAATTTGCGTTCTGAAAATTTACATTCCTGGTTGCCTGGTATAAAAACTGATTTAGTAGTTCTTAAAATTCGTAAAAAATTCCAGAAAATGTTTTTTTTGCAAGGATTTGGAATTTAAACTTTTTAGCTTTATTTAATTAAATTTGCGTTCTGAAAATTTACATTCCTGGTTGCCTGCTATAAAAACAGATTTAGTAGTTCTTAAAATTCGTAAAAAATTCCAGAAAATGTTTTTTTTTGCAAGGATTTGGCATTTAAACTTTTTAGCTTTTATTTTATTAAATTTGGTTCTGAAAATTTAGATTCCTGGTTGCCTGGTATAAAAACTGATTTAGTAGTTCTTAAAATTCGTAAAAAATTCCAGAAAATGTTTTTTTTTGCTAGGATTTGGCATTTAAACTTTTTAGCTTTTATTTTATTAAATTTGGTTCTGAAAATTTACATTCCTGGTTGCCTGGTATAAAAACTGATTTAGTAGTTCTTAAAATTCGTAAAAAATTCCAGAAAATGATTTTTTTTGCAAGGATTTGGCATTTAAACTTCTTAGCTTTTATTTTATTAAATTTGGTTCTAAAAATTTAGATTCCTGGTTGCCTGGTATAAAAACTGATTTAGTAGTTCTTAAAATTCGTAAAACATTCCAGAAAATGTTTTTTTTGCAATGATTTGGCATTTAAACTTTTTAGTTTCTATTTTATTAAATTTGCGTTCTGAAAATTTACATTCCTGGTTGCCTGGTATAAAAACTGATTTAGTAGTTCTTAAAATTCGTAAAAAATTCCAGAAAATGATTTTTTTTGCAAGGATTTGGCATTTAAACTTCTTAGCTTTTATTTTATTAAATTTGGTTCTGAAAATTTAGATTCCTGGTTGCCTGGTATAAAAACTGATTTAGTAGTTCTTAAAATTCGTAAAAAATTCCAGAAAATGATTTTTTTTGCAAGGATTTGGCATTTAACCTTCTTAGCTTTTATTTTATTAAATTTGGTTCTGAAAATTTAGATTCCTGGTTGCCTGGTATAAAAAGTGATTTAGTAGTTCTTAAAATTCGTAAAAAATTCCAGAAAATTTTTTTTTTTGCAAGGATTTGGCGTTTAAACTTTTTAGCTTTATTTTATTAAATTTGCGTTCTGAATATTTACATTCCTGGTTGCCTTGTATAAAATCAGATTTAGTAGTTCTTAAGATTCGTAAAAAATTCCAAAAAATGATTTTTTTTGCAAGGATTTGGCATTTAAACTCCTTAGCTTTTATTTTATTAAATTTGCGTTCTGAAAATTTACATTCCTGGTTGCCTGGTATAAAAACTGATTTAGTAGTTCTTAAAATTCGTAAAAAATTCCAGAAAATGTTTTTTTTGCAAGGATTTGGAATTTAAACTTTTTAGCTTTATTTAATTAAATTTGCGTTCTGAAAATTTACATTCCTGGTTGCCTGCTATAAAAACAGATTTAGTAGTTCTTAAAATTCGTAAAAAATTCCAGAAAATGTTTTTTTTTGCAAGGATTTGGCATTTAAACTTTTTAGCTTTTATTTTATTAAATTTGGTTCTGAAAATTTAGATTCCTGGTTGCCTGGTATAAAAACTGATTTAGTAGTTCTTAAAATTCGTAAAAAATTCCAGAAAATGTTTTTTTTTGCTAGGATTTGGCATTTAAACTTTTTAGCTTTTATTTTATTAAATTTGGTTCTGAAAATTTACATTCCTGGTTGCCGGTATAAAAACTGATTTAGTAGTTCTTAAAATTCGTAAAAAATTCCAGAAAATGATTTTTTTTGCAAGGATTTGGCATTTAAACTTCTTAGCTTTTATTTTATTAAATTTGGTTCTAAAAATTTAGATTCCTGGTTGCCTGGTATAAAAACTGATTTAGTAGTTCTTAAAATTCGTAAAACATTCCAGAAAATGTTTTTTTTGCAATGATTTGGCATTTAAACTTTTTAGTTTCTATTTTATTAAATTTGCGTTCTGAAAATTTACATTCCTGGTTGCCTGGTATAAAAACTGATTTAGTAGTTCTTAAAATTCGTAAAAAATTCCAGAAAATGATTTTTTTTGCAAGGATTTGGCATTTAAACTTCTTAGCTTTTATTTTATTAAATTTGGTTCTGAAAATTTAGATTCCTGGTTGCCTGGTATAAAAACTGATTTAGTAGTTCTTAAAATTCGTAAAAAATTCCAGAAAATGATTTTTTTTTGCAAGGATTTGGCATTTAACCTTCTTAGCTTTTATTTTATTAAATTTGGTTCTGAAAATTTAGATTCCTGGTTGCCTGGTATAAAAAGTAATTTAGTAATTCTTAAAATTCGTAAAAAATCCCAGAAAATTTTTTTTTTTGCAAGGATTTGGCGTTTAAACTTTTTAGCTTTATTTTATTAAATTTGCGTTCTGAATATTTACATTCCTGGTTGCCTTGTATAAAATCAGATTTAGTAGTTCTTAAGATTCGTAAAAAATTCCAAAAAATGATTTTTTTTGCAAGAATTTGGCATTTAAACTCCTTAGCTTTTATTTTATTAAATTTGCGTTCTGAAAATTTACATTCCTGGTTGCCTGGTATAAAAACTGATTTAGTAGTTCTTAAAATTCGTAAAAAATTCCAGAAAATGTTTTTTTTGCAAGGATTTGGAATTTAAACTTTTTAGCTTTATTTTATTAAATTTGCGTTCTGAAAATTTACATTCCTGGTTGCCTGCTATAAAAACAGATTTAGTAGTTCCTAAAATTCGTAAAAAATTCCAGAAAATGTTTTTTTTTTGCAAGGATTTGGCATTTAAACTTTTTAGCTTTTATTTTATTAAATTTGGTTCTGAAAATTTAGATTCCTGGTTGCCTGGTATAAAAACTGATTTAGTAGTTCTTAAAATTCGTAAAAAATTCCAGAAAATGTTTTTTTTTGCTAGGATTTGGCATTTAAACTTTTTAGCTTTTATTTTATTAAATTTGGTTCTGAAAATTTACATTCCTGGTTGCCTGGTATAAAAACTGATTTAGTAGTTCTTAAAATTCGTAAAAAAATCCAGAAAATGATTTTTTTTGCAAGGATTTGGCATTTAAACTTCTTAGCTTTTATTTTATTAAATTTGGTTCTGAAAATTTAGATTCCTGGTTGCCTGGTATAAAAACTGATTTAGTAGTTCTTAAAATTCGTAAAAAATTCCAGAAAATGATTTTTTTTGCAAGGATTTGGTATGTAAACTTCTTAGCTTTTATTTTATTAAATTTGGTTCTGAAAATTTAGATTCCTGGTTGCCTGGTATAAAAAGTGATTTAGTAGTTCATAAAATTCGTAAAAAATTCCCGAAAATTTTTTTTTTTGCAAGGATTTGGCGTTTAAACTTTTTAGCTTTATTTTATTAAATTTGCGTTCTGAAAATTTACATTCCTGGTTGCCTGGTATAAAAACTGATTTAGTAGATCTTAAAATTTGTAAAAAATTCCAGAAAATGATTTTTTTTGCAAGGATTTGGCATTTAAACTTTTTAGCTTTATATTATTAAATTTGCGTTCTGAAATTTTACATTCCTGGTTGCCTGGTATAAAAAGTGATTTAGTAGTTCTTAAAATTCGTAAAAAATTCCAGAAAATGTTTTTTTTTGCAAGGATTTGGCATTTAAACTTTTTAGCTTTATTTTATTAAATTTGCGTTCTGAAAATTTAGATTCCAGGTTGCCTGGTATAAAAACTGATTTAGTAGTTCTCAAAATTCGTAAAAAATTCCAGAAAATTTTTTTTTTTGCAAGGATTTGGCGTTTAAACTTTTTAGCTTTATTTTATTAAATTTGCGTTCTGAAAATTTACATTCCTGGTTGCCTGGTATAAAAACTGATTTAGTAGTTCTTAAAATTTGTAAAAAATTCCAGAAAATGATTTTTTTTGCAAGGATTTGGCATTTAAACTTTTTAGCTTTATTTTATTAA
The DNA here is from genome assembly GCA_963082915.1 of Dolichopus griseipennis. Classification (NCBI taxonomy): domain Eukaryota; kingdom Metazoa; phylum Arthropoda; class Insecta; order Diptera; family Dolichopodidae; genus Dolichopus; species Dolichopus griseipennis. The sequence continues at coordinate 20,569,528 of OY720444.1, read as the reverse complement.
ATTTGCGTTCTGAAATTTTACATTCCTGGTTGCCTGGTATAAAAAGTGATTTAGTAGTTCTTAAAATTCGTAAAAAATTCCAGAAAATGTTTTTTTTTGCAAGGATTTGGCATTTAAACTTTTTAGCTTTATTTTATTAAATTTGCGTTCTGAAAATTTAGATTCCAGGTTGCCTGGTATAAAAACTGATTTAGTAGTTCTTAAAATTCGTAAAAAATTCCAGAAAATGATTTTTTTTGCAAGGATTTGGCATTTAAACTTCTTAGCTTTTATTTTATTAAATTTGGTTCTAAAAATTTAGATTCCTGGTTGCCTGGTATAAAAACTGATTTAGTAGTTCTTAAAATTCGTAAAAAATTCCAGAAAATGTTTTTTTTTGCAAGGATTTGGCATTTAAACTTTTTAGCTTTTATTTTATTAAATTTGCGTTCTGAAAATTTACATTCCTGGTTGCCTGGTATAAAAACTGATTTAGTAGTTCTTAAAATTCGTAAAAAATTCCAGAAAATGTTTTTTTTTGCTAGGATTTGGCATTTAAACTTTTTAGCTTTTATTTTATTAAATTTGGTTCTGAAAATTTACATTCCTGGTTGCCTGGTATAAAAACTGATTTAGTAGTTCTTAAAATTCGTAAAAAATTCCAGAAAATGATTTTTTTTGCAAGGATTTGGCATTTAAACTTCTTAGCTTTTATTTTATTAAATTTGGTTCTAAAAATTTAGATTCCTGGTTGCCTGGTATAAAAACTGATTTAGTAGTTCTTAAAATTCGTAAAACATTCCAGAAAATGTTTTTTTTGCAATGATTTGGCATTTAAACTTTTTAGTTTCTATTTTATTAAATTTGCGTTCTGAAAATTTACATTCCTGGTTGCCTGGTATAAAAACTGATTTAGTAGTTCTTAAAATTCGTAAAAAATTCCAGAAAATGATTTTTTTTGCAAGGATTTGGCATTTAAACTTCTTAGCTTTTATTTTATTAAATTTGGTTCTGAAAATTTAGATTCCTGGTTGCCTGGTATAAAAACTGATTTAGTAGTTCTTAAAATTCGTAAAAAATTCCAGAAAATGATTTTTTTTGCAAGGATTTGGCATTTAACCTTCTTAGCTTTTATTTTATTAAATTTGGTTCTGAAAATTTAGATTCCTGGTTGCCTGGTATAAAAAGTGATTTAGTAGTTCTTAAAATTCGTAAAAAATTCCAGAAAATTTTTTTTTTTGCAAGGATTTGGCGTTTAAACTTTTTAGCTTTATTTTATTAAATTTGCGTTCTGAATATTTACATTCCTGGTTGCCTTGTATAAAATCAGATTTAGTAGTTCTTAAGATTCGTAAAAAATTCCAAAAAATGATTTTTTTTGCAAGAATTTGGCATTTAAACTCCTTAGCTTTTATTTTATTAAATTTGCGTTCTGAAAATTTACATTCCTGGTTGCCTGGTATAAAAACTGATTTAGTAGTTCTTAAAATTCGTAAAAAATTCCAGAAAATGTTTTTTTTGCAAGGATTTGGAATTTAAACTTTTTAGCTTTATTTAATTAAATTTGCGTTCTGAAAATTTACATTCCTGGTTGCCTGCTATAAAAACAGATTTAGTAGTTCTTAAAATTCGTAAAAAATTCCAGAAAATGTTTTTTTTTGCAAGGATTTGGCATTTAAACTTTTTAGCTTTTATTTTATTAAATTTGGTTCTGAAAATTTAGATTCCTGGTTGCCTGGTATAAAAACTGATTTAGTAGTTCTTAAAATTCGTAAAAAATTCCAGAAAATGTTTTTTTTTGCTAGGATTTGGCATTTAAACTTTTTAGCTTTTATTTTATTAAATTTGGTTCTGAAAATTTACATTCCTGGTTGCCTGGTATAAAAACTGATTTAGTAGTTCTTAAAATTCGTAAAAAATTCCAGAAAATGATTTTTTTTGCAAGGATTTGGCATTTAAACTTCTTAGCTTTTATTTTATTAAATTTGGTTCTAAAAATTTAGATTCCTGGTTGCCTGGTATAAAAACTGATTTAGTAGTTCTTAAAATTCGTAAAACATTCCAGAAAATGTTTTTTTTGCAATGATTTGGCATTTAAACTTTTTAGTTTCTATTTTATTAAATTTGCGTTCTGAAAATTTACATTCCTGGTTGCCTGGTATAAAAACTGATTTAGTAGTTCTTAAAATTCGTAAAAAATTCCAGAAAATGATTTTTTTTGCAAGGATTTGGCATTTAAACTTCTTAGCTTTTATTTTATTAAATTTGGTTCTGAAAATTTAGATTCCTGGTTGCCTGGTATAAAAACTGATTTAGTAGTTCTTAAAATTCGTAAAAAATTCCAGAAAATGATTTTTTTTGCAAGGATTTGGCATTTAACCTTCTTAGCTTTTATTTTATTAAATTTGGTTCTGAAAATTTAGATTCCTGGTTGCCTGGTATAAAAAGTAATTTAGTAATTCTTAAAATTCGTAAAAAATCCCAGAAAATTTTTTTTTTTGCAAGGATTTGGCGTTTAAACTTTTTAGCTTTATTTTATTAAATTTGCGTTCTGAATATTTACATTCCTGGTTGCCTTGTATAAAATCAGATTTAGTAGTTCTTAAGATTCGTAAAAAATTCCAAAAAATGATTTTTTTTGCAAGAATTTGGCATTTAAACTCCTTAGCTTTTATTTTATTAAATTTGCGTTCTGAAAATTTACATTCCTGGTTGCCTGGTATAAAAACTGATTTAGTAGTTCTTAAAATTTGTAAAAAATTCCAGAAAATGTTTTTTTTGCAAGGATTTGGAATTTAAACTTTTTAGCTTTATTTTATTAAATTTGCGTTCTGAAAATTTACATTCCTGGTTGCCTGCTATAAAAACAGATTTAGTAGTTCCTAAAATTCGTAAAAAATTCCAGAAAATGTTTTTTTTTTGCAAGGATTTGGCATTTAAACTTTTTAGCTTTTATTTTATTAAATTTGGTTCTGAAAATTTAGATTCCTGGTTGCCTGGTATAAAAACTGATTTAGTAGTTCTTAAAATTCGTAAAAAATTCCAGAAAATGTTTTTTTTTGCTAGGATTTGGCATTTAAACTTTTTAGCTTTTATTTTATTAAATTTGGTTCTGAAAATTTACATTCCTGGTTGCCTGGTATAAAAACTGATTTAGTAGTTCTTAAAATTCGTAAAAAAATCCAGAAAATGATTTTTTTTGCAAGGATTTGGCATTTAAACTTCTTAGCTTTTATTTTATTAAATTTGGTTCTGAAAATTTAGATTCCTGGTTGCCTGGTATAAAAACTGATTTAGTAGTTCTTAAAATTCGTAAAAAATTCCAGAAAATGATTTTTTTTGCAAGGATTTGGTATGTAAACTTCTTAGCTTTTATTTTATTAAATTTGGTTCTGAAAATTTAGATTCCTGGTTGCCTGGTATAAAAAGTGATTTAGTAGTTCATAAAATTCGTAAAAAATTCCCGAAAATTTTTTTTTTTGCAAGGATTTGGCGTTTAAACTTTTTAGCTTTATTTTATTAAATTTGCGTTCTGAAAATTTACATTCCTGGTTGCCTGGTATAAAAACTGATTTAGTAGATCTTAAAATTTGTAAAAAATTCCAGAAAATGATTTTTTTTGCAAGGATTTGGCATTTAAACTTTTTAGCTTTATATTATTAAATTTGCGTTCTGAAATTTTACATTCCTGGTTGCCTGGTATAAAAAGTGATTTAGTAGTTCTTAAAATTCGTAAAAAATTCCAGAAAATGTTTTTTTTTGCAAGGATTTGGCATTTAAACTTTTTAGCTTTATTTTATTAAATTTGCGTTCTGAAAATTTAGATTCCAGGTTGCCTGGTATAAAAACTGATTTAGTAGTTCTCAAAATTCGTAAAAAATTCCAGAAAATTTTTTTTTTTGCAAGGATTTGGCGTTTAAACTTTTTAGCTTTATTTTATTAAATTTGCGTTCTGAAAATTTACATTCCTGGTTGCCTGGTATAAAAACTGATTTAGTAGTTCTTAAAATTTGTAAAAAATTCCAGAAAATGATTTTTTTTGCAAGGATTTGGCATTTAAACTTTTTAGCTTTATTTTATTAAATTTGCGTTCTGAAATTTTACATTCCTGGTTGCCTGGTATAAAAAGTGATTTAGTAGTTCTTAAAATTCGTAAAAAATTCCAGAAAATGTTTTTTTTTGCAAGGATTTGGCATTTAAACTTTTTAGCTTTATTTTATTAAATTTGCGTTCTGAAAATTTAGATTCCAGGTTGCCTGGTATAAAAACTGATTTAGTAGTTCTTAAAATTCGTAAAAAATTCCAGAAAATGATTTTTTTTGCAAGGATTTGGCATTTAAACTTCTTAGCTTTTATTTTATTAAATTTGGTTCTAAAAATTTAGATTCCTGGTTGCCTGGTATAAAAACTGATTTAGTAGTTCTTAAAATTCGTAAAAAATTCCAGAAAATGTTTTTTTTTGCAAGGATTTGGCATTTAAACTTTTTAGCTTTTATTTTATTAAATTTGGTTCTGAAAATTTACATTCCTGGTTGCCTGGTATAAAAACTGATTTAGTAGTTCTTAAAATTCGTAAAAAAATCCAGAAAATGATTTTTTTTGCAAGGATTTGGCATTTAAACTTCTTAGCTTTTATTTTATTAAATTTGGTTCTGAAAATTTAGATTCCTGGTTGCCTGGTATAAAAACTGATTTAGTAGTTCTTAAAATTCGTAAAAAATTCCAGAAAATGTTTTTTTTTGCTAGGATTTGGCATTTAAACTTTTTAGCTTTTATTTTATTAAATTTGGTTCTGAAAATTTACATTCCTGGTTGCCTGGTATAAAAACTGATTTAGTAGTTCTTAAAATTCGTAAAAAAATCCAGAAAATGATTTTTTTTGCAAGGATTTGGCATTTAAACTTCTTAGCTTTTATTTTATTAAATTTGGTTCTAAAAATTTAGATTCCTGGTTGCCTGGTATAAAAACTGATTTAGTAGTTCTTAAAATTCGTAAAAAATTCCAGAAAATGTTTTTTTTTGCAAGGATTTGGCATTTAAACTTTTTAGCTTTTATTTTATTAAATTTGGTTCTGAAAATTTATATTCCTGGTTGCCTGGTATAAAAACTGATTTAGTAGTTCTTAAAATTCGTAAAAAAATCCAGAAAATGATTTTTTTTGCAAGGATTTGGCATTTAAACTTTTTAGCTTTTATTTTATTAAATTTGGTTCTGAAAATTTAGATTCCTGGTTGCCTGGTATAAAAACTGATTTAGTAGTTCTTAAAATTCGTAAAAAATTCCAGAAAATGTTTTTTTTTGCTAGGATTTGGCATTTAAACTTTTTAGCTTTTATTTTATTAAATTTGGTTCTGAAAATTTACATTCCTGGTTGCCTGGTATAAAAACTGATTTAGTAGTTTTTAAAATTCGTAAAAAAATCCAGAAAATGATTTTTTTTGCAAGGATTTGGCATTTAAACTTCTTAGCTTTTATTTTATTAAATTTGGTTCTGAAAATTTGGATTCCTGGTTGCCTGGTATAAAAACTGATTTAGTAGTTCTTAAAATTCGTAAAAAATTCCAGAAAATGATTTTTTTTGCAAGGATTTGGTATGTAAACTTCTTAGCTTTTATTTTATTAAATTTGGTTCTGAAAATTTAGATTCCTGGTTGCCTGGTATAAAAAGTGATTTAGTAGTTCATAAAATTCGTAAAAAATTCCCGAAAATTTTTTTTTTTGCAAGGATTTGGCGTTTAAACTTTTTAGCTTTATTTTATTAAATTTGCGTTCTGAAAATTTACATTCCTGGTTGCCTGGTATAAAAACTGATTTAGTAGTTCTTAAAATTTGTAAAAAATTCCAGAAAATGATTTTTTTTGCAAGGATTTGGCATTTAAACTTTTTAGCTTTATTTTATTAAATTTGCGTTCTGAAATTTTACATTCCTGGTTGCCTGGTATAAAAAGTGATTTAGTAGTTCTTAAAATTCGTAAAAAATTCCAGAAAATGTTTTTTTTTGCAAGGATTTGGCATTTAAACTTTTTAGCTTTATTTTATTAAATTTGCGTTCTGAAAATTTAGATTCCAGGTTGCCTGGTATAAAAACTGATTTAGTAGTTCTTAAAATTCGTAAAAAATTCCAGAAAGTGATTTTTTTTTGCAAGGATTTGGCATTTAAACTTCTTAGCTTTTATTTTATTAAATTTGGTTCTAAAAATTTAGATTCCTGGTTGCCTGGTATAAAAACTGATTTAGTAGTTCTTAAAATTCGTAAAAAATTCCAGAAAATGTTTTTTTTTTGCAAGGATTTGGCATTTAAACTTTTTAGCTTTTATTTTATTAAATTTGGTTCTGAAAATTTACATTCCTGGTTGCCTGGTATAAAAACTGATTTAGTAGTTCTTAAAATTCGTAAAAAATTCCAGAAAATGATTTTTTTTTGCAAGGATTTGGCATTTAAACTTCTTAGCTTTTATTTTATTAAATTTGGTTCTGAAAATTTAGATTCCTGGTTGCCTGGTATAAAAACTGATTTAGTAGTTCTTAAAATTCGTAAAAAATTCCAGAAAATGATTTTTTTTGCAAGGATTTGGCATTTAAACTTCTTAGCTTTTATTTTATTAAATTTGGTTCTGAAAATTTAGATTCCTGGTTGCCTGGTATAAAAACTGATTTAGTAGTTCTTAAAATTCGTAAAAAATTCCAGAAAATGATTTTTTTTGCAAGGATTTGGCATTTAACCTTGTTAGCTTTTATTTTATTAAATTTGGTTCTGAAAATTTAGATTCCTGGTTGCCTGGTATAAAAAGTGATTTAGTAGTTCTTAAAATTCGTAAAAAATTCCAGAAAATGTTTTTTTTTTGCAAGGATTTGGCATTTAAACTTTTTAGCTTTATTTTATTAAATTTACGTTCTGAAAATTTAGATTCCTGGTTGCCTGGTATAAAAACTGATTTAGTAGTTCTTAAAATTCGTAAAAAATTCCAGAAAATGTTTTTTTTTTGCAAGGATTTGGCGTTTAAACTTTTTAGCTTTATTTTATTAAATTTGCGTTCTGAAAATTTACATTCCTGGTTGCCTGGTATAAAAAGTGATTTAGTAGTTCTTAAAATTCGTAAAAAATTCCAGAAAATGATTTTTTTTGCAAGGATTTGGCATTTAAACTTTTTAGCTTTTATTTTATTAAATTTGGTTCTGAAAATTTAGATTCCTGGTTGCCTGGTATAAAAACTGATTTAGTAGTTCTTAAAATTCGTAAAAAATTCCAGAAAATGTTTTTTTTTGCAAGGATTTGGCATTTAAACTTTTTAGCTTTATTTTATTAAATTTACGTTCTGAAAATTTACATTCCTGGTTGCCTGGTATAAAAACTGATTTAGTAGTTCTTAAAATTCGTAAAAAATTCCAGAAAATGATTTTTTTTGCAAGGATTTGGCATTTAAACTTCTTAGCTTTTATTTTATTAAATTTGGTTCTGAAAATTTAGATTCCTGGTTGCCTGGTATAAAAACTGATTTAGTAGTTCTTAAAATTCGTAAAAAATTCCAGAAAATGATTATTTTTGAAAGGATTTGGCATTTAAACTTCTTAGATTTTATTTTATTAAATTTGGTTCTGAAAATTTAGATTCCTGGTTGCCTGGTATAAAAAGTGATTTAGTAGTTCTTCAAATTCGTAAAAAATTCCAGAAAATTTTTTTTTTTTTGCAAGGATTTGGCGTTTAAACTTTTTAGCTTTATTTTATTAAATTTGCGTTCTGAATATTTACATTCCTGGTTGCCTGGTATAAAAACAGATTTAGTAGTTCTTAAGATTCGTAAAAAATTCCAAAAAATGTTTTTTTTTTGCAAGGATTTGGCATTTAAACTACTCCTTAGCTTTTATTTTATTAAATTTGCGTTCTGAAAATTTACATTCCTGGTTGCCTGGTATAAAAACTGATTTAGTAGTTCTTAAAATTCGTAAAAAATTCCAGAAAATGTTTTTTTTGCAAGTATTTGGAATTTAAACTTTTTAGCTTTATTTTATTAAATTTGCGTTCTGAAAATTTACATTCCTGGTTGCCTGGTATAAAAACAGATTTAGTAGTTCTTAAAATTTGTAAGAAATTCCAGAAAATGTTTTTTTTTTGCAAGGATTTGGCATTTAAACTTTTTAGCTTTTATTTTATTAAATTTGGTTCTGAAAATTTAGATTCCTGGTTGCCTGGTATAAAAACTGATTTAGTAGTTCTTAAAATTCGTAAAAAATTCCAGAAAATGTTTTTTCTTGCAAGGATTTGGACTAAATCACTT